>BLSH010324314.1:376781-393638 GCA_018402905.1 Glandirana rugosa | reverse complement strand
TGGTCACTGATGGGTGACGGGTGGTGGTCAGTGATGGGTGACTGGCGGTGGTCAGTGATGGGTGACGGGTGGCTGGCGGTGGTCAGTGACGGGTGACATGCCACGGTCACTGACGGGTGATGGGTGACAGGTGCTCTTTATGATGGCAGTCTGAGGACAGGTACACTTTATGATGACAGGTACCCTTTATGGGGGCATATGTGGTGACTGTTGGGGTGACTGGTGCATTGGGGGGGCAGGGGGGGTCAGTGTCAGTGTGCTTTTACTTTGCAGATCAGTAACTCACTGATCCCAGCTCTTCTCTCCTCACACTGGACACTGTGTGAGGAGAGAAGAGCTGGTAACAGTGAGTTACCGCTCTGTTTACACTGGATGTGATCGGCTGTGAAGTAGATCACAGCCGATCACAAGGTATCAGCCGCCGGCCGGCGGCTGATACCAGTGTCGGTGACAGGCAGTGTTCCCCAGCTCCCGATCGCGCGCATGCGCCGTGCGAACGGCGGGCGTGCCATTTGTGATCAGCTGTGACTTCGTCACGGCCGATCACGTGGTGAACAGCCATAACCAATGGCTGTTCACCCCTGTCGGTGAAGCGGCGTGTCCTGGGGACACGCCGACACCGACAGAACCGCGCCCGATCGCGCGCAATCCCGGCTTAAAGGGAGGACGTCATATGACGTCCACCCGGAGCAATAGCAGGTCCGCTCCGCCGTCATTTGACGGTGGGCGGACCTGAGGTGGTTAAATAAACCTGGTTACAAGCCAGATTTTAAGCAAATCTGCCGCCGGGCTGCCTTTCTCCCAGGGAAGGTGATCCTCATTGAGCTAAACCTCCACACGTGGTGGATTCGGGGGGCATCTTCCTAAACAAGATGGAGGACGTTTTAAAAGCTCTGCTGCAGGCCACTGCAACCCAGTAGGAGAGCAATCGCCAGCAGCAGGAAACCAATCGCCAAGCCGCACGGCCCTTGCAGTGCAGCAGGATGTGATTCGCTAGGCAGTTGCAGCTCAGCTGGAGGCGAATCGCCAGTTTGCAGAGGCTTTGGTGGAGTTAGAGAAGGGGTGTGCAAGTCCTTTAACATAAAATGGTGCATGCCAGCTATTTCCTGCAGAGGATGACACCTGGAGATGATGTGGAAGCATACATAGCAACTTTTGAAAGAGTCGCTGTTCGAGAAGGATGGCAAAAAGTGCAGTGGGTAGGACTGCCAGTGCCTTTTCTGACAGAAGAAACCCCAAAAGGCCTATTATGACCTGGAATCAGAGGCTGCCCAGGATTATTACACACTGAAAGTGGAGATGCTTTTACACATGGGCGTCACCATTGCAATCCGGGCTCAACGGGTAAATCGCTGGTCATACAGCACTGACAAGCCACCCCGCTCACAAATGTTTGATTTGATACACCTCACCAAGAAATGGCTGCAGCCAGAGACTTTGTTGGGTCCTAAGATTGTGGAGTGGGATCATGGACCACTATTTACGGGCACTCCCTGCCATTTTGAGGAAGTGGGTCAGCCATGGGGACACTAAGACTACAAACCAGCTGGTGTACTTGGTGGAAAGATATACTGCTGCTGAGGACTTGTTTAACCTATCCATGGTCCACTTCAATGTCTTTAGGGTTGAAAATTTGCTTGGAGGGTCCAGTAAGACTGTTCCAGGTTCAAGGGCATGGGAAGAAATTACAAGTCTGTTGCCACAGATAATGAGACTATGGGCTCAGGACCTGGAGACTGGCCAAATAGGTCAGGAAGGTCTCTGAGGCCATTTGGAGGACTGGGTACAGAACATAGAAATTGTTATTGCTGTCATGTGTTTGGTCATATTGCTGCTAACTGTGATAAACCAATGCAATGTGATAATGCTTACTTGAAAAAACGCATGTCTCTTTGCATAGGTCGCATGTACTGCAACATGTCAGGAACGCATGGAAAAGCAAATGTGTGTAATTTCAGTTGATGGAAAGCCAGTCACAGCTCTGCTAGATTCTGGTAGTGTGGTGACCTTAGTCAAAGGTGATTGTGTAAATCCCGCAAAGTTACACCCTAGCACTATTGGGGTTATTTGCATACATGGTGACACGTGTGATTACCAGACTGCTGTGGTTGATATTGATACCCCTTGGGGAATGGTGACACATTCAGTAGGGGTGGTACCCTCACTGATTCATGAAGCCCTAGTGGGGACAGATTTTCCCCACTTTTGGAGTTTATGCGGAAACAAAAGTAGTCGGGAGGACAGAGCTCCCCCTGCTGGGGAAACACGGGAACTCACACCAGACCCTTTTGATTGTCGAATTGGAAAGCTGTTGGCGTGTCCAATGAAGAGGAGGATCCTTTTTCTTTTTCTGTAATGGCAGATTCAAACAACTTGAAAGAACCATCCAAACTGCCAATCAACATTGCTGGGATAGGTTTTTCCTACAGCAGTATATAAATACCAATATCTCACCCAGAGGCTTGAGAGTCATGAAAACCTATCCTTTTTTGGAAAAGGATGACTCCAAGACATGGGCTGGGATATCGTAATTCTGTACCTTAAAAATGGATGGGGGTACTTATTTCTCATAGGACTCGCAAGCTAGAGAAACGTACTCACCAAGTTCAGATGTTAGCACTTAATCATGACACCCCTTTGCCCACTTCCTGGTTTGATAATCTAAAAAAAGGCCACCAAATGGTACGAAGATCATCTTCTTAATATCAAATTAGGTAATAGAGGATTATAACAATGACAGAGTTTTTACCTGGAATAAGAAAAAAACACTGCATCATGATTATTCCAAAACCATTCCCTCCCTATTGTCTCTCCCCACTCGTCCACCCCAAGTGGAGCATTTTCCTCCTCCCCCTTCCCCTACCCTGTGCATCTAACAAACCCCTTTTCTCCGACCAGACCAGGTCTACTGGTTCTGGTTCTGATCAACATAGGAAAAATGCAAAACACTATCCCCCTTCTTTTTCTCATTCATTATCCAAGAAACAGGAACTTCTCTCATCCCTCAATCAGTTTTATAACAGATCCTTAGCTTTGCCTAAAAATATAGAAGTCACATCCGCCAGACCAGATATTGTCTGTCCAAACCCGACAAGAATACCATTATCTCGGTTCCCTCCACTGCTCATTTATCTAACATCCATATGCATGATTTATCCGATACACATTGCGTTAAACTGACCCTTACCAAACCAATAGTGACACATCTTCAATTACTTCTAGAGAACCCCTCCAGAGCTATTTACCTCCATCACTGTTCAATCTTACCACAGAGAGATCTTCAGTTCCCTTTCCCTTTGGGCTCAATATGATGCCTCAGGTCTCTCATTCCTCAGTTTCAGGAGACCCTGTGGTCTCCACCTCAGTGCCCCCCTCTCCAGTTCCAGTATCTTTTTTAGTCCCCAGTCCTCCTCGGGAGGCCACCAGAAAAAGGAAACTCACAGGAGAGGCTGCAGAGGAGAAGAGAAAAAAAAAACAATCTTGAATAATTCCTGAAACAGTGAAGATTTTTAATTTATCCTCACATGTTCTGACAGCTGCAGAAACTTTCCTTCTTAGTCGTGGTCTCAACTTCACTCCAGTTAACAAACCTAATCCCTTCTTTAAACCGGTACATACGTAATTTAACCTTAAAGAGGTCCATCTTAAAGAAGAAAAGGATAAGATTTTACCTGCGACCTATCCCACTAGTCAGCCCCCATCACCCAATATCAGTCATTGTACTCCCTCCTTTGATCTCATTTCTGATTTTGATATATATCCCCTTGAGGCTCTTGTCTGTTGAAGATGACTCATTGAACCTCTTTACCCAACACCTGGCGACCTCCACTCTCTTTTCCCACTCCTCACTTAGACCTAAGTCTATATTTTACCCGACCCATGCCAAAGGGCCCTATCTTGAAAGTTTTTATAGAGTGGTGTTTGCCGATTTTTTAAAACAATGCCACTCTACCCTGCCCAAGGCCAATAATCTTTCTCCATTAGAGGTTCAGGCTCTTGACTCGCTGGTGAAGAGTAAGGACATCATCATCAAGTCAGCTGACAAGGGAGGTGGCATAGTCCTCCAGGATAGGGTTTACTACATTGCTGAGGCCGCTAGACTACTTTCTGACACTATCACTTATAAGAAACTCAAAACAGAGTTTTCCAAAGATGTTGATACTCTAGTTTCTACCGCACTTACTGAAGGCATCATTACCAACACTGAGGCTTCTTTCATACAAAATAACTTCTATCAGGTACCATACTTTTATCACCTGCCAAAGGTGCACAAAAGCTTGGAAAAACCCCCAGGCAGACCCATACTGGCAGCTATGGAGAGTGTCACTACTGGTTTCAGCCTGTATATTGACCAGTTTCTGCAGCCTTTGGTGCACCAACTCCAATCTTATATTAGGGATGGCACCCACCTTTTAGAACTCCTATCTCTATATAGCTGGTCCCCGAATTATGTATGGTTGTCACTTGACATTAATTCTCTTTATACATCAATCTCGCATAGTTTTGGCATCATGGCGTTGCAATATTTTCTTGCATATGATCCCCTAAATAACCCTCGGCAGGCAGCCTATATATTGAGGCTACCTTGTTTTGTTTATCACTCAACTATTTCAGTTTTGATGAGGAGTTTTACCTTCAACAACAAGGTACAGCAATGGAAGCTAACTTTGTTCCATCCTATGCCAACTTGGCTATGGGGTATTGAGAGGTCCATCACTTTTAGGAAAATTGACCCTTTCTGGCCATTTCCAGGTTTCCATTCATGCCCGTGCGCGCTAATGGGACCAACAGCGGGCATTTAAGCAGGACAGCACCAGGAAGCAGGTGCTGTCTGTTCTACAGCATTAGTGTGAGTTTCCTTGCTTCCTGACTATCTGATACCTCCTGTGACCCGGCCTGTTTGACCCTGCTCTGAACTCTGTCTGCACCAACCCCAGCTTCCATGACCACTCTTCTGCCTGCTCCCTTGTACCTTGCCGCCTGAACATTGCCGACCCAGCCTGCACCCGACCATCCATCTGCCTGAACCTTTTGTACTGCACCGCCCCCGCCAGTTACCGACCCGGACTGTCTAACTACCCTTCTGCTTGCACGAGCTCCAGCGGACACCTACCTACCACTTGTCCAGCCCTCGTGCCCCCCTGTGCTTCTGAGCTCCCTGTCTGCACTACTAGGGACTCTTGAACCGGGGCCGCAAGAGAGGTTACCCCTGCATAAGCCAGACTCCATCACCAGGTACGTGACAGTAACTGACAGCCATGCCTGAGTCTGCACGGGGGGCCTCTCCTGTGAACGAACTTTGCTCTCACCTGGCCGGGCTGACCCAAGCCATACAGTCCCTGCAGGAGGATTACCATCGGCTAGAGGGGCTAGAGGGATGCTCCAGGCACTCACCGCTGGCCAATCTGCAGCCTGCACCACAGTGACTATGCCCTCTGAACCTCAAGTGCCCCTACCGGAACGATTCTCAGGCGACCGCACCAAGTTCCGGGCCTTCCGGGTCTCTTGTGAACTCTTTCTCTCCCTCCAACCCAGCACCTACTCCTTGGAGACTACAAAGGTGGGTCTAGTGATCTCCTTGTTGCTAGGAGATCCCCAGTCTTGGGCACACCGCCTGCTGGAACAGAGGCCTCCAGAAGCCTCTAACCTGACCGCATTCTTCAAAGCTATGGCTCGCCTCTATGAGGACCCACATCAGGCAGCCACAGCGGAAGCTGCGCTTCACACACTTCAGCAGGGCCGCCGCACGGCGGAGGACTATGTGAGTGAGTTCAGGCGCTGGAGTGCTGACACGGAGTGGGATGACACTGCGCTCCGTCATCAGTTCTGCTTAGGTCTCTCTGACCCACTAAAGGATAAACTGTCTCGTGTTGGGGTACCCCCCGACTCTGGACACATTAATCAAGTTCTTTATACAGATAGACAGGCGTCTCAGGGAACGGGGAGCTGAGAGATCAGCCGGATCTCCACGACTTGCCTGGAGGCAACCCCGGGCTCCCATGGTCGCTACAGTAGCCCCAGCTCAACCCGAACCCAGGAAATTGGGCATACGCCGCCCTCCCTTCACTCGGGAAGAACGGCAATACTGTCACAGCAACCACCTGTGCCTGTACTGTGGAGAACCAAGACATGTGGTGGGGTCTTGCCCGGCCAAGCTTGGTCAACGCCCACCACCTGTCATTGGCCACTTACCAGCCTCACCAAGCACCTCATCTCACCTGACTCTTCCGCTCTCCCTTCAGCTCCCTGACAAGACTATCCACACTGCTGCCATCATCGACTGCAGTGGGTTCATTGACCAGTCCTTTGTGGTCCAATATCAGATTCGTCTACGACCAAATTCTCAAGGACTGGTCGTGCGCCTGGCTGATGGCACCAACATCAAATCTGGTGTGGTCACCCACGAGATCTTTCCTCTGCCTGCCACAACCTCGGATGGTCACCAGGAGTTCCTCTGCTTGGACGTCATTGCACCCCCCCTGTTCCCTATCATCCTGGGTATACCCTGGCTGCAGGCCCATAGCCCCAGCATCAACTGGGCAACAGGTGAAACAAGTTCCAGTCACCCTATTGTCACTAGCACTGCTTTCCAGGGACTAAGGAAATGGTCCCTACTCTGCTCAGCCTGGACGCAGACGCTGACCGAGACGCCCATCAGTTGGTGCCCCCTGTGTACCACAGCTACTTAGAAGTGTTCAGCAAGAAGGGTGCTGAATAGTTGCCGGCCCACAGGGCCTATGATTGCCCTATCAAGCTCCTTCCTGGAGCCGAAGTCCCCTTCGGGAGGATTTACCCTTTAACGGAACTGGAACTGGCGGCCCTTAAGGTCTATATAGATGAGAACTTGCAGAAGGGTTTCATCCGAACCTCTACGTCGCCCGCAGGAGCGGGAATATTCTTTGTAGAAAAGAAGGATCACACGCTGAGACCCTGTATTGACTTCCGCGAGCTAAACAAAATAACGGTGAAAAAATTATATCCTCTCCCCCTGGTCCCAGAGCTCTTCCAGAGGCTAGGAGCGGCAAGGGTGTTCACCAAGCTGGACCTCTGCGGAGCGTATAATATTGTCCGCATCTGGGAAGGCGATGAATGGAAGACCTCCTTCCGAACCCAGTTCGGATATTTTGAGTACCTGGTAATGCCCTTCGGGCCCAGCCACTTTCCAGCACTTCGTAAATGATGTGCTTAAAGGCTTCCTGGATCAGTTCGTCATTGTCTACTTAGACAATATCTTGATTTTCTCCCCTACCTTGGAAGAGCACCACAGGCATGTGGCAAGTGTCCTGAGCCACCTTCGACAACATGGGCTCTATGCCAAGGCAGAGAAATGGGATTTTGAACAGGCAAGTAACTCCTTCCTGGGGCTTATTATCTCCATCACTGGCATTACCATGGATCCACAGAAGGTCACGGCTATCCTGGACTGGCCGGCCCCTAGGGACAAGAAGGGAGTACAGCGGTTCTATGGCTTTGCCAATTTTTACAGAAAGTTTATAAAGAGGTTTTCAGCTATTATTGCCCCAATCACCCCGCTGACCAAGATAAACACACGATTTGTGTGGACTGAGGAAGCCCAGAAAGGCTTTGTGACTCTTAAGAGACTCTTTACATCAGCACCCATCCTCAAGCACACTGACCCCGCCTTGCCATTTGTCCTGGAGGTAGATGCCTCTGAAGTAGCCGTGGGGGCGGTGCTATCTCAAAGGCATAGAGCCAAGGCTGCCCTACATCCTGTGGCGTCCTTCTCCCGCAAGCTGACAGAAAGGAATTATGACATGGGAGATAGGGAGCTTCTGGCAATCAAATCGGCCTTGGAAGAGTGGCGCTATCTGCTAGAGGGAGCCAGGCACCCCATCTTGATCTTCACGGATCACAAAAACTTAGAATATCTTCGAGCAGCCAAGAGACTGAGACCTTGCCAAGCGCGGTGGGCACTCTTCTTCTTGCGCTTCATCTTCCGCGTAACATACAGGCCAGGGTCGAAGAACGTCAAGCCTGACGCCCTATCTAGGATGTTCTGTAAACCCGGTGAGCCTGCAGCCCCTGATACAGTCCTGCATCATCAAAATTTCCTGTTAACCCGAATCAGACAGTCCTTAGCCAGGACCCCCAGACCGGCAGACCCCAACCTGCTAACCAGAGATGGCCTACTGTGGCATGGCAATAGACTCTTTGTTCCAGAGGACCAGCGGCTATCGGTTCTGGCCTCCTGTCATGACAATGAAATGGCGGGACACTTCGGTGCTCGCAAAACTACTGAACTGCTGCTGTGATCATTCTGGTGGCCACGAGCAGACGAAGACTGTAGGAAATAGGTCAGCTCATGCCTTTTCTGTACCCAGAACAAGAGCAGCAAGACCAAGGCCTGGGGCTTACTAAAGCCACTTCCGGTGCCCGAGAGGGCCTGGTCCATGATCTCGATGGACTTTATTGTTGAGTTGCCACCATCCCAAGGGTATTCTACCATCTTCGTGGTAGTGGATCGGCTAACAAAGATGGCCCAATTCCTGCCCATGAAGGGGACCCCATCAGCCACTGAAACAGCCGAGATATTAATCCGGAAAATAGTGAGTCTCCATGGACTTCCAACCAGCATTGTCTCCGACCGCGGAGTCCAGTTCACCTCCCGGTTCTGGAAGGCCCTGTGCTCCACACTTGACATTGAACTGGCGTAATCTTCAGCATATCACCCACAGACAAATGGGCAGACAGAGAGGACCAATCAAACGATCGAGCAGTATCTCCGTTGCTTCACGTCGTTCTCACAAGATGACTGAGGTCTCTCTGCTGCCCCTGGCGGAGTTTGCCTTCAATAACACCGTCCATTCAGCTACCAACCAGTCTCTGTTTCTGCCCAATTACGGTTTCCACTCGACCTTTGTGCTCAACCACGGCCTTGAAAGTACAGTACCAGCAGCACAGGAAATGACCACATTTTGGGAAGAGAACAGCAGACTCCTTCAGGAGACTATGGCCCGGACCCAGGAACATAACAAAGAGGTGTTTGACAAAGGGAGATGGGGAGAGTTGGATTTACAACCCGGGGAAAAGGTGTGGCTGGCCACAAAGAACTTAAGGTTAGCCTGCCCCTCCAAGAAATTGGGCCCCAGGTTTATTGGCCTCTTCCCAGTGAAAAGGAAGATTAACAGGGTAGCCTATGAGCTGGAGCTCCCGTCTTCATTGCGTGTTCACCCAGTGTTCCACATGTCACTGCTGAAAACCGTGACCCCAAATCCGTTTCCCCAGTGGAAGACTAGCCCGCCAGGCCCAATCCTGGTAGATGGTGAGGAGGAATTTGAACTGGAAGCCATTCTGGATTGCCGGAAGAGGGGTAACAATGTCCAGTACTTAGTGAAGTGGAAGGGCTACGGCCCAGAAGAAAAGTCCTGGGAGCCTGCAGATAACATTCATGCGGATGAACTCATCCGATCCTTCAACAACCCTGCTAAGTTTGCCCGGCTGGACATCTGGAGGCTGCCCCTTGGGTGGGGGGGGGGCAATGTTAGGAAAATGGACCCTTTCTGGCCATTTCCGGCTTTGCGTGCGCACGCGTTTACGCGTGCCCGTGCGCTTTAATGACGCCAATAGTGGCCATTTAAGCAGGACAGCACCGGGAAGCAGGTGCTGTCGGTTCTACAGCACTAGTGTGAGTTTCATTGCTTCCTGACTATCTGATACCTGTTCCTGTGACCCGGCCTGTTTGACCCTGCTCTCAACTCTGCCTGCACCGACCCCAGCTTCCACTACCACTCTTCTGCCTGCTCCCTTGTACCTTGCCGCCTGAACATTGCCGACCCAGCCTGCACCCGACCATCCGTCTGCCTGAACCTTTTGTACTGCACCACCCGCCAGTTACCAACACGGACTGTCTAACTACCCTTCTGCTTGCACGAGCTCCAGCAGACACTTACCTACCACCAGAGACTTGTCCAGCCCTCGTGCCCCCCTGTGCTCCTGAGCTCCCTGTCTGCACTACCAGGGACTCTCGAACCAGGGCCACAAGAGAGGTTACCCCTGCATAAGCCAGACTCCATCACCAGGTACGTGACAATCATATTTGGCAGCAGAATCCGTTTTCATCTCATATCATCTTTTTTGGATGATATATTGATGACATCATTGTCACCTGGGATGGGCCAACTGAATCTGTGTATGGTTTTGTCCAGTACTGTAATGACAATCTGTATGGTTTGTCACTTACGTATGTGATGGATCCCCATATGTTGGCCTTTTTTAGACCTGGAGCTAGGCCATGAGAGTAAGACCGTCTTCCCTAGAACCTAAACTAAACCCATGGCTGGGAATTTCTTTCTCCTCCATCAAAACTGCCAATACCCTAAATGGATAAATAACATTCCCAAAGGGCAGTTCTGAAGCCATAGACAGAACTGCATGAGAGAATCAGATTATGTCAAACAGGCTGTGACCCTCAAACAAAAATTTCTGGACAAAGAGTATCCAACGGCCTGGAAGACACCCTCCCCGAATGTAACCAAAGCTAAAAACAGAATAACCAAAGCCATGATTCACGCCAGGGTCGAAGCAGTTATCCAGAATCGGATCACTAAGCATGAGCATATCTGGAGACCTTGGTTGGTCCATTTTGCTCCTCCAAATTTAGATGTGGCTCTGTTGACTCCTTGAACTAATCATGGGCGGTTGCCCGTGTCCTGCATCACCTAAGTAACTCCTAATACCACAAGTTCCAGGCCAACCTCCCCCCGGGACCCCTGCTTTTTTCACTTCCCTCTTTTTCTCTTCTGTTTTCTTTTTATCAGCTAGATTCTACCTATCATCTTTATTTCCCTTTCTCTCATTCCATGTCACAAATGTGGACTATGCTTGGTCGAATCACAGCTTTTCCCTGAATCCCTCTGCGACTCCAGCCTCTAACTATCAACCCTGGTTACTATTGCCTGCCATATGGGTTCTAGTTACAATCCTAGGGATACGATTACTTATTGTTCTTCTTCATACTGTTTATGTAGATTACATGATTCTCAAGCTATTTATGTTGAAGAAATTGTAATTTTTTGGACTAGATTGTAAAGCCCTAATGCTATGTTGTGTATGTTCTTTTGTCCACTTTTACGGACTTCTGGGTTTATGACTGCAATGTAATGTCTTTGCTACATGTTTTCTCTAAATTGTGACAAAAAAGGAGTATCCAACGACTCTAATAGACCAAGCCTTTGAGTCATATTGTAAAGGGAAACCCCCCAAATCAGCGACAGAAGTGGGAGACCACTCCCTCAGGTTTACTACTACGTTCCACACTCAATTTAGAAGGATGGAGCGTTTCTTGTCCAGTCATTGGTGCATCTTACAGCAAGACCCGCACTTCATTACCTTTTTACCTGAGCGCCCACAAGTGACCTACGGAAGGGCCCCCAATTTAAAGAACAAGGTCGCCCATATGCAAACTTAAAACCCCTAAGGCTGTTTGCTCTATGCCTGTACTAATACCCTTGGTTAGCATGTATTGGTGCGGTAATGCCCTATGCAAGATGTGTAAATTTGTTCAACAATGCAAAAAATCTTTTTGCTGTTAGGGAAAAAACATACAAATTAGACAAATTCTAAAACTGTTCTTCTGACTTTGTTGTTTATGGCCTTACCTGCCCCTGTGGTCTGCTATATGTAGGGCGCACTATCCGGACACTTATACAAAGGTTTGAACAGCATCATAGGTACATTGAAGAGGGAAAAGATCCACACAGTGTCCCACAACACTTTGCGGAGGTCCATAAAAAATCCACCGCAGGATTGCAGGTCTGGGTTATAGAGCAGATACCCTCACATCTCTCTGCCGCAGAGCGTTTAAAAAAATTTTGTGCTAGGGAAACGTTCTGAGTCTATAACCTAAACATGCTCTCACCAGGTGGCCTTAATGTAGCTATTGAGGTGTCGACCATTCTTTAACTATAATTTGACTTTCTTGTTGTTTCTTCATATTTATAGTCCTCATGTTTCGATCACCTATCTTTTACACACAGATATCTATATATTTTTTTTTTTTTTTTTAGTCCCCCTGTAGTGTGTTTATTAATTAAGTTATATATATATATATATATATATATAGTGGTGTATTGTATTACCACTCACAGGCACAAATTTTGCCTGATATAATACTCAGTAGGTAGGGTTTTGCATTCTAGACCCCCTGTAGTGTGTTGATTTTTTTTTTTTTTTTTACATATTGTAGTGTATTATATTACCACTCACAGGCACACATTTTGCCTGATATAACACTCAGTAGGTAGAGTTGTGCATTTTAAACATTTCTTATTGATGTCTGTTGTTTATCTATGAAGTTATCAGAATCTCCCTGTGTTTTTATACTAGATACATTTCTGTAGGTTATATATAAAATTGTACTCATGTTTTAGCTATCATGAGTTTTCAATATTGTCATCAGAATGATATTTATATTTTGATGAATATTATTGGTTATGGTATGCATTTTCCTTCAGTTACATATGATATACATTCCTTTTATAATTTTTTATTAGCACTATTTATCAGTGTACTGTCAATGCTGTGTCATTTAATGACATTGTCATATACACACTATATAGGCTATATCCCTTTGCCTTCCTCTTCTCCCCTCCCTTCCCTCCCTCTTCCGGCCCCTCTGTTGTTTTGTTACACTCTTGAAACCTTCCCCTTTTTCTTCCATTGGTTCCCACCCCACCCCTTACTTTGCACATAAAACAAACCCCTTTGGTCCTGACCTATAGCTTGATAAAGGAACGCGGCTGCCACACCTATCGCAGCACGCCGGCTCGGATAATGCGTTGCTATCCAGTGACGTCATCATCCCGGGACTCTAGCTGCCACGGAACCAAGCCTCGTTTCCAGATTCCCCTGTCTCCGGCCGGTTACCAGCTCACAGGGACGCTTGCTACAGTTCATGATGGTGCTATGAATCCTGGCGTATCAATGTCTCATTGATGTTGCTCCTTTGAGGACCTGCTCATGCGCCTTTTATCTTCTGTCTCATGTGAGTTGCGAATTGTTGGTTTTAATAAACTGTTTTTAAAGTCAGCACTTAGAGGTGGCCATTTTTTTCAGTGTTACAAGATCTTTGCTTCTGGTCCAAAGAAGGCTGACCTATGTGCTGGGACTTTTTATTAATGCTGGTTCTCATACCAGCCACATATGGACTATTTTTAAAAAGACTTTCTGAGATATATATATGTTTTTTCAGGGTGTTGCGCCATATACTTGTTGCATTCTTTTTCTGCAATGGCTGGGGAGCAGGAGGAGCTGAAATCCAGCCCCCAGCTGGAAGTTATCTCTGACTCTAATAGTGAGAGTGGACAGAATGTGGTGCCTGACTTAGAAGTCAGAAAAGATGCAACACTCAATAGAACCAGAGAAAACATTAAAATGCTAGATGGAGAACCTGTTGAAACTAATATAGGGGTGTCTTTTCCCTACATGGCTCTTAAAAATAATTTGTTGTATCTGGTGGTAAAGGGGAGGAGGAGGTAGAGCAGCTAGTGGTTCCCAAACCCTATCGCTGAATGGTATTAGATTTAGCCCATGGTCATATGATGGGTGGACATCTGGGTATAGAAAAAACTAAGGAGAGGATAACCCAGAGATTCTTTTGGCCTGAGTTATATGCAGCTGAGAATATTGTGAGTCATGTGTCAGTATTTTGTGCTATTTGAAAGAATTGGCATGGATCTGGTTGGACCAGTAGTAAAGTCTGCCTGAGACCATCGGCACATACTGGTACTACTGGACTATGCCACATGATATCCTAAAGCCATTCCCTTGCGTAATACCTCAGCTAAAGGTATTGCTAAACAGCTTGTCCAGGTATTTAGTCATGTGGGTATTGCAAAAGAAATATTAACGGATCAAGGCACCCCATTTATGTCCCGAGTCTCTAAAGAATTGTGTAAATTGTTCAAAATCTCCCATCTCCGTACCTCTGTCTACCATGCACAAACTGGTGGTCTTGTGGAGAGGTTTAACAAAATGCTCAAAAGCATGTTAAAAAAGGTGGTGGACAAAGATGGGAGAAATTGGGATTTCTTGCTGCCATACCTCATGTTTGCCATACGAGAGGTACCTCAGGTGTCTAAAGGTTACTCCCCTTTTGAACTACTGTATGTTAGACACCCCAGAGGGTTGCTAGATGTTGCAAAAGAAACATGGGAGGGAGCGGCCATGCCTTATAGAAGCGTCATCTAGCACATCTCACTGATGCAAGATAGAATCGCTGCTGTTATGCCGCTGGTACGGGAACATATGGAGCAAGCCCAGGAGGCTCAGAGAAGGGTTTATAATTGGGGTGCCAGAACCTGGGTCATAGGGGAAGTAAACTACAAAGTTTCCCAGCCAGTGAAAAGGAAACCAGAGCAAATATATCATGTTAATCTCTTGAAACCTTGGAAAGACAGAGAGACTTTACTGGCAATGCCAATCTCCCTCAAAAGGGCACACCCCCTGTGACTCCGGAAGTGCCCATAACTGAAACCTTGTCAGCGACTTAACAGAAGGACGTTAAAGAATTTCTGAGTAAGAATAGAAACTTTTTCTCTCACCTGCCCGGACTCACCACAGTTCTACAGCATCACATAATTACGGAACCAGGTGTCCGCGTAAACATAAAGCCCTATAGAATACCCAAGGCTATGCGCAAAACAGTTGCAAATGAAATGAAGAACATATTAGAGCTGGACGTGATAGAGGAATCCCACAGTGACTGGTCCAGTCCCATAGTATTGGTCCCAAAACCAGATGGAATGATAAGGTTTTGTAACGATTTCAGAAAGTTGAACAGCATGTCCAAATGCGATGCGTACCCAATGCCTCAGGTCGACGATCTTGTTGACAGGTTGGGTAGTGCCCAATACATAACTATGTTAGACCTGACTAAAGGTTATTGGCAGATACCCCTAACAAAGTCTGTAAAAGAGAAAACTGTGTTTTCTACCCCTGAGGGGTCCTTCCAATATAAGCATGTGCCTTTTGGCTTGCATGGCGCTCCTGCCTCGTTCCATAGGATGATGGAGAAGTCCTTAAGACCACATTGCCAATACGCAGCCACCTATATGAACGATGCAAGCAGTAGTAGATTCTCTTAAGAAAGCAGAACTCACTGCCAACCCCAGAAAGTGTGCAATAGGCTTGGAGGAGGCCAAATACCTTGGCTACATTATTGGTCGGGGGCTGATCAAACCTCAGATCAAAAGTGGCTTCAACCTATAAATAAAAAGCAAGTTTGTGCCTTTCTTGGGATCACAGGATACTCCACTGAGTTTTATTCCCAGTTTTACCACCTTTGCAGCCCCACTGACAGATCTAAGGAAGGGTAGAGGGTTGGTCATGATCAAGTGGAATCCGGAGGCAGAGAAGGCATTTCAAATGTTGAAGCAAGCCCTGTGTGTACAACCTGTGCTCATGACCCCAGGTTTCACAAAGGAAGTTGTGGTACAGACGGACGCCTCTGATGTGGGACTGGGTGCTGTATTGTCCCAGGTCTGAGACGGGGAGGAGTACCCAGTGGTCTACCTTAGCAGAAAGCTCAACAGACATGAGAAAAATTATGCCATTGTTGAGAAGAAATGTTTAGCCATCAAATGAGCTTTAGATGCCATGAAATATTACCTGTTGGGGAGACTATTCAAATTATTCATTGACCATACCCCTCCTAAATGGATGTGTGTTAACAAGGAGAAAATCAGTCGGGTGACAAGGTGGTTCCTCGCTCTGTAATCATTCAAGTTTACAGTGGAGCATAGAGCGGGGAAACTCCAGAATAATGCAGATGCCCTTTCCCGTGTCCACTGTCTGCTTGGGACAGTTGCTCAGCTGCAGGGGCTTGAGCAGGGGGGGGATATGTGACATTATACGAGGCAAGGTGATCGATAGGCGATACGCGTCGCCTCGCATTCGTTCATTTGACTAAGGTGGAATCCGGTCCTGGTTTTATCAGCCACCTTGGCAGGATTTGTTCTGGACCAGATTTTGTGGTCCAGTGGTTTAAATAATCAGGAGGAGAGTAGAGTTTTGCTCTGGCCTGGGACTCAGGAACAATCAGCCTGAGAGAGCTGACATATGTAAGTTTGCTTATGGACTGAGACAAAAAGGTTTGCACTGTCTATGTTTTGTGGGTGTCTGGAAGAAACCCTGCACCGCTCAGTTAGGAAAAACTGAAATGTTTAGTTAGTGCCTGGATGGTGAGGATTTCTTTTCTGTTTATTTGATTTCTACATGCAACCCTTTTAACCACTTAACAACCGCTCCATAGACAAATGACGTCTACAGAGCGGTTGCTTAATTCTGGGAGGATGTCTATTGACGTCCTCCCAGAATCGCGCTTCCCGCGCGCCCCCTGGGGCGTGCACACGGGAACATCCGTGACCGTCGGGTCCGGGGTACCCGACTGATCACGGATCGTGGTGAATGGCCGCTGTGCGCGGCCTTTCACCACGTGATCGCGCCGTCAAATGACGGCGTGATCACATGTAAACAAGCCGGCGGAAGCGCCAGCTTCTCTCTCCTCTCCGCACCGATCGGTGCAGTGTGAGAGGAGAGAGGGGGGAGAGAGGAGGTGCTGCAGCGCTGTGGGCGATGTGCAATGCCCACAGCGCTGCCTAGTGAGAAAATACTCCCCCCCACCATCTATTTACCACCCACCCTCCACCCCCCAGCCATCATCAGCCACCCACCCAGCCATCATCAGCCACCCACCACCCACCCAGCCATCCACCCCCCACCCATCCTCACCCAATCCATCCTCACCCACCCACCCATCCATCCATCCATCCATGCTCACCCATCCATGCTCACCCATGCCGACCCACCCACTCGAACCTACCCACTCGTACCTACCTA
>BLSH010324314.1:335745-346248 GCA_018402905.1 Glandirana rugosa | reverse complement strand
AGACAAGCCTCAAACCTTCTGACACAAAGTCATTTGGAGTTATGAGACCAAAATGTAGCTTTTTGGCCACAACCATAAACTCTACATTTGGGGAGGAGTCAACCAGGCCTGTGAAACACTGAGGTGGATCGCTTATATTTTGGAGATGTGTGAGCTACAAAGGCACAGGAAATTTGGTCAAAATTGATGGCAAGATGAATGCAGTATGTTATCAAAAAATACTGGAGGTAGCCAGGAAGCTGTGCATGGGATGTACAGGTACTTGGACATTCCAACATGACAATGATCTAAAACACAAGGCCAAGTTGACCTGTCATTGGCTACAGCAGAATAAAGTGAAGGTTCTGGAGTGGCCATCTCAGTCTCCTGACCTCAATATCATTGAGCCACTCTGGGGAGATCTCAAACGTGCAGTTCTTACACGACAGCCCTAGAATTTCCAGGAACTGGAGGCTTTTTGCCAGGAGGAATTGGCAGCTTTACCATCTGGGAAGATAAAGAGCCTCATCCAAAAATACCACAAAGACTTTAAGACACGGTATTAAAAACTGGGGTATGTAAACTTTTGATCAGGGTAATTTGGGTAGTTTCTGTTGTCATTATGATTTAAAAAGAGTAAACACAGTTGATTGATAATAAATGGCTTCAGCTAAACACTAACCATGAGTGAAATATTTATTTTGTGTTCTCATTCATATTCTATGAAAAATGGCCAAGAAATTATAAATTCTGCCAGGGTATGTAAACTTATGAGCACAACTGTATGTAGTCAGTCTTGATAGTATGGTTTATGTTGTGACTAATGCTATGCAGATAACAGGAAAACTCAGTGACCTATAGCGCTTCCACTGAGCAAGAGTTACTTTTCTGCATAATTGAACTTGCAGCATTTTTTACTGCATAGTACTAAGCAGCATTATGACCTTGAGACTTTTGGGCCTTCCTTCCCTCACTGCTCTCAATGATATTTCATAACATTTACTAGCTAGAGAAAATATTTTGTCATCAATATATTAATGATATAGCTTTTCATGCTACAAGTGGTGATTTTAAATTTATAATTGGCACCATTTCTAAACATTTTTTGGGACACTTTCCTGTTCTTGTCTTGATACGAAATTGCAAACCATGAGCGTAGAAGAATTTGGGGAAGTTTCTAATGCTGTGGTAAAACAGTGACATGTTCTTTGACCTATGTGATAGGGATTTAGGGAGGGATAAATTCTCAGCCATTATGTCTAAGTTTATAGGTGAAATTAGAGCCATGATAGCTGACTCAAAATGCAGGGGCCACAAGTGTGTTTTCATGCCTGTAATTGCTTCTGATCAGCCCACCAAGATTAAGGAAGACTGTGCCCTTTCCTTATTTGAGGAGTCACAGTTAGAAGACATAACTCCAAAACTTAAGAATACCATCTCAGTCCTTACTGATGAAGTTTGCACATGCCTAGATTTAAAGCTGCCTGCATTGGCTACACCCGAAATGACTAGACTGGATCCTCTAAAAATCCGTCATCCTGTTAAGACTTTTTCAATTGCATTTGGCCCTGTATGGTGATTGCCCTAATCAGGAAAAGGTCTTTGTTCCCTCTAAGCATATTTGCCAGCAATACCCTTATGGTTCCAAAAGAAGTGGCATGACTGTTGCAAACCCATCCATTTTATGCCCTATCAAGACTCTGACCTGTTCCTGTTGAGGACATCCCCATGTTAACCAACTAGTGGAAAAAGTCTAGAAGCCTTTCTTAGGCATTGTTCTCCTTTATAGGTCCTACCCTGCAGCCTTTCATTGCAATCATGTCCATCTGCCAGACCATAGCTGTTTGCTCCAAGATTAAGTCCATGGATGTGACCATACATTAAGACGCAGGCAACTGGAGCTCATGCCCGTGACTGTACTGTGCTGGGAAGCTATCAGATATTATAAGTCAAATATCCAAAATGGACCTCCTTTCTGTACAAATGTGAAGGACCCCTTGGTTCAAATATTGTTCTGCATAGAATCAATGCAAGAAGTGCTTCTTTCATATGCCCTTAGAGGGGGAATGCCCTTTTGGCAAATCCCTGAGCAACTTCACTAAGGAAGTAATTTAAGGGAACGCTACCCTTTTGCCCCAGAGGACACATCTGTTGACCTTCGCAGCAATCTAGTCCTAGAATAGTTCTGATGATTGGGTCCAGAAAGATGCATTCATGGGCTACAAACTGGAATTTTGGTCTCTGCTTTCACCCCAATATACGTTGTTCAACATCCTAGAACGGCTCTTCTTCCAAGGGGTTATAGCCATTGTCCTAGAAAAAAGGATACATGTCCAGTTTTCTATATTATCTCTTACTGTCTCCAAAGCAAATAGAGTACATTCATCCCATTTAAAGCTTTCAAAACTTGGGTAAAAAAATTCTGTATTTAACCACTTCATATCCAGGCCAATTCTGACACTTTGCTCCTGCATGTAAAAATCAACTTTTTTTGCGAGAAAATCACTTAGAACCCCCAAACATTATAAATATTTTTTATCCCAATTTTTTTTGCTCTTGCTCTGATGTTCACTTCAATACCTCACATGTGTGGTGCGATTGTTGTTTACATATGCGTGTGAGAGTAACATATGTGTTTTTCATTTGCACATAAGTATGGTGGGACGTGGGTGCTTTAAAACATTTTTTAATTTTTTTTTTTTATTAACTTTATTACTATCACAATGGATGAACAACTTCCCTTGTGACAGCAGTGGGCCGTGACAGGTCCTCTTTATGGAGAGATCTGGAGTCTATTAGACCCCAAATCTCTCCTCTGGCCTTCCATGCAATCAGTCGGTCACAGACCGGTCTGATCGGCTGATTTCCTGGCCGTTAACGGAAGTGACAATCTGCTCATCGTTCCTGGTTTCTAGGGTCACAGAGAGTTAGGAATAGCATTAGTTCCTCTCTCTCTGTTCAATGCAGCCATCGCTACTGGCTGCAGCCCTCCTGGGCTCTACTGTCCAATCGCAGGTGGTGGCAGAGGTGGGAGGGGGGTGGGACCCGCTTCCGCCACCCGCAGAAGTAATCAAGTGGCTATTTAGGCACTCAAATTACTTCTGCTACAAACAGAATCCCCGTCTGAAAAAATCCATACCAGGATGATGCCTATAGGTGCAGGCATCATCCCGATATAACTACTTCAACCCGAGGACATCCATGGACGTCCTATGGGTGGGAAGTAGTTAATCCATCCAGTCAGGCATTGCTTTCCTCTGTCCAGGAGACCTTCTGGCCTCTGTGGATATCAAGGTTGCCTATTTGCATGTCTCCATCTTCCTGGCAGATCAATGCTACCTGCATTTTGCTGTGGGCAGACAACATTAACAATTTGTTGTTCTTGCCTTTTTGACCTTTCCACTGTACCTTGGGTCTTCACCAAGGTACTAGCTCCATGATCACAAATCTGGATTAACTTCTAAGGAGACAGTCGGCCCAGGTTTTGTCAGCTAATGTTCAACATACTGCAGACCCTAAAGAGATTTGAGCTAGATCCTACTTCTTTGTAGGTCACAACTATAATGACACAACCTTGTCCAAAGTTTTCTTCTCCCTGCACAAACTCCAATTTTTCTCCTTCCACATTTGGATTCTGCAATCCATGAGCCTTCCAACCACCTGTTTTGTCATGAGGGTCTTGGTACTGATGGTGTTCTCCTTCAAGGCACTTCCATATGGCCATTTTCACTCTGAACTGTTGCAACACAACATTCTTTCAATGTGAAACAAGAGGGTACAGTCTTTAGATCATCGTATATGCCTGATCAACAAGACCAAACTTGCTGTGGCATTGTGGGTTACAAGTGCCATGGCAGTTTCTTATATTAACAATCAGGGTGGCACTAGCATTTGCACCTCAAAGAGAAGTGGATCAGACTCTGGCTTGAATAACATCTCATATCCAGCCATGACAGATATGCACAATGAAAAATTGGCAGTTTGACTTACTCAGTTGTAGTCTAGACTCCAGAGAGTGGTCTCTTATCCCAGAAGTAAAGCAGGGGATGCCAGCACCAAATTGAACAGATTTGTCTCAAGATCCTAGATTTGTTTTGAGATCTAGAGATCCTCCTAGAGCATCCGTGCCACAGATGCTGTAGGGAATCTGTGGGATCAGCTCAACCTGATCTATGCCTTTTATCTCCTCTGTAGCTTCTTCTTTGCCATCCATTTCAATCATGTGAAATAGGGAATTTGGAGATTCTTATCGTACTGGCTTATTTGGTTGTTGTACTCAGACCTTGTCAGGCCCATCAAACACTCTCCCTGAGGATTATCAGATTATCTTCTATCCCAAAAGCTGGTTTACTACTCTGCTTCTCAGTCATTAGCTTTAACAGTTACTCTGTTAAGGCTCAGATCCATAGGGAAAAGGGCCTATCAGATTTGGCCACCCTAAGCTCTTGAAAGCAAGGAACTCAACTTCTCACAAAGTCTACCATTTCACTTGGAAAACAAACATATTTCTCTTGGTGCAGGACACTGAAATTCCATCCCAGGAAGCTTTCCAGTCTGGTCTGGATCAGAATTTGGCCTTAAGTACCATTAAGGGTAAA
This sequence comes from Glandirana rugosa, assembly GCA_018402905.1. NCBI lineage: Eukaryota > Metazoa > Chordata > Amphibia > Anura > Ranidae > Glandirana > Glandirana rugosa. Next base: position 341,671 of record BLSH010324314.1, on the reverse strand, counting down.
ATATACTTCCGGTTCCGGCTCCTGATGAGCAAGGAGTGAAGAACGGCTGCTCCGGTATTCATCAGCATATAAAGCCAGGAAAATACCGATTTGGGCGACCCTCGGACCCTACCTCGCTATCCCGTTCACTAGAGCACGCCCGGGAACCATCCGGAGATGGATAAGTTTGTCCTACACGGCGGGCCCGCCGCGGCGCCAAATCCTCGTTCAGACATGGCTGCAACGAACCCTCGTATGGAAACCACGGCACCGAACCTTCGTTCGGACATCTCGACCATGGATTCGGTCGTTGCAAATGGCTCGCAGACGCAGCATATGGCGGCACCTCCCCCTCTGATTTCTCCGAGCGCGGGGATGACAGAAACCACAGAGGATCAATACACTAGACTGGCCCAAGGCGTGGCAGCTTTACTCAACCCTACTATCACGGCGACAGTTGAAAGGGCCATAGCTGCTGGTATGGCACAACTCAAGAAAGAATTGCAGGACCACACCCAGCGCATAAGTGAACTGGAGAACCGCGTCTCTAACGTGGAAGATGAAGTGCAGACCACCCTAACCAGGGAACAGCAACTTCAACACGCGCAGCAATTCCTTCTCGACAAGATAGATGATTTGGAAAACCGGTCTCGCAGGAACAATCTAAGGATTGTGGGCCTCCCAGAATCGTACAACGCTGGCTCCCTGCAGGACCTTTGTGAGATCCGCATACCCCAAGCATTAGGTATTGGCAAACCCTGCACAGTTGAAAGAGCGCACTGCATGGGCGCCCCATCGAATGAACGGCGTTCTCCCCGCCAAGTCATCGCGAAGTATCTGAACTACACAGACCGACTGGCCATCATTCAGTCATTCAGAAATGCAAAATCCCTACAGTTCGAAGGACACAAACTCCTAATCTTTGCGGATTATTCACAAGAAACATCCCGACGATGTAAAGCCTTCCAACCGGTCTGTGCAGCACTATACCAAACAGGAATCAAGTTCACGCTCTCCTACCCGGCCTCCTTAAGATTCACCGACTCCTCTGGCAACGCCAAGATGTTCAATCACCCAGAAGAAGGGTCCAGGCTTATCTCCACATCCCGATGGACACCCATCCTCCACCCTCCGGGACATCCGCAGCCCGAGGAAAGATTCACCAAAGAGGCCTCGCTATGCAAATAGACCAGCCCGAGAGGACCGCTCCTGAATCACCATACCCGAGATCCCTCGGATGTCCCAAGGTTAACTTGTTAATTTCGCTCCTATTATTCTCTTCCCCGGTTAAGTTTGATCTGCATTTATGTTTCCTGGAGGCTGATATTAACTTGTCTAGAATACTCAATCCTGTAGAAAATGATTAGTGAATATGTTATTGTGCCGAAATCTCTGTCTCCCCCCGTACCCTCGGTCCTCCACATAGCCTTGCCGGAAATCTGCAGGAGGTGCTGGAAATACGGACACATATTTCCCCTCTCCCTCCTTTCGTCTATACCGGACGCTGCGGAGGGTATATCTTGCCCCTTCTCTCCCGGTATCGCTGCTCTGTGATCGGTATCACCTGCTTTTTTTCCGGTAACGCTGTTCCTGTGGCAGGTTCCTCATGAGGAAAGACGTGAAGTCTATACTGTTGCTCCTTATTGTTTGTTCTCTTGTGTTACCCCCTCATTGTGTCTCAAACCACTATGGAACTGTACATCTTTGGTCCACACCCAACTTGAGCTGGCACGCTGAACCCCCCAGTCTTACATCCACTTGCTATGATAACTCCATTTGGCTCCCTTTGCCCCGTCACAACCATCTTAATATACACTATGATAGTCCGCTTTGATTACACCCACCCTGAAGATCGTTTCGTGGAACATCAAAGGGCTTAGATCACCTAACAAGAGGATGGCGGTTCTGCGCCACCTTAAACGTCTGAAAGCTGACATAGCCTTCCTCCAGGAGACGCACCTCACGGCAGCAGACTTTCCCCGAATGCGTAGACTCTGGGTGGGACAAATTATCGGATCGCCCTCACCCAGACATAAAGCAGGAGTGATCCTGCTGATCCATAAAAACATTCAATGTGAGGCACTATCAGAGGATAAAGACGAGGATGGTAGAATCCTCATCTTGAAACTCAAACTTAAATCTAAAGAAATAGTTCTAGCAAATATATATGCCCCCAACTCCCCCACCAACAATTTCTTCCAAAGGCTCACATCACGCCTAGCCCCCTTTATACATCTCCCTACCATCATAGGTGGGGACTTCAACACAGCCATGAACAATCAGGAAGACAGGGAGCCAGGTCACCGGCAGCCTTACATCCTTCCCCGAGACCTCCACCCCACACCTCTCCACATATTCACGGAGGCCCTCCAATTTGTTGATGTCTGGAGGCAAGCCAATCCTTTAGGCAAGCAATATACCTTCTATTCCCACCCCCATCACAGCTTGTCACAGATCGATTATTTCCTCTGCTCCCCATCCATTGTCCACAACATCTCCGATCCCCAGATATTAGACATTGCCATTTCCGACCATTCTCCAATCTCTTTATCATTAACAGGCCTTGACGCCCCTAACCCCTTCAGGTCATGGCGATTTCCGGCAAATCTAGCGGACAATCGAGATTTGATGGCCCTAATTAAAAAGTCCAGGGAAGAATACTCTGACACAAATAGGGAACACACTACCGACCCCAACCTATTTTGGGAGGCAGGCAAGGCGGCACTTCGAGGTCAGATCATAGCATTTACTACTGCCTTCAAAAAGAAACTAGCCGCTGAATATAGAATAGCTAGCAAATCCCTGCGTGAAGCCCAAACCCTTCTAAACTACCAAAATACGCCTGAAAACAGACAAAGATGGCATACGGCCAAAAACCAGTTCGACCACTGGGCTTCTGCCCAGGAACGATACCACCAGGCACACTCAGATCTGAGGTTCCACAAGTATGGGAATAAAGCCGGCAAATTGCTCTCTCGCCTATGTAGGAGCAACTTCACCCCCACTTCCATCACCGCACTCAAACGGCCCGACGGCTCTCTCTCCTCCTCTCCCAAAGATATCAATGACACTCTCGAATCCTTTTACTCAAAGTTATATGGGAAAGACCCAATGGACGAGGATGCGGCGCATGCATTCTTAGAGAGTCTCACTCTGCCCCAAGTCTCTCAGACCCAACTAGACGCCCTAAACTCCCCAATCACGATAGAGTAAATCAAACAAGTAATAGCCTCACTGTCACCCAGCAAAGCCCCAGGCCCCGACGGGTATACAGCAGAATTTTACAAACAGAACATAACCACCATCGCCCTGACCTTGCTCTCCCTCTACCAACGGATCCTTGAAGGAGGCCCGTACCCTCCCTCCGGCTTTCAAGCATTCATTAAGTTAATCCCCAAGCAAGGGAAAGACCCGATGGACCCTGGGTCCTACCGGCCCATTTCAATATTAAACCTCGATACCAAAATCCTTTCCAAAATTATAGCAAGGAGGCTTGCAACAATTATGCCGACTCTGATACACCCAGCACAAGCGGGCTTCACAATGGGTCGCTCTGCGACATCCAACATCCGCAAAGTCTTGGCGGTCTTGGAACTCGTGAAGTTGAAATACGCCATAATCTCACTAGACGCCGAAAAGGCGTTTGATAACATCAGTTTTCGCTGGTTGAGCCTAGTTTTACATAAATTTGGCTTTGTAGGCCCCTTCCTCCATCTCATCAACACAATGTATGCAGCCCCATACGCCAATATCATTGCAGCCGGAATCAGCTCTAATGAAGTCCCTCTCCACAAAGGGACACGGCAAGGATGCCCCCTGTCCCCCTTACTATTCAATTTGGCCTTAGAACCTCTATCTAGATTCCTGCTGGCCCACCCTAAATTACACGGGATCAAAATTGGCACATACGAACTTCGCGCGGCATTATTCGCGGACGATATTTTATTATTTTCGGCCAACCCCCAAAGCGATATCCCACTGATACAAGAAATTTTCACTGACTTCAGGTCGTGTGCAGGCCTTAAAATTAACTTTAATAAAAGCGAAGTACTCCCACTCTTCCACGCAAGGACACCCCAATGGGCACTTAATTCGGCTTTCCGTGTTACCAACACACATATCACTTACCTGGGCATAAAGATTGGGAAATCCCCCTCCTCTATCTATAGCTTAAATATTCCCCCTGTCATAACACGAATTATAGGTGAGCTTCACACTTGGACTAACCTCCCACTTTCTCTTTTGGGAAGAAGCCACCTTTTCAAAATGGTTAGCTTCCCAAAACTCCTTTATCCCCTACAAACCATCCCCCTTCTCTTGCGCCACAAAGACATTCAGATCCTAAATAAGGCCCTCTCTTCCTTCCTAAGGCGGAAGAAACGCCCACGAATAGCTCTAACCAAACTATTCCTTCCCAGTCACCTGGGAGTGTCAGGACCTGTGTCCTTGCTTGGGTCACCTGCTGGTGGCAGTGTTTGGAAAACCAAATGGTGTAGTTCTGGTGGCCACTAGCGGGTGTCTCCCAGGAGATTGAGCTTACAGGTCATTAAGCTGCACCTGATGGGTCTGCTGGATCTATATAAGCCCGCCTTGCTCCCTGTCCCAATGCTTCAGTGTTTTCCCTGCAAGCCGTGTCCATGCCTGAACCTGACCTGCTCTGATCCCCGATCTGCAATCCAGACCCAGAGACCTGATTCCTGAACCTGCTTCCTTGCTCTCCTGCTCCCATTACCTGGCTCCCTGTTCCCCTTATCTGGTATCCCTGTTTGCTTATTGTATTTGTGTGTTTTCTTCTCTTGTATTTAGTTAGTCAGATAGTTAGGTGTTTATTTTGGTGTTTGGTGTGTTTTCAACTTTTACTTGCTCATTTATGTTTGCTGGTGTTTGGTGTTTGAAGGGTGCTATTTGTCTAATAAATATTCATATTTTCACCTTACACCTTTTCCTGATTCCTTTAAGTGCAGCCAACTGATCTGATCATCCCTGCTGGATACCTGCATATGGTATCCCTGACATAACACTGAAGCCATACAATCAGATCGGCTGCAACTGGGAATCAGGTCTGAGCATTGCTAACTGCTGCAAGATGCATGCTGAAGAGATTTTGTATTTCTCACTGCTTGCAACAGAAGACAGGGATTATTGTTGCCAGATTTTGAAAGAGCAGACTAGGGAGCAATTGTTGGAATGCATCCGTTTGGCTCACTCTTTTGTTGATCAAGGCAGATTTTTCTTTGAAGAGATTCAGCCACTCATTCAAATTTGTGTAGAGTTGGCTTTGTCTGGTGTCCCTAGTGGTGGTGATGATTACACCCCACCTTTCAGTTTAAATCAGGTGGTTTCATTGGTTTGGTTACTGGAAGACGACTCAGCCTTTTTCTTTGAACACTACTCAGCATGTTCCCAACAGGTGCTAAGGGAGTGTATTGACTCTGTGCAATCTCTGGTCAGACAGGCAGTATGCAAATCTGATTTTGTGCAACCCTTATTACAAGCATGGGCAAAAATATTGCACTCGGCCTCTATCAGCCTGCAACCACCCAGTCCTGTAGCCAGACACCTGGCTGCTGAAATGTCTTTTTCTCCATTGCCCATAGCAACCACAGTTGCAGCCCAATATACCCCACAAAAATCCTCAACTGCTCCCTCTTTTTTACCATCCTCCTGACCCACCAACGTCCGACTATCTCCGGCTCACGTTATAAAAACGGGTACGAACATTATTCCCAACGTGTTTTAGTCTAAACGTATGACGGACAGACTGGTCTCTAACGTGTCTCAGTTATGTGAGGGAATCGTGGACAACCCTTGTACGACTCATCACAAGTTTCTTTTTCCGACTCAGCAGAAGGTCATTGGTTTGGTTACTTTGGTGGACTAAATTTGACTTTCCACCCCACATTAGTAGTGGTGGTGATCCCTGTGGTCTGTTTCGGTTGAGATGTGT
>BLSH010324314.1:279637-300587 GCA_018402905.1 Glandirana rugosa | reverse complement strand
TATCCCCATTTATTTGTAGGGCACTTGCCCTAGTTTGAAGATGATTTTAGAACAGTTATATGGCTTCTACCGTTCATTAATACTTTTCAGACACAGTTTGAAGATGATCCACATTCAACTCCATTTTTGCTTTTTTTATGTTTTTATTTTTTTAAAAATATTTAAAGTTATTTCCCTGTCCCCATTTTTTTGTAGGGTGCTTGCCCTACCCTTACCCCCATTTTACTTCCTTTTGCAGCCCTCTGGGGCTTTCCAGGACTTTCCTACAGCCATTTTTGTGCCTAAAAGTTCGGGTCCCCATTGATTTCAATGGGGTTCGTTGTCCGTGCGATCGTTCGGGTTCCGTCCGGACCCGGACCCGGACTTTGTCCCGAGGTTCGGACGGACCAGCAGAACCCGAACTTCCAGGTGTTCGCTCAACTCTAATTTTAAGTTATTTCCCTATCCACATTTGTTTGCAGTGCACTTGTCCTACTCTTACCCCCATTTTGCTTCCTTTTGCAGCCTTCTAGCCCTTTCCATTACTTTTTTACAGCCATTTTTGTGCCCAAAAGTTCGGGTCACCATTGACTTCAATGGAGTTCGGTGTCCGGGGTCAAGTTCGGAACCGAACCCGAACGGTTTTGCGAGGTTCTGCCGAACCCGACGAACTCGAACATCCAGGTGTCCGCTCAACTCTAATCTGCACCAATACATGTAAATCAATAAAACAGTAAAAACAGTCAAACAATAGTTCATAACTGAACCCGCAGATCCAGGTCCAAAGTGTAAAATATATATAAATAGACCGTGCATATACATGTACATAAAAATAAATATAAAAATAAATATACAAAATCAAAATAAAAAATATACCTATGTGTAAATACACTTACAGCCATTCCAATGCACATGCTTGCATCTGTACAATGTCCCTCCATCCATATCAGAAAAAATGCACATAGATAAAAAATGCACATAGATAAAAATGCACCGAGATGAACAGGCAAGTGAAACAATTTCCACATTTGCATTTCTACATAAAAGTACACATATATATATATACACACACATATATACATACATAAGTACACACCACACATATCTACACATACCCATACATATTTACACATAAAGGAGCAATCAAAATATATTAAATGATAAACATGATATATATGACATGTGTTGTAATGTTGTTAGCCCATACGTCTTAAGCCTATTTTGTGTCCCATCCACAAAGGGCATACCTTATGGTGGGGGATCATACAACAAGACGACTTCAACCCGGCCTGAGTGCAGCTCCATTTCTCTCATTTCTCCTGCCCATATACTGCCCATACACCCGCCAATATCGAGATCCTAGGCATACCACAGCATCTATAAACTAAAGAAAACTGCGTAGCCCAAAAATTGATTCAATAAGTGTAAAAAATATATGAGTGAATGGCATGCAAATGATATACAACTGGTGCACAAACACAGTAATGTGATAACAACAATCTTAGAGTGCAGTCATTTACATCTCCAAAGTACACATGAACAGTACCAAAATGTAAGAAATAAAGGATAATAAAATTAGAAATAAAAATAAAGTCCAATGTGATTCCAGATTCCAAATAAGTTGGATAAATTCCATACTTATATGGACATTCATAAATATGTTCGCAAATTAAGTATTAAAAGATAAGTTATCCAAACCCCCAAATACTAATAGGCCTACCTCAGATGGTATAAAACACTCCCAACTATCCAATCCATCCCTCTTCAACCCTCCTGGTGGGTTAGCTCCCAACCTAAAGGTGTTTAGGGATGTTTTACATCGAGACTTAGAAAGAATTAAAATATTCAATAATAGGATGCCCAAAAGTGATCCACGCGGGAAATTTAAAAAAGAACTGGTAATGCTTGCCAATAGCGGCTTCCAAAGAGGGATTTTAAATCGAAAAGCAAGACATTGCATTGTCCCAGTGGCCCCACGAACTCCAATAATTTATTATTTATCTAAAGTCCACAAGGACCCTGTTCATCCCCCAGGCAGACCAATTATTAGTGGCATTAACTCTATTATTTCTAGAGTGGGAAAGTATGTCGATCATTTTCTCCAGCCTCTAGTAAAGAATATGCCTTCCTATCTAAAAGATAGCAGACATGCTATTAATTTATTGGCTCACACTGAATACAAGGGGGGAATGTGGTTGGTAACAGCTGATGTCACGTCCTTGTATACAGTGATCCCCCATCAACATGGTATACAAGCGGTCAAATATTATCTAGATCAAGATCCTTCATTAGGGGATGATCAAAGAGGTTTTATTATAGATTTACTCAATTTTGCTACGAAAATAAATTATTTTTGGCATAAGGGTCAATTCTTTTTGCAGAACAGAGGCGTGGCTATGGGGGCGAAATTCGCCCCTAGCCTTGTGAATCTGTTTATGGCCAAGTGGGAGGAGGACGTCGTCTATGCCCAGAGGAGATCGGAGGTGATTCTCTGGGCACGATATATAAATGACGTCCTCCTCCTCTGGGATGGCACACGTGAGTCATTAGACTCTGATATGGCTTCATTAAATACCAATGATATAGGGATTAGATTAAACTATGAAGCCAGCCAGGAAACTATTCATTTCCTGGATCTCACATTCAGTATAGAGAATGATACAATTATAACATCTACTTTCTTTAAATCAACAGACAGGAATGCTTTCATTCCTAAAGAAAGTTGCCATCATAAGCCATGGTTGGATTCAGTCCCTAAAAGTCAATACATGCGTCTTAGGAGGAACTGTAGTAAATTGGAGGCCTTTGACTCACAGGCCTCTGTACTTACTGACAGGTTCCTCCAAAAGGGATACCACCCAAAAGATCTATCAGAAACTGTCAGCAAAGTGAGGAACATGAGTAGAGAATCTCTATTAATTGACCACTCAAGGTCTGATGGAGAGGGAACGATTCTAACATCTCATAAAGATCTAGGTATCCCCTTCATCACCACATACTTACAGCAAAACTGATAAAAAAACGTATTAAAAAACATTGGCATATGGTCAAGGAAGACCATGTACTAGGCCCGGCCCTCCCAGAACAACCTCAAATAGTATATAGGGGGGTTCCTAACCTCAAAAGCCGTATAGCAATTAATGTATGTGATCCACCAAGCCAAAAACAGATGTTCTTTCAGAACATGGTGGGTTTTTATAAATGCAATAGATGTTCAGTCTGCTCTATAAATGGTATAAAAAATAAAAAAACTGTTCAATTTTCGTCTCACAATAATGTAAAGTCTTTCACTATTAAATCCTTTATAACATGTTCCACGAATAATGTAGTCTACCTTCTAACATGTCCGTGTGGGTTACACTATGTCGGTAGAACTACGCATTCCCTGTCTGTATGCCTCAATGAACATTTGGGGAACATTAGAAGGGGTTTTAGAGGTCATCTGGTATCCAGATATTACCATGAGGTACATAATAGAAATCCTATAGGTACACAATTTTTGGGCATTGATAAATTGAAACTACTTTGGAGAGGGGGTTTCCAGAATCAAGGAGATCTCAAAATTAGAAATGCAATGGATATACAAGATTAATTGTCTCAGGCCAAGAGGCCTGAATGTTGATATTGAGATCAATGCCTTTATTAATGATGCTTGAATTAGACAGTGAGGGGTATATTGATTTTAATTTTATACTAAAATTTCAATAGTTTTTGTATATTACTTTTTATCAATTAACTTACATTTTTTGATTAATTTGATTAATTTTTATTAATTACTTAATTTTGTAATAAGTTTTTATATGTGATTTTTTAGATATATTCTATATTTTCTATACATATAATTTGTGAATGTTTATTGGTGTTGCCATATAAAGTTTTTGATTTATTAATTTTCTTGAATATAAATCCACTATAAATAATGTATTGTTGCGGTATATTAGGTTTCGTTTTCATCCATTATCCATTTAATATATAAATTCAATCCGCATAGTCAACTATTAGGAATATATAATATATGCTGCCAGGTATTAATATGATAACGGCGTCGTTTTCGGTTTTACTAATAACAAATGAGGTGTGGTTTCAGACCTCCTCCTGCTAAGTCTCAGAATTGGTCACCATATGGACAAGTTGATAATGAGGCTTGGTATCTATTGTGTCGCTTTAATAATCATAGAGGATACCAGTAAAGTGGTGGCTGGATGAAGACGAGGCTTGTTTAATCCTTTTCCTTATAAATCGCGACGTGTCAGTGCGTTGCCCGTGCCCTTGATGACGTCATTTATGACGAAACATGTCGGGCGGTCCTAAGTATTGACATCATCGCCTCCCGTGACCCGGAAGCACGGGCGCTTACAGACTAGCCGGCGTTTTTGAAAGATTCTTTTACTATATGCGCATTTTACCCTGCTCAAATGTAAGTAGCCATTTGACTTTGCTTCTATTTTCTTTGGAATAAACGTTATTACACTATTTGGGATCCTGCTTTTGTTTTATATATTATGGAGATAAATATCTAATTGGAGTGGATTGGAGGTGCCGTTCAACTCTCCCCGTTTAAAGCCTGCAGAGGCTATCTGCCTGTGAACAATGTTTGCCTAGAGATGGGTAAACAATGGCACTCTGGTAAGAGTACCTAATTCATACCACGTTTGGTGTTTTTACCTATTTGGTGAAGGAAATTCTTCTATCAATCTTATGGAACTATTTTTAATTTTACTTTGGCACTAATCAGTTTGCTAATTTTTTTATTGGATTTCACTGGTGAAGGAAATTCTCTGGAATCACATTGGACTTTTACATTTTGGTACTGTTCATGTGTACTTTGCAGTTGTAAATGACTGCAATAAGATTGTTATTATCACATTACTGTGTTTGTGCACCAGTTGTATATCATTTGCACGCCATTCACTCATATATTTTTTTACACTTATTGAATCAATTTTTGGGCTGCGCAGTTTTCTTTAGTTTACATCTGTGTTTAGGTGGTATCCTATTTACTGCAGCAACCAGTTTTCTTCTATATATTTTTGTTTAAATAATTTGAGGTAACACACTAGCGCAGTAGGTTTTTACATATTTATCTATACCACAGCGTCTCTCCTGTTGTGGGACGCTCAAGGCTCTAAGACCCAGAAGTGTGGGTGGATATGTGTTCCACCCGCATCACTTCCGGGTTGCCACTGCTTCAATGCCCTTGCGGGTTACTATATGTGGGGCGTACTTCATGCCCTTTGAGGGTGAGGATGAATGAGCATAGGAGCAACATTTCCACCCTTAAAGATAATTCCTCTGTTCCCCGGCATTTCTTGGATAAACATGGGTTAGTCTGGCGGGCCTCAAAGTCTTTGCGATCTAAGCCATTAGCAACCAAATAGATAATGGCAGAAGATATCGTAGACTATGCAATAGAGAAGCCTACTGGATTTTTACCCTTGACTCTCTTAGTTCCAAAACGGCTGAGTGAGGAGATCGAGCTACAGTCTGCCATGTAAACCAGGCAGGCTAGTGGCCGGCGCTCCCTCTCCTTCTTCCTGTCCCCCCACTCCAAAGCCTTCCCCTCGGGCCCCCCCTCCCTTCGGGTTAAGTCTCACATGCACTTTGGATCGGGATCTGCGGGTTCAGTTATGAACTATTAATTGACTGTTTTTACTGTTTTATTGACTTACATGTATTGGTGCAGGTAGGTGGGCGGTACTGACCTCTCTCAGGGGCCTTGTTGCAACTCCCCCTTCTGAGGGGTGGGTCATTCACCCTTGACCCTGCCCACCTGCAGGCACTTGTGCATGTATATAAGAGGGAATCGCCTCATGGTTATTAGGCTCTGAAGAAGAGGGTTCACCCTGGAAACGCGTTAGCCTGGCCGTATGGACGCTGCCTGGTCCCTCTGCTGAAGTGTAGACCGTGCAGTCTGTTGAAGGCACAATTTCCATACTTTAATAAACGTTTTAATGGTATTGAATTAGGTCGGTGCATCCCCTCTCTTGTGTTTTTTCCATAGTATCTTTTGGGCGCCCATGGTCCTGAGGTGGGCAGCAAGGCCACAGAGTGCAAAGTGACTTTTATACTTACAGTGACTTTTCATTGTCATTCACATTTTCACCTATTTATCTCTGGGCTGATGAATCCGAGCACAGGAGTTGTTTTGTTTTCTCAACACTGAAGAAATGACACTTTGCTACAATGTAAAGTAGTGAGTGTACAGCTTGTATAACAGTGTAAATTTGCTGTCCCCTCAAAATAACTCAACACACAGCCATTAATGTCTAAACCACTGGCAACAAAAGTGAGTACACCCCTAAGTCCAAATTGGGCCCAATTATCCATTTTCCCTCACCAGTGACTCGTTAGTGTTACTAGGTCTTAGGTGTAAATGAGGAGCAGGTGTGTTAAATTTGGTGTTATCGCTTTCACTCTCTCATACTGGTCACTGAAATTTCAACATGGCACCTCATGGCAAGGATGGCCAGGATCTTAGAAAAATAATTATTGCTTTACATAAAGATAGCCTAGGCTATAAGAAAATTGCCAAGACCCTGAAACTGGGCTGCAGCATGGTGGTCAAGACCATACAGCAATTTAACAGGACAGGTTCCACTCAGAACAGGCCTTGCCATGGTTATCCAAAGAAGTTGAGTGCACATGCTCAGCATCATATCCAGAGTTTGTCTTTGGGAAATAGACGTATGAGTGCTGCCAACATTGCTGCAGAGGTTAAAGTGGTGGGGGAGTCAGCCTGTCAGTGCTCAGACCATACACAGCACACTGCATCAAATTGGTCTGCATGGCTGTCATCCCAGAAGGAAGCCTCTTCTAAAGATGATGCCCGCAAACAGTTTGCTCAAGACAAGCAGACTAAGGACATGGATTACTGGAACCATATCCTGTGGTCTGATGAGAACAAGATAAACGTATTTGGTTCGGACGGTGTCAAGCGTGTGTGGCGGCAACCAGGTGAGGAGTACAAAGAGAAGTGTGTCTTGCCTACATTCAAGCATGGTGGTGGGAGTGTCATGGTCTGAGGCTGCATGAGTGCTTCTGGCACTGGGGAGCTACAGTTCATTGAGGGAACCATGAATGCCAACATGTACTGTGACATAATGAAGCAGAGCATGATCCCATCCCTTTAAGGACTGGGCCGCAGGGCAGTATTCCAACATAACGACCCCAAACACACATCCAAGATGACCACTGCCTTGCTAAAGAAGCTGAGGGTAAAGGTGATGGACTGGCCAAGCATGTCTCCAGACCTAAACCCTATTGAGCATCTGTGGAGCATCCTAAAATGGAAGGTGGAGGAGCGCAAGGTCTCTAACATAAACCCCTCTGTGATGTCGTCATGGAGGAGTGGAAGAGAACTCCAGTGGCAACCTGTGAAGCTCTGGTGAACTCCATGCCCAAGAGGGTTAAGGCAGTGCTGGAAAATAATGGTGGCCACACAAAATATTGACACTTTGGGCTAAATTTGGACATTTTCATTAGGGGTGTACTCACTTTTGTTGCCAGAGATTTAGACATTAATGGCTGTGTGTTGAGTTATTTTGAGGGGACAGCCAATTTACACTGTTATACAAGGTGGACACTCATTACTTTACATTGTAGCAAGGTGTAATTTCTTCAGTGTTGTCACATGAAAAGATATAATAAAATATTTACAAAAATGTGAGGGTGTACTCACTTTTGTGAGATACTGTATACAGCAATCAGAGCTAAAAAAACACACTGATTACTGTATAAATGTCACTGGCAGGCAAGGGGTTAACCTGCAGGGGGCAATCAAGGGGTTAAGTGTGTTCCTTCAGTGTGTTCTAACTGTGAGGGGGCAGAGCTGGCAGGTACATGACAGATCTAACTGATCCCAATCACAGGGATCAGTAGATCACTGTCATGCCCACTGACAGAGCAGGGAACCGTCATGTTTACATCGACGGTTCCCCGTTCTTCCTCTCTAGAAGGCGATCACGGGTCTGCCCGACCTGCTACCAAACTCAGGCAAAGTGCATGAGAGGCGAGCTGCGTGGATCGCCATTTATAGACAGCGGTCTGCGTAATGGAGCCACTTTGCCACAGTTAATGTACGCGAGGCGGTCAGCAAGTGATTAACTAGCAGATATGGTCTCTGTGCCTCCCTCCGCTCAGGATACTCACATAAAGGCTCTTCTTGGAGTCCTAAGACTTTCTCTCACCAGTCACTCACCAAAATGTATTATCTCAATAGGCAACAAGCAGTAATAAGCAGTTAAAGGCAGACTTAGAACCACAAAGTGCAAAATGAAGTTGCTGCAGGGTGCTCTGAGAGTATCTGAATTGTAGAGTCACCTACAATATGTGATTTCCAGGACTCAGCAATAGCATCACATCTCACTGTTTAATGTTAGATGCATTTCTGTGGGTTGTTTAGGCACCTATTGCATTGTGGAATTGTGCTGTGGGCCTTCTTCAATGCAAAAATTTCCAAACGTTGCAATTTACATACTGCAGGTTCCCAGGGTTGCTTCCTGGGTACCCATGTACTTGAGATATCGGCAAATGTATCAAATAATAAGCTTGTATTTAATCAATAAAGATAATGAGGTTTATGTTTTCATAACAATTGTACTAAAATCTTACTAAATGTGTAATTGGATAACATTGGCATTACATCTCAGAAATGTATGGCCTCTTCATAACGCTTTAATGTTTGCTATAGGACATTATTGTATTATGACCTCCAACTGAATTAACCAGTTCTTTAGACAATGTTATGCGTGTGAATAAAGATCTATTCAATGATTAAAGGTTGTTGGTGTTTTGTGTGGTTCTTTATCCTGATTCTGATATCCCTTGCAGATTCCTTCTCCACTACATTACTTCCTTTGCCCCCCCCCCCCCCTTTATGGCATTGCTAATACCAATCACATTTGTGAATGGACTCCCCTTCTTCTTGCATCAGAAGCCACGGCATGCTGGTCTAATCATGGTTCCACTACAAAGTTTGTGCACCTAAATAAACACAAAACACAGAACAAGAGAAAAGTCTACATGTAAACCTATTGATCACTGCTACAGTGTTATCTGACTTTGTGCCAAGACACCTTATGTGTTCTTTTTATAGTTGAGTGCCCTAAAGTGTTATCTACTGGATTATCAAGGTTGGATCTGGTGGCAAATGATCAAGACAAGCCAGCAAACTACATGTTATCAAAGGTAATGGGTAGACCATAAAGTGGTTCTTTTAAAGGATGAGCAATCATAGGCAAGCATTGTGGGTCACAGCCATCGGTGATCTGTTATGGTGCACATGCAGCCACATAGTTTCTGATGCAATTGATATGCTGCACTTGGTACTGGAGAATTACATATACTTACTACATAGAACTCAAAACAGTGAATCAATATTTGTTCTGCATTACCAAATTCTAGGAACCATGTCAACATATGTCTGCAATGACATTTACAATTGTAAATACATAAAAATAGGTTTTGATAAAAATCCTATAATGCAGTAGGTCATTTAGATTTACATTTGAATAATAGCAGTTTTCATATCATAGAGTTTATCATACTTCCATCTGTCATCATTTTCTTACTCTTTACCTATAATGTTATTTGTTTTTAGACAAAGAACTGGATTTGGGAGGTGTTTTGTATATTAGCAACGTATTGATAGCATTATTCTGTCTGATGTAACATTTGAAGGTTATGACTGTAGCTACATACTTAGCAATAAATTCAATGACCTACTGGGTTTCCACTGTGAGTAAGGATTTAAAAAGCATCTTGGGTTATTTTTCTGTTTTTGTAGGGGGCCTACAGTATGTTTTGCTGTAATAAGCAGTTTAATGACCTTGGGACCTTTGGGCTGTCCTTCCCCATTCCACTTGAAGTGAATTTTTATGATATTTACTTGCTAGTGAAAGACTTACACTTTTTCCATTTATTATTAATATGGATTTCCATGCTACACATGATAACTATGGAAAGTAAATTCATTGTTGCCAACACTCCTAAAAAAATCCTAGGATACTTTCCACTTCTCAGAGTAGGAGACTATGGAAAGGTTTTAAGGTTGTGGTAAAATAGAGGCAGGCCTTTCAGGCTATTAGGTAGCGCTGAAGGGTTCGGATTCAAGGTTAGTTTGCAAATTTAAGAAAGTTTAGATGCTGAATCCTAATCCAATTACAGTCAATGGGAGCTGAATCTGGGAAGACAGTAATAACCGTTTTCTAGGCTAATACATAATATAATTTGTCACTGCATTGGTGACATGTTCTTAATATGGTGGTAGTAAGAACTGCTTGAATCTGCTCCATCTGTCAGTAATGCTATTGACACTGGTGCAAATGCTTTCTTAAATTAGTTGCAAGTAGGTCTTAAAGTAATTCTAAAAGTTGTAATTTTAGAAAAAAATAACAAACATGTTATACTTATCAACTCTGTGCAATGATTTCTTTATCACATTTTACATCAAATCAATTAGTTGGTTATACTTAATGATAGTATAGATCTTCCTAAATTATATTTTTTCTCGCCCTGAAATAGAAACATGTCCCGTGGACTGCTTTTGCTCTGTAATAGGCCCTCTTGATGGATTTTTTGACTAACTCCTCACCTCAGGAATTGAGCCCTGTATTTCCATGCTGGAAATTCAACAGTCAGCTGTACAATTCTTCCTGACTCTAAAGTATTGACCTGTGGGGATCCCTCTTCTTAAATTCTAATGTTTCTCGCCCTGAAATAGAAACATGTCCCGTGGACTGCTTTTGCTCTGTAATAGGCCCTCTTGATGGATTTTTTGACTAACTCCTCACTTTAGGAATTGAGCCCTGTATTTCCATGTTGGAAATTCAACAGTCAGCTGTAAAATTCTTCCTGACTCTAAAGTATTGACCTGTGGGGATCCCTCTGATGACATGACAAGGATGTGCACTAAGACTATACAATACAATAAGGCATCCTGCGGTGGATTTCAGATAGGTGCTAGTGGAGATTCTGATGCCCCAAATGACTTCCCTTGCAGTTTCCTTCTCCACTTCATCACTTCCTGTGCTCCCCTTTATGGGATTGCTGATAGCAATCAAATTTGTGGATGGAATACCCTTTTTGCTTCAGAAGCCACCACATACTGTTTCCCTTACAAAGTTCATGCACCCCAATAAACACAAAACAGAGGACAGCAGAAACTAAGTATATATGTAAACCTATTGACCACTGCTACAGTGTTATCTGACTTTGTGCCAAGACACCTTATGTGTTCTTCTTTATATTTGAGTGCCCTAAAGTCTTATGAACTGGATTAATATATCTTGGTGATATAAATATTCAGCACAGTCAGGTAATAAAATGTGAACATACCCTACTGGATGAAAGGTCAGATCCGGTGACAAAAGATCAAGACACGTCAGCAAACTACAATTTAACACAGGCAATGAGTAGACCATAAAGTGGCCCCTTTAAAGGATCAGCAATTACAGGCAAGCATTGAGCTATGGCGCACATGCAGCCACATAGTTTCTGATGCAATTGATATGCTGCAATTGGTACTGGAGAACTAAATATACTTACTACAAAGAACTCAAAACAGTGAATCAATATTTGTTCTGCATTACCGAATTCTAGGAACCATGTCAACATATGTCTGCAATGAAATTTACATTTGTAAGTACATGAAAATTGGTTTAGATAAAAATCCTAGAATGCAGTAGGGGATTTATATTTACATTTGAGAGATAGCAGTTTTCATATAATAGAGTTTATCATACTTCTATCAGCCATCATTTTCTTATTCTTTACCTATAATTTTATTTGTTTTTAGACAAGGAACTGGACTTGGGAGGTGTTGTGCATATTAGCAAATTATTGATAGCGTTATTCAGCCTGATGTAACTTTTGCAGGTTATGACTGTAGCTACATACAGTATCTCACAAAATTGAGTACACCCCTCACGTTATTGTAAATATTGTATTCTATCTTTTCATGTGACAGCACTGAAGAAATTACACTTTGCTACGATATAAAGTAGTGAGTGTACAGCTTGTTAAACAGTGTAAATTTGCTGTCCCCTCAAAATAACTCAACACGCAGCCATTAATGTCTAAACCACTGGCAACAAAAGTGAGTACACTCCGAAGTCCAAATTGGGCCCAATTAGCCATTTTCCCTCCCCAGTGACTCATTAGTGTTACTAGGTCTTAGGTGTGAATGAGGAGCAGGTGTGTTAAATTTGGTGTTATCGCTTTCACTCTCTCATACTGGTCACTGAAATTTCAACATGGCACCTCATGGCAAGGATGGCCAGGATCTTAGAAAAAGAATTGTTGCTCTACATAAAGATGACCTAGGCTATAAGGAGATTGCCAAGACCCTGAAACTGGGCTGCAGCATGGTGGTCAAGACCAAACAGCAGTTTAAAAGGACAGGTTCCACTCAGAACAGGCCTCACCATGGTTATCCAAAGAAGTTGAGTGCACATGCTCAGCATCATATCCAGAGGTTGTCTTTGGGATATAGACGTATGAGTGCTGCCAGCATTGCTGCAGAGGTTGAAGGGGTGGGGGAGTCAACTTGTCAGTGCTCAGACCATACGCAGCACACTGCATCAAATTGGTCTGCATGGCTGTCATCCCAGAAGGAAGCCTCTTCTAAAGATGATGCCCGCAAACAGTTTGCTCAAGACAAGCAGACTAAGGACATGGATTACTGGAACCATGTCCTGTGGTCTGATGAGAACAAGATAAACGTATTTGGTTCGGACGGTGTCAAGCGTGTGTGGCGGCAACCAGGTGAGGAGTACAAAGAGAAGTGTGTCTTGCCTACATTCAAGCATGGTGGTGGGCGTGTCATGGTCTGAGGCTGCATGAGTGCTTCTGGCACTGGGGAGTTACAGTTCATTGAGGGAACCATGAATGCCAACATGTATTATGACATACTGAAGCAGAGCATGATCCCGTCCCTTGGGAGACTAGGCCACAGGAAAGTATTCCAACATGATAATGACCCCAAACACACCTCCAAGACAACCACTGCCTTGCTAAAGCAGCTGAGGGTAAAGGTGATGGACTGGCCAAGCATATCTCCAGATCTAATCCCTATTGGGCATCTGCGGGGCATCCTCAAACAGAAGGTGGAGGAGTGCAAGGTCTCTAACATCCACCAGCTCTGTGATGTCCTCATGGAGGAGTGGAAGAGGATTCCAGTGGCAACCTGTGAAGCTCTGGTGAACTCCATGCCCAAGAGGATTAAGGCAGTCCTGGGGCCACACAAAATTTTGACTCTTTGGGCCCAATTTGGACATTTTCACTTAGGGGTGTACTCACTTTTTTGCCAGTGGTTTAGAAATGAATGGCTGTGTGTTGAGTTATTTTGAGGGGACAGCAAATTTACACTGTTAAACAAGCTGTACACTCACTACTTTGCGTTGTAGCAAAGTGTCATTTCTTCAGTGTTGTCACGTGAAAAGATAGAATAAAATATTTACAAAAATGTGAGGGGTGTACTCACTTTTATGAGATACTGTACATAGCAATAAACTCAACAACCTACCAGGCTTCCACTGTAAGTAAGGATGTAAAAGTTCCTTGGGTTATTTTTCTGCTTTTGTAGGGGCCTACAGTATGTTTTGCTGTAATAAGCAGTTTAATGGCCTTGGGACCTTTAGCCTTCTTTCCCCCATTCCATTTGAAGTGAATATTTATGATATTTACTCGCTAGAGAAAGACTTACACTTTTTCCATTTATTATTAATATAGATTTCCATTTTACAAGTGGTAACTATGGAAAGTAGGCAAGTAAAGGATATGAGGTGAGATGTCAGTACAAGAGTTTAAACACGGTCCAGGAGAGGCATCATCCCGATAATTGAAAAATGGATTACAAGCTATTTGACATATGAGGGACTTTAAATATCAGTCAAACAGACAGATGTGACTCAATAATAGTCATAAAAATACAAAATTGATTGATAACATATAAAGTTTAAAAATTTCACAAAACCATGTGTAGGAAGTGGATACAAAGTCACAGAGTGTACTATATGAACACCGTTAAGGAAACGAAGATGCCATAACTCGTGGGATGTTAGGTCTTGCTAGTCCATAAGCGGGACTTGTATGACGCGTTTTGCGGGGTCACCTGCTTCTTCATAAATTTGGAACAAAGTTTGTGACATGTACCTCTAAAAATAAGTGAAAAATATACATATAAATACATAATTATTTACTAATGGAATAATACAGCATATTACATACAATAGTGAGTATAAGACATGGGGAAAAAAAAAATCTTCAAATATATATGCGGGTAACTAATTGTCCTGTAACCATGTACCTCTAAAAATAAGTGAAAAATATACATCTAAATACATAATTATTTACTAATGGAATAATACAGCATATTACATACAATAGTGAGTATAAGACATGGGGAAAAAAAAAAATCTTCAAATATATATGCGGGTAACTAATTGGCCTGTAACCATACTGAAAAAGGATGCTTACCCAAAATTCACATTAAAACAACAAAGGACCAGATGGAAAGGCAGGGAATTAATCACGTCTGTCTCCCACATATGTTGCATGTACAGTCACTGTGAAGGGCGAGGAATCCAAAACCACCCAGGGCACTTGCCTGCCGGCCAACGGGACACATTCTGTCTGAAATAAATCATAACACAAATACAACAGATATATGTCATAAATGAGTAGTAACGTCCAGTAGTGTGAGTAAAAAACTGTTTATTTATTACTCATGTAAAAATAGCTGCACCCCAGCAGACAAAGATAGTGTGGAGGATCAAGGCAAAAAGTACTGGTACACCGGAAAAGATCAAAAAGATAATAAAACGCCAAATGCAGGTAGCATC
This sequence comes from Glandirana rugosa, assembly GCA_018402905.1. Taxonomy (NCBI): domain Eukaryota; kingdom Metazoa; phylum Chordata; class Amphibia; order Anura; family Ranidae; genus Glandirana; species Glandirana rugosa. Next base: position 285,768 of record BLSH010324314.1, on the reverse strand, counting down.
AACCTACAGAAAAAGAGGAGGAAAGGAGACAACCATGAAGCAAACCCGGCCCAATAGGGCCCGACTAATTGGATCCTGAGACAAAACCAGTAAGGAACTTACCCACACCAGACAGCAGTGGGGGACTGGGTGTCAGAGAGGCGTGAATCCCTAAGGTAAACCGAGGCAACAATCAGACACATATGGGACAAAAGGTACTCTAAGCCTGTGTACCAATGCCGGGTGGCTGAAGCACATACCTCAGATGAACAGGATTGGCAGCCAGCCCAGTGTGGACCGTGCACACATCCCAGTGGCCGAAGACCAACTTAATTGTCATATGGGGGAGGAAATGGGTTGTGTCCGAGGGCCACCCCGGACGCGGAGCATAGTATAACCAACCAGTTGGTCCGTGCCCCACATCCGGGGAGGGTCCCTCCCTCCCATCTGTCTCAGTCTCTCCTAAATGCAAAAGCAATAGGGAGTGTGCTGAGAAACCAATGGCTAATGCAACGAGAACAGATGAAAACCTAGCTATAAACCAGGGAGGGGGGGATAGTAAAAACAATGAAACTAACCCTCCATTACAGTGGCTCGAGTGACAGGCTCCGGTGATCTCCAGTAAAAAGGCCACGGATCCATCACACAGGGGCCACAAGAAAATGGCCACCAATCCAAAACTGCCATCCATGAGCCACAAGAAAATGGCCGCCGCCACCCGTTCACATATTGAGACCACAACAAAATGGTCATCAGACTATTACACCGAGATCAACTTAATAAAGCATTGAAAATCCACACAAATATGATCGCGGCCACAAACACAGCCGCACTACATAAATAAAAATACCAAAATATAAGAAAAAGGATATGTATTGTCGCTAAGCCATACAGAGCACACCAGGTGCTCTAACCTCACATGGGGGGGAAACGTGAGCCGGCAGTGCACAACTCCCAGCAGCCAGGGGATGGATGTGGGCCATAAAAAAAAGGGGATAATGATATTAGATCACCATGTCTGACATTCAAAAATGCAAAAGTGACAATTGTAATAATAATCAAAAGGTGCATTGCACATGTACTCATGCAAAATAAACTCAAAATTAGTCCCCACCCAAAAAAGGGGCATAACTAATATGGTCATTAAGACCAGGGGTTCGGGTTGCCTTAACGTTATAGATCCATTTGGAGCACCATCCGGTCAAAATCCCCTCCTCTAGGTGGAGGGTGTATCCGCGCCAAGGCAGTAAATCTCAAAGTGTCCAATTTGTATTCATGTTTCGCAGCAAAATGTCTGGTAATAAGACTGTCAAGAATGCCTGTGCCTATGTCAGTGACATGATCTTTAATGCGTTTGTGGAATTTACGCTGGTTTTACCCACATAGAATGAGCTGCAACCATAGGTGAGTAAATAAACTACACCCGTGGAATTGCAGTTCACAAAATGTTTAGGTCTGAAAACCTCACGATTAGGAAGCATGAAGCCCCTGCTCTCGTTAATGTAGTGACAATAGTCGCAACCGCCACATTTAAATGTGCCCTTGGGTCATGTTTTACATGGGTAAATAGTGGCTGAAGGTAAACATGTGTTTAAATGCCCTATTCCTACTGAAAGTGATGTGGGGTCTGTGATCAGTGTGTTGACTGATCACAGGATCATCCAACAAGATCTGCCAGTGATTGTTTTTGTTTTGTTTTTTTAATAATATTTTATTGAGATTTTCGCAGTACAAGAAGATAGACATTAAGTGCATGTAATGAAAGTTACATAGTATTACCAAAACCAAGGGTAACTTTTCACATCAAGGTATACATAAAGGCACAACAGGTGAACATTGGGGGGGTAACAGGTATGAGGAAAGAGTTTCCCATGAGAGTTGAATGTGTTGGACTATCAAGGTTGCGCTTAGGAGGGTGCGGTGAGTCTTGATCATAAGGGGCCAGCCATCAAGTCCTATTGTTATCCCTGATTCAACCCTATAAATTAAAGGAACAAGCATTCAAAGGCAGGACTACCCTGCGAGCTTGGAATGTGAGAACAGATATTGTGTCTGTCTTACTTGTTTTAACACGAGTGCACTCAAATGCATTATGCAAAAGAGCTGAAAAAGTGCGCTTATTAGCGCAGGCAAAATATAATGCACACAAGATATTATAATTGCCCTTACAGCACCAAGGATTAATGGGTTATTCGAACACACGTGTTAAATTCCTAGACACTACAGTATACATCAGGGATGACAAGCTTCACACTTCGATATACAGAAAACAGATTGACCGATGCAGCTATCTCTATAGTTCCAGTTTTTATCCCCAACACACTAAACGGGCCATCATACACAGTCAGGCCATCAGATAGCACCGAATATGTTCAGACCCAGAAGACAGAGATAAACATCTCAGAACACTGGCAGACTTCTTCCATAAGAAAGGGTAACAAAGAAAAAACCATCAACAACAGCATAAACACGGCCTTGAAAACCCGAAGAGAAAACCTACTCCAATACAAAGAGAAAAAACAAATAACCGTGTACCTCTAGTCACCACATACAACCCAGCACTAGAAGGGATAAAAAAGATAATCAAAGATTTACAACCCATTATAACAGAAGATGATACTCTGAAAAAAATATTCCAGCAACCCCCAATATTGGCTTTCAGACAACCACCCAATCTCAGACACAAACTAATCAGCAGGAAACTTCACTCTGATTATGGAGTCACAAATAATGGAAGCAAACCCTGCAATAAAAAACTCTGCAAACTGTGCAACCAGATCAATCTATCCAAAAGTATCACACACACAAATGGGACCTTCAATATCATGGGATCATACAGCTGTACCTCTGGTAATGTGGTGTACCTTGTTCAATGCAAAAGGTGTAGCAAAGGATCTAGTGTTGGTGAAACAGGACAGAAATTGCAAACAAGGATGAATTTACACAGACATACCATCAAGGAACATAAAGAAGATGATTTCTGCACTCCTGTGGGACATCACTTCTCACAACCGGACAACACTATTGAATATCTCAATGTTTTAGTTCTTAAAGGGAATTTCAGAACTATCCAGGAACCAAAAATGTTTGAACTAACAATGATACTTCTTTTTGACACAAAAAAATAACGGCCTAAACTTAGATATAGGTTTCCTTACTCACTATGCTAAAGTTTTATGACCACCTCTGTGACTGTCACCCCCCCCCCCCTCCCCAGTCTATAGCTCTCCTTTTGTCTTATCTCACTAACTCTGCTGCTAGCTTTATTACCAATTGCCTTATACATTGATTTGTGTGTGTGTTTGTTTGTTTTCCGTTTTTTACCTTTCCCTCTGAGATTTTTTTTTTCTTTTTCTTCTTTTTTTAACATTCTGCTAAAACTTTTGTAAATCAGTACTGCTTGGACCTTGAAGAAGGGGACATACCTGAAAGCTTGTCCTGAAAAATTGTATGTTAGTTCAAATAAAAAAAGTATCATGGACAGTACTCAATTTTCTCTGTAAGCACCAAGCAATGATTGGGGGGGGTGTTTGTCCAATCAAATGGAAAGGTAACACATGCAGGTGGGGAAGGCATTACAGAATAGGACCAGTGCTTCAAGGAGTCATGTCTGCACAGAAGATAACATTTTCTACAGTTGATTGAGGCATATCTGAGCAAGACATACTCGATTTGTTGCATTCTGAATAGGTCACACTTTCATGTCTTCCTGTTTCATTCCTTTTACTTTTCTCTAAATTGCTTGTTCGGTCACCTGCTCAGAAAATTTGACTTTAGAAGTAGAAATGTGTTTCTGCATGCTTATTTTTATCTAACCAGGGGCTTATCCTGGTTTAAGCAATCCCTTTTTGACAGCTTATAATCTCTTTTGGGAACTTGTTTTTCTTTTGGTTAACCTTTTCACTTTCTTGACTTGTAGATAACCTTTTAGAAGGCGTGTAAGGCTGCGTTTACACAGGGGCGATTCGACTTCAGCGTGACTTTGGGAGACTTACAATGCAACTCCATGTTTTGCTTCCGTTGATCTAGCAATGTTACTTGCGGAAAAACCAAGGAAGTTTAGACTTCTGTAGTGTATCAATGCTTTACTAAACAGAAAATGAGCACATACAACTGTAGGATACACAATACAACACAACCCATAGCTTACAAAATATGTCTACAACATGCACAATGCCAATCACGCTTTCTAGCAAAATATAAGCATGTATAATGTGTACACATTAGGTAAACTGCATAAGCTATTCAACAAGATGTAATGTTCTTCTCTGCTCAGTCCAACTCAACACTTCTCCATAGTTCTCCGACTTCCAACACACGTCTTGTCTCATCGTCCTTCCAAACACAACTCCTTTGTCCTTTCACCATATGGTTGTTTCCAAAAAACGCCAGCCCCTCCCACCAACTTCCTGTCCTCTGCTTCCTGCTAGAGAATTTAATCTCTAGCCCTCTAACTGGTCTATTTACAAATCAATGGGGAGAGCCTTAGATAAAACAGCACATTGGCTTAAAAATCTAACTCCATATTATTGCAATAAAGTCCCTAATAGCTGTAGCAACACACTCCATGCTAGGCGACTTTGCCTGTGACCAATCAGAGAAGGGAGGGAGGGGGGTTGCCGGGGTAAAATTATTTTCTTTTTCCTGTAAGTTGCTTCAATATAGATGGGTGATCTGACTTGGAGGCGACTTCCATTGAATTATATGGGCACAAATTGGATAGAAATCATCTTGAAGTCGTACAGAAACCTTTTTTGAAGTCAGAGTGACTTCAGCAGTGTACATTAAGACGTCTCCCATTAATTTCAATGGGATTTAAGATGTCAAGTGACTTGGGGTGACTTGAGGTGGCACAAGTCGGAGCGCAAGTCGCCCCTGTGTGAATGGACTCTAAGTGCAACCTATTGGTAGCAAAAAAAATATACTATTAATTGAAATTCCTCTGCAAAATGTTTGTGTTCTAGTGTAGTACCTGCTTTCTGTAAATGTTGGCACTTGCCTCCGCCTAGACTTCAGCACTGTTCAATGGCCTTTAGTTTAGTGTTGTGTTTGGCTTATTGCCTGGTAAAGTGGTGATATGCTTACAATGCAAAGACTGGTAAGTTTACCTCAAACAAACATTATGCATACTGTATTTGTGTTACATTTTGATTGCCAAACTTTGACCTAGGGAATAACATCAGAAATGGGGCACTGCCGCTAGAGGAAATCACTATGTCACATCCTACTTGTTGCTCATTTACTTGTGGATGGCATTGGGAATAGGGCAATGTTGCTGGAGGACACCTCTGTGTTGTTTGTTGACAATTGAGCATACTACCCGACATTTGATTTTGGCAAAGAGAAACGATTTTTAAAGTGGCAGAATGTTGTAGCACACTGTGGCAAAAAGTGGGTGTGGGCAGAGGGAAGTAGGCATTACTATATGGGTGTGATATGAGTATATGTTTATGTACATGTTTGTATTGGTATGACACAAAAAAATGGAGAAACAAAAAGCCAAATCTGACACATTCCACGCAAAACTCCAGAAATGGACTGGACAAAATTATTAGCATTAACCATCAATGAGTGTCTTACAGCTCTCTACTGGTATTTTGGACCACTCTTCTTTTGCCAACTGCTCCAGCTCTCTTGGATCCTTTTCTCAACTGCTGTTTTGAGATCTCTCCACAGGTGCTCATTGCCTTCCAATACACTCTAGTGATCTCTGACGGACATCCAACTTTCTGACACTGGGCCCCCATTGCACCCCAGAATTCTTTGGTAGTCTTCAGATTTCATAATGCCATGCACACAGTCAAGACATCCAGTGCCTGAAGCAGCAAAGAGTCCGTGACCTACAGAACTGACACACGTACCGTAATACTTTAGACTTCTGATGGTTTCTTAAGACCCCACGTTACCCCCGGGTCACAGTCTTTCAACCTACAGGCAGTCTCTAGTGATCTCACATAACCTTCCGTTACTCGTGGACACCTCTCTAGAGTTTTGTCGTCAACTCTTTTCCTAGGTTCTCTCGACCTCGTCAACCGTTTTCTTCTCACCAGGTTTTATGGTCATCTCTCGACATTCTGTGAGTAACTACCAATTACGATTATTAAAACAGGTCAGGTAAAGACCTCAAAACGCACCTTACACAGTCTAAACCG
>BLSH010324314.1:253747-268080 GCA_018402905.1 Glandirana rugosa | reverse complement strand
AAAATACCTTCATCACTCTTTATTGGGCCAATATGATCTGACCCCCCTCTCTTACTAATTATATACTTAAAGAATTTCTTGGGATTCTTTTTTACTTTCCTCAGCTATGTGTCTTTCATGTTCAATCCTAGCTGCTCTGATTGCACCTTTGCATTCCTTATTGCGTGTTTTGTAGTACTGAAAATCTGAGACCCCTCCTCCTTGTATTTTTTGAAGGCCTTCTTTTTTGCTTTTATGTGTGCCTTTATGTTGGCGTTAAGCCATCCTGGTCTTTGGTTAGCTCTTTTAAATTTATTTCCTGTTGGGATACACTGGCTAACACCTTTGTTTAGTGTGTTCTTGAAGCACTCCCATTTTTCCTCCGCATTCATTGTTCCTAGAATTTTATCCCAGTTAACATCTTCCAGCAAGGAGCGTAGTTTCTGGAAGTTGGCTCTTTTAAAATTCAGTGTCTTTGTATTCCCCTTGTGTTTCCTATTTGTGTCATTTATACTAAAACGAATTGTCCTGTGATCGCTACTTCCTAGATTGCCCCCTTACTTCCACGTCTGTGATCAGGTCTGTGTTGTTAGTAATCAGACGGTCCAATAATGCTTTTTCTCTTGTTGGTACATTTACCATCTGACCCATGAAATTATCCTGCAGGACATTTAGGAAATGACGAGCCTTAGCTGAACGTGCAGTACCTTCCTCCCAGTCAATATCTGGATAATTAAAATCTCCCATTATAATAACACTTCCCATCCTAGCTGCTATTCCAAATTGTGATAGGAGATCCGCCTCCCCCTCCTCCCTCTGATTTGGGGGCCTATAGCATATTCCCAGTATTACTTTCCCCCTGGTATCTTCCCTTTGTAGCTCTACCCATAAGGCTTCAACTTCCTCCCCAGAACCACTAATAATGTCATCTCTCACATTAATTTGTATGTCATTTTTTATATACAGGCATACCCCTCCCCTTTTTTGCCCTCCCTATCCCTGCGATATAGGGAATACCCCTGAATGGTAGCCAGCCAATCATGAGAGCTGTTGAACCAAGTCTCCGAAATTCCCACAAAATCTAATTCCTCCTCATACAGTAGCAGCTCTAGTTCTCCCATCTTGTCTGCCAGACTCCTGGCATTAGTGAACAAGCCACGTAGTTTTGTCTGGACGCCTACTGTTTCCTTGCTGGGTATTCCTTGTCTATGTATTGGACTTGTTACACTACTTGCCTCGGGTTTAGCCCTCTTATCCGGCCTATCACTCCTACCCCCAATACTACCCGCTGGACTCTGTTCCCCTCTGGCTATTAGTAAGTCTGGACCCTCCCCCCCCCCCCGTTGCCTAGTTTAAAAGCCCCTGTAACTTTTCGGCCATCCTTATTCCCAGCCGGTCTCCACCTTCCCCATTTAGGTGCAGCCCATCCTTTCTATAGAGCTCGTAGCCGATTGAGAAATCGGCACAGTTCTCCAGGAACCCGAAACCCTCCTTTCTACAGCAGCTCCTCAGCCACTTGTTAACTTCCCTAATCTCCCTCTGCCTCTCTGGTGTGGCTCGAGGTACCAGTAGTATTTCTGAGAATACTACCTTGGAGGTCCTAAGCCTCAATTTTGCTCCTAGGTCCCTGAAATCTTTTTTTAGGACACTCCACCTACCTCTAACTTTGTCATTGGTGCCAACATGCACCATGACAGCTGGGTCTTCCCCAGCCCCTCCCAGCAATCTGTCCACCCGATCCGTGATGTCCCGAACCCAAGCGCCCGGTAAACAGCATACTGTTCGGTGCTCCAGGTCTTTGTGACAGATTGGCCTCCCTGTGTTCCTAAGAATGGAGTCCCCCACCACCACAATCTGTCTTTCCTTCTGCCTAAATTCATCCCCACCCTCGCTGGAGGAGTTACTCCCCTGGCAGCTAGGGGCGCCACTCTGCTCCAGCGATGCTGATTCCTGGCTGGTTTCCACAATATCACACAACGTGGTGTACCTATTGGGATGTTCCAGCCCAGGATCAGCCTCCCTGACTCTTTCCCTTCTACCCTTCCTAACTGTCACCCAACTACTCTGTTCTGGAGCCTGCACCTGTATGTCTCCACCCGCCTCTGTGCTGCCCCCTGCCGGCACCTGCCAAGTACGATCCCAACTCTCCTTTGCTGTATCAAGTACAGCAAAGGGGATAAAGGACAGCCCTGACGGGTTCCGTTATTAATCTTAAATGGGAATGAAAGAGTGCCATTAGTTTTTACTTGCAAATGGGTTGGTGTATAATGCCATTATTTTATTGATCATATTACTACCAAGATTAATTTGGCGTAGTGAATGTAATAAGAGTCTCCAATCCAAGGCGCTCAAATACCTTTTCAGCATCGATTGAAAGCAAGCAGGCTGGGATCTGACGTTTTATGTGCTAGAGAGATCAAAGAGAGGGCCTTTATCGTATTATCACGAGCCTCTCTAGTTCTTACAAAACCAGTTTGTTGAGTGAATTATGTGTGGAAGAATCGGACAAAAGCTATTGGCTATCATTTCAGCATACATTTTTATATCATTTTTCAATAAAGAAATTGGCAGATAGTTACTTGGATTGGTTTCATCTTTACCTGGTTTCAAAATTACGGAAATGTGAGCCTTTAAGGCCTCCTGTGGGAATAATTGGAACTCTGAAATAGAATTAAATGACTCTAGAAGGAGTAGGATCAAAACCGAAGCAAACATTTTGTAAAATCGTTTAGAAAAGCCATCAGGGCCTGGAGCTTTGCCATTTTTTGCAGCTTGAATAACAGCTAAAAGTTCATCTGGAGTGAACTGAGTGTCCAGAGAGGAACTTGTGGATGAATCGAGACATGGTAAAGATGTCTCGTTTATATATGATATTATTTCATTTTCAACCTCTGAGGAATAGTCAACATTGCCAGGATTAGATTGCGAAATGTTATAGAATGCCGAAAAATATTCACGAAATGCCTCTAAAATAGCCAAGTTTTTTATAAACCGGGTCCATGCTCGGGGTAGATCATTTCAAGGTGATGAAGAAATGTTTGGGTGAAGAGATTTTGCCAGATGGGAGCCACACTTATTACTATATTCTTACAACATCCTTAAGGACGCGTCCAGAGCCCGCAGGGAGTGCTAATCTAAAAGATGCAAAATTTGATTCCTTACATTAGAGAGCTCAATTCTATACTTATTGCAATTCGCATTTTTATGTTTTGTTTCTAGATTGGAGAGATTTTGAAGTAGGGCAGAGAGTTCTACTGTTCTAGCTTTTTTAAGTCTTGACTCATGTAAAATAAAAATACCTCTCAAAACACATTTTAAAGCTTTCCATTTTATAGATGGGGTCAAATTGTCTGATTTATGATCTTCCATAGAAATCAAAATTGTCTTTTTAATGTCAGCGATACAAACTGGGTCTACTAATAAATTATTGTTAAGTCTCCAAGATCTGTTTCTACAGGGAATTTCTGCCATATTTAATCGACAGAAAACTGGAGAGCGGTCTGACCAGATTTTGGGTTTAATACTTATTGTAGGGGCAGCGTCTAGTAAAGTTTGTGACACGAAAATATAATCAATTCTTCTATGAGTTTTGTGTACAGATGAAAAAAAGTGTGATCCTTCTCAGAAGGGTGTAGCGTTCGCCATAAATCAAATAGCTTCATAAAAGACAATTTCTGTTTTAATCTGCGAAGAGTAGAGGAAGGAATATGAACCTTACCAGACGGTGAGTCCATCCGAGGATCAAGAACCAAATTAAGGTCCCTCCCCTAAGATGACCTCACCCTCTGCAAAGGTTTCAAGTATTTATAAATATTTAAGCCCTTGGGAAACTTGAGACGTATTTGGGAAGTATACATTAGCAATAGTATATAGAGTTAATCCAAGCTTAATTTAAGAAATATACAGTATATCTACCCAAAGGGTCAAGTTTTGAATCTAAAATTTGACATCTTACATTTTTGTGGATAGCGATTGAGACTCCTTTAAATTTTGCGTATGGATTTGTACTTTGGGACAGGTAGTAAAATATTTGTTTTCAGAGCGAAAATGTGTTTCTTGAAAAAATACTATATCCACTTTCTCTTTATGGAGATGGTGTAGAAATTGTGTGTGTTTATTAGGGTGATTCAGACCTTATACATTAAAGGAACAAAATGACATAGAAATTCAAATTTATCATAATAAGTGTGTCCTGAATAGAGGAGTCCCGTGAGCATCAAGGAAATAGCGGGAAGAGAAAGAGAAAAAAGAGAAAAAAAACCCACATCTTTAAAAACCAATACAAAGCAGCCTCTGGACATGCAGTGTATCTTGTTTTGTCCCTGATTATCTTCAGGAACAAAAATAACTAACAAAGGCATTATTGCCAGTTCCCTTCAAAAATAGGGAAACCTAGTGAAGGATGGGGAAAACTTAGGCGATGGAGCTATGCCATCAGGACATTTGGGCCGGCAGTTGATAAGGGAGAGAGGAAAAAAAAGTGTGGGGGGGGGGGGCAGGGGGCAATACATATATACATGTACAATTACTCTTGAGATGGAATATTAATTCTTCACCGTGCATGTATACCTGAACTGTTACCCCTAAATATAACATAGACAAATTATAGTAACGAAAAAAAAAACAACAAAAAACAAAACAAAACAAAAAAAACCCATTACAGATAATCAGTTTTCACAAAGATAAAGTCATTAGGCGGCATGCATATGTAAAATTATAAATCCACAGTGCACCATGCATGCATACATATAAAGTTACCAAAAAAAAACAAACAATATTATAGATAACTAGTTTCTACAATAATATGAGTCATCTTCTGAGGCATCTATGACGAAACGCGTCTGTAGGAGCCAGACTCACGCACACACGTCATCTCCGGTTTAGTCACAGCGGCTGGTGGAACGCACGCTGTCCAAGCAGGAAGCGTGTGTGACTTTCTCAATACAACCACCACTTGATTGCTTATATTGTATATCAGAATTGGATTTTACTATTGGATACTGTTTTTACTACTATTTTATCAAATAAAGATACCTTTTTTAAAATGGACTTCACTATGGACATTCCTTATCTCTTCCCCTCTGGATCGGATCACCTATACCGCTGCTGAGAATAACAGGACCGGATCACACAGATACCAGCATTGGCACCCGAGGACACCACCCCAAACAGCTGCCAGAAAGGCGTCCACGCGCTTTACCCCTGCAGGGGTGACGCGGTTCAGTAAGTGGGGTATCCTTAGGGGAGCACGTGTGACCTGCATTCGCCCGGCACCTGAGTAGAAAAAAATCCTCAAGGATCTACCACTTATCATCTTTACCTGGTCTTATTGTATATATCCAGAAACTGTGATTAACAACCTCTATAAGCACTTTATGCACTGTGCACTTATTATACTGGATTGATGGTTTTGCCGCTTCGCAGAAACCCATTCATATATGCATTAGCCCTTTATTGTTTAGGATTTGGTGTATGCAAGAAGGCAATTCGATTTTTCATTTTTATTAGTGCACTTTATCAGTTTTTACATGAACTATATCCATCGACTTTTCATTTCTTATTTTTAACTTGATTACTTTGCATTTACAACTTGATTATTTTGCATTTACAAATTGATTACATTTGTGTTTAGGGTTGGAGGTTATTCCATTATTTCTTGAGATCAACACAATAATTATTTGAATCACTGGGTCATATATGTTACAATTTATATTAGTACTTTGGGGTGCACAGCTTGATTTATATTTAGATAAAAACAGCAATGGAGTTTACACACGTTTTTTCTTAAAAAACACACTACACACTTGACTATTTATTCACATGTTTTATTATTACAACCAATACAACATACTACCTCTTTTGAACCACTAGGCGGCACCAAATTTCATACCTACCTCTTATTTGTGTAAAAGCAGAGCCAGATCCCATACATACTCAATCATGATGTGTATGATCGTTCAATATCTCCTGACACTCATAAGTGACCTCAACAGCAGCTTTCATAGCATTGATATGGAATCCAATGTTAGAAACTTCTGCTGCATGGATTTTTTTTGGGGGGTGCACACTTTTTCTTTGATTGGGATTCCTCCTTAAATTCCATTCCAAACCTGAACCTGAACATTCTAACATGGAACCCAAACTCGCTCATCCACATTATATTGCTAAATGTATTGAGCCGCCCCTCCAAATCATTTGGTGGGGGGATTATGGTGTGGGGTTGTTTTTCATAGTTCCATGAAGGTAACTCTTAAGCCATCAGAATACCGAGACATTTTGGACAATTTCATGTTCCCAACTTTGTGGGAACAGTTTGGGGGTGGCCCGTTCCTGTTCCAACATGACTGCGCACCAGTGTACAAAGCAAGGTCCATAAAGACATGGATGAGCGAGTTTGGGGTGGAGGAACTTGACTGGCCTGCACAGAGTCCTGACCTCCACACGATAGAACACCTTTGGGATGAATTGGAGTGGAGACTGTGAGCTAGACCTTCTCATCCAGCATCAGTGCCTGACCTCACAAATGCTCTTCTGGAAGAATGGTCCTAAACCTTGTGAACGGCCTTCCCAGAAGAGTTGAAGCTGTTATAGCTGCAAAGGGTGGGCCAACACAATTCTGAACCCTACAGACAAAGACTGGGATGCCATTAAAGTTCATATGCATGTAAAGGCAGGGGCCCCATTACTTTTGGCAATAAAGTGTATCTGAATCTTTGAATCACAATAGTAATGAATTTCAATTAATCCGAAACAAAAATTATGACAAAACAACAAATTCATTTGTATTTATTTGTTTAATTTAGAGTACAGAATGCAACAGTTTGGGCCTTCTGTTAATGTTTGAAACATTTGAAATAATGTAATGCCATAATGAATGATGCAAATTGATTCAGATCCATATATTTTTACTCTAGCGAGTGTAGTAATCCTCATTATACGGGATTTACAGTATATAGCACCAACAGTTTGTGCAGCACTTTAATAAATAAGTGCGGACAGTACAGTTACAATACACTTTAATACAAGAGGAATCAGAGGGCCTGGGTAGAACTAACTGCTAACTTAAATGGGAGGGTCAAGTGATACAAAAGGTAATAACTGTAGGGGATGAGCTGATGGAAAATAATAACATTTTGTTAGAGGGAGGCAGGCTTCTCTAAAGAGGTGGGTTTTCAGGGATTGCCTAAAGGTGGACAGAGTGGGACAGTGTTTCTCAACTCCAGTCCTCAAGGTGCACCAACAGGTCATGTTTTCCGGATTTCCCTCAGATGAAACAGCTGTGGTAATTACGAAGGCAGTGAAACTGATCAAATTACCTGTACAAAATAATGGAAATCCTAGTCAGACAGATAGATTGGGGTAAGGAGTTCGAGAGGATGGAAAAGGCTCTGGAGAAGTCCTAGAGGGGAGCATGGGAGGAGGTTAAAAGGGAGCTAGAGAGCAGAAGGTTGTGGGAGGAGTGAAGAGAAGATATCTACTCATATTCAGCCAAATGCTTCAGAACTCATTGGACGGCGCTTCACAGTGCAGATGGGCAAGGACCCCAAGCAAACTGCGAAAGCAACCAAAGAGTTTTTTAAGGGAAAGAAGTGGAATGTTATGCAATGGCCAAGTCAATCACCTAACCTGAATCCGATTGAGCATGCATTTCACTTGTTGAAGACAAAACTGAAGGGAAAATGCCCAAAGAACAAGCAGGAACTGAAGACAGTTGCAGTAGAGGCCTGGCAGAGCATCACCAAAGATGAAACCCAGTGTCTGGTGATGTCTATGCATTCCAGACTTCAGGCTGTTAATGACTGCAAAGGATTTGCAACCAAGTATTAAAAAGTGAAAGTTTGATTTATGAATGTTAATTGTGGGTAAAAGTGGGAGGCACATATGAAACTGTTGTAATTCCTACACCGCTCACCTGATTTGGATGTAGATACCCTCAAATTAAAGCTGAAAGTCTGCAGTTAAAGCATATCTTGTTTGTTTCATTTCAAATCCATTGTGGTGGTGTATAGAGCCAAAAACATTAGAATTGTGTTGATGTCCCAATATTTATGGACCTGACTGTATATGCTCGCAGCTGGCGGGAGAGGAGAGGAGGGAAGCCGGCTGTGAGGGGAGGAGAGGGGGCAGAGGAGAAGGACAGGGGACCAGAGGAGTGGATTAGCACACGGGAGTGGAGGAGGACGACAGGGGAGCACACAGGGGTGGAGGAGGAGGACAGGTGACCAGAGGAGCACATGGGGCAGAGGAGGAGGACAGGGGACTGGAGGAGCACACGGGGCCGGAGGAGGAGGACAGGGGACCTAAGGAGCACATGGGGGTGGAGGAGGAGCACAGGGGACTAGAAGAGCACAGGGGGTGGAGGAGGAGTACACAGGGAACAGCCAGGGATCGGTGTGGTGCCAGGGACATCTTTGATCACCAATCTCCCTGCATGGCTTTTCAGCTGACAGCTGCTTCTCCTCTCCCTCCCGTGGCTGTCAGCTGATCGATGCAGGGAGAATGGTGATCAAAGCTGTTCCTCCCCCCGCACCGATCATCCCGGCTGTGAACCAGGGGACCATCCATGGGTGCAGTGTGGGTCACAGGGCCCCCCCCCCCCTCGTGACGAGAGTACCGGCTGCTACCCCCTCCCTACACCACTGCAATCCAGGGACAAATCCGGGGACAGTGTCCCCAATCCGGGGACTGTTCCCGGAAACTGGGACGTCTGGTCACCCTACAGTAGAAACACCCTTAAAATGACTGCAATTTTGGAAAGCAGACTGTGCAAGGTATTTGCTAGGAGCCATAGCGAGTTTTTTGAAGGTGTCACTTTAGAAAAAGATGAAGAAAGAAATGGAAATGTATTTTTAAAACAAAGTTTTCAATTTAATAAGATATTTCTCACACACAAAACAGTCATACTTGAAAATATATGCAAAAGAAAAACATTCTACTACTCCTCCTGAGTATGAGGATACAACATGTGTGAGACTTTTTCACATGCCAACCACATCAAGGGGCCCAAAATTTCAAGGTGCACAAAGTCTGCCATGGACTAAGCCCATTGCTACTAGCTGTCTATATGAGAATTACAGAAGTGGGAGTGTATTCCTGTCAGAAAAAATTATGTTGGGGTGGAGGGAAATGAGGATGAGTGTCACTTTAACTTTTTAAATGAATGTCCACTTAAACAAAAGGGTACTTTTCAGTCTAGTACAATCCCCAGGCCCACAGTTCACAGTACTTCTCTAAAAGTCAGCAATGACAGGCAAATGGGAACCATGCATTACTGTTTTATCTTCAAAAGAGCTGCCACTGACCTGTTTCAGGGTTCTGCACCTTCCTCAGTCCTCTGAGCCCTGAGGTGGAGGCTTTTTTGCAGATCAAATATAGGACAGAGTTGAGAACCAGTTGGTGCCTTTCCAAAAAATATAGTGGCACGTTTTTCTTGGCTCTTGCACGCCTGTTGCTGCTGCACTCTATCTAAGTAATAGAGATCTGGGATGGATTTTAATGAGGAAGTTCTTAAATCACCCAGTTCTTAAGGTCCCAATATTAGTGGAACCATGCCTGTTACTAACCCAGGTTTGTATGGGTAATGCCACAATACATATGAGCAAAGGTTTCAGGTGTAAAATAAGCCATAAGCCAATATTTCTCTAATAAGGGTGTGGTTTGGGCCAAGAACTCTCCCAACCCAACCCCAAGTATTTGGACCATTTGCAAATCACCAAAGCTGTCATATGCAGTGAGCCACAGAGTTCCTCCATACCTGGAAGTATCAGGTATTATCTTTGCTCCAAGCAGCTGAATGGAGCAACAGAGGAATGAAGGAGAGGCATCTATACAGTATGCTCCTGGGGAGGGGAGCATTCAAGCAAACTTGATGCTTTGTCCAACCTGCTTGCCATACATAGGGTGAAATTATTCAATTATATAAATACTTCTTTAATAATCTCACTGTACATAATAGCCAGGAGACTTGGGGATTCGGTCATCCAGAGTGCACCTCAGGACTAGAAGTTCCCATCAGAGAAGTATTGTTATATGTTAACCACTTCAATACTGGGCACTTTCACCCCCCTCCTTCCCAGACCAATTTTCAGCTTTCTGTGCTCTCGCACTTTCAATGAAAATTGCGCGGTCATGCTACACTGTACCCAAATAAAATTCTTATTTTGTTCCCACAAATAGAGCTTTCTTTTGGTGGTATTTAATCACCACTGCGTTTTTAATTTTTTTCGATATAAGTAAAAAAAAAAAAAAAAACAATATTTTATACTTTCTGTTTTAAAAGAAATTCAATAAAATCAAACTTTGTCATACATTTATGCCAAAATGTATTCTGCTATATGTCTTTGGTAAAAAAAAAAAAAAACGAAAAAGTGTATAATAATTTCTTTGTGTGATCACGGACAGATGTACGCAGATAATCATGTACAGATGTGCGCAGATGATCACATGGACATATGTGTGCAGATGATCATTAGGACAGATGATTTTACTGGGACATATGTGGGACAGGGGTTTTTATTGTGTGGGGACACTGTGGGGGGGGGCAAGTGTGGAGATATGTGTAAACAGCTGTAAAAAACAGCTCAAACACACTGATCACTGCACGGCTGCAGCAATCCGCTCTCCCTCTCCTCACTGACAACTTCCGCTTGAGGAGAGGGAGAGCCGATTGCCTAGCAACTGGCTTTCTGTTTACATCACATGATGGCTGTGATTGGACACAGCCGTCATGTGATCAGGAGGGCTAATCACAGAGCCCTGCTGCCGATCTGAGATGTGCTGTGTCCGGGTGACACGAGCGCACCGGGATCAAGTACACCCCTCACATTTTTGTAAATATTTTATTATACCTTTTCATGTAATAACACTGAAGAAATAACACTTTGCTACAATGTAAAGTAGTGAGTGTACAGCTTGTATAATAGTGTAAATTTGCTGTCCCCTCAAAATAACTCAACACACAGCCAATGTCTAAACCACTGGCAATAAAAGTAAGTACACCCCTAAGTGAAAATGTCCAAATTTGGCCCAAAGTGTCAATATTTTGTGTGGGCATCATTATTTTCCAGCACTGCCTTAAGGCATGGAGTTCACCAGAGCTTCATAGGTTGCCACTGGAGTCCTCTTCCACTCCTCCATCATGACATCACGGAGCTGGTGGATGTTAGAGACCTTGCGCTCCTTCACCTTCCATTTGAGGATGCCCCACAGATGCTCAATAGGGTTTAGGTCTGGAGACATGCTTGGCCAGTCCATCAACTTTACCCCCAGCTTCTTTAGCAAGGCAGTGGTCGTCTTGGAGTTGTGTTTGGGGTTGTTATTGTGTTGGAATACTGCCCTGCGGCCCAGTCTCCGCAGGGAGGGGATCATGCTCTGCTTCAGTATGTCACAGTACATGTTGGCATTCGTGGTTCCCTCAATGAAGTGTAGCTCTCCAGTGCCGGTAGCACTCATGCAGCCCCAGGCCATGACACTCCCACCACCATGCTTGTCTTTGTACTTCTCACCCCATTGCTGCCACACACGCTTGACGCCATCTGAACCAAATAAGATTACTTTGGTCTCATCAGACCACAGGACATGGTTCCAGTAATCCATGTCCTTAGTCTGCTTGTCTTCAGCAAACTGTTTGCGGACTTTCTTGTGCATCATCTTTAGAAGAGGCTTCCTTCTGGGATGACAGCCATGCAGACCAATTTGATGTAGTGTGCAGCGTATGGACTGAGCACTGACAGGCTGACCCCCCATACCTTCAACCTCTGCAGCAATGCTGGCAGCATTAATACATCTATTTCCCAAGGACAACCTCTGAATATGATGCTGAGCATATGCACTCAACTTCTTTGGTCGACCATGGTGAGACCTGTTCTAAGTGGAACCTGTCCTGTTAAATCGCTGTATGGTATTGGCCACCATGCTGAAGCTCAGTGTCAGGGTCTTGCCAAACTTCTTCTAGCCTAGGCCATCTTTATGTGGCGCAACAATTCTTTTTTTCAGGTCCTCAGAGAGTTCTTTGCCATGAGGTGCCTTGTTGAACATCCAGTGACCAGTATGAGAGAGTGAGAGCAATAACACCAAATTTAACACACCTACTCCCCATTGTCACCTGAGACCTTGTAACACTAACGAGTCATATGACACCGGGGAGGGAAAATGGCTAATTGGGCCCAATTTGGACATTTTCACTTTTGTTGCCAGCGGTTTAGACATTAATGGCTGTACACTCACTACTTAACATTGTAGCAAAGTGCCATTTCTTCAGGCTGGGTTTACATATGAACCGCATGCGGCTCACAGCAGGGGTCCGGTGCATCCTTTTTCACAATTTCAGGTCCGATTTGAGCCCGAATTTTGGGCTGAATTTAGACCTGAAGTGGACCAAAAGTCACACAGCCTTTTTGTGCAAATCGCACCAGACCTGCTGCGGAGATATGTGTACTGGCTCAGTCAAATCTCCTGCTATTGCAAATTGGATGCGGATAACCTGCATCCAATTCACAATGGTGTAAACCCACCCTCAGCGTTGTGACATGAGAAGATGTAATAAAATATTTACAAAAATGTGAGGGGTGTACTCACTTTGTGAGATACTGTGTGTGCAGCGTCTACTCAATATTTTATTTTATAGTGGTGCCCAGTGTTACGTTGTGATATTTATTCAGAATCCAAAGTACTAATAAAAGATAGATTTTGTAGCAATTACAATTACTGCTGATTCACACTGGTACAATATCAGACGCAATCAATATGTACCCATTACACAAATACACATGGTGCTATTTTAGAGAAGGTTCCTGTGCTACTTTGGTGCAATTTCAGTGTGATTTGGCTCCATAGAAAATACGAACCACATCCAAAGTCACATTAAAGTCGCACTACATAATCACACTGAAAACTGCATCAAAAGCGCATTGCAGTAGTGTGAACCGAACCTTACCTGAAAAAACAAATATAAAAGAAGTTGCTTTCAAAATCAATAAAGCTGAACATAAATATAAAACAAAATAGTTTATAACTGATGCAAAAAATAATCCAAATGTCTCCACAGTGTTTTTATGATATGAAGATTAGTTAAAATAAAATAGCTTAAGACTATTCTGTTTAGCAGTGGCAGCGTAACAAACTGTAACCGATGCAGGAAACAGGATTACATCTGATTAGAGGTGCAATGGTATTGTTGTACCAGCTGCAGTATTGTGATGGCCTCTCACTGTTAAAAATGCATCCGCCTCTCCTCTACAAAAATATCTTATCTGTGTAACAAGTCAAAGTATAAGACAAAAACCTTAAGAGCAAGGTGGGCCAATGTTGGCTTAGGACCCGGACCAAACTGTCTGCATTTGCAGTAAGGGGTTGTGCTTCTATATAGTTTTATTATGAATTTCATGCTTTTTGGTATCCCAACAGGATAAGCATAGAGTTATTTTGTAACCAAGGCTAATATACTTACTAGGGGTGTTGAATTTAATCGGCGCATCAATGCATCGCGATTCAGGCCTGCCCGATTCTGCATCGATGCAGAGATCAGCTGAATCGCGATGTTTGCTGACGTCATTGCAGCTCCTCCCCCTTGTCATATTCACCTGGCCATGAGGAGCCACGCTGTGCATACGTGTTGGCGGGGACATGAAAGGCCAGAGCCGGAGCTGAAGGATGGCTTGGCCTGTCCATGCTGGCGCTGCAGCTGATGCGGCCGGGCTTGTGGTGCATGAGACTCTGGGGAGGAGAGCAGAGCCATTGGCCCCCGGAAGAGCGGCCATGGCGTTTCCAGTCAGAGGTGTGATGGTGAAGGACGGCCAGAGGAGAGCCAGGTGAGGGTGCTGCTGGGAGGACACTGAGGATGTGGAGGAGTCGGATGGTTGGTGGAGGAAGAGAGGGCCCCTGGATGGCTGGGGGAGGAGAGGACCCCTGAGTGGCTGGGGGAGGAGAGGACCCCTGAGTGGCTGGGGGAGGAGAGGACCCCTGAGTGGCTGGGGGAGGAGAGTGCCCCTAGGTGGCTGGGGGAGGAGAGTGCCCCTAGGTGGCTGGGGGAGGAGAGGACCCCTGAGTGGCTGGGGAAGGAGAGGACACCCACCCACCCACTGACACCCCTCACCACCCACCCACTGACACCCCACACCCACCCACTGACACCCCACAGCCACCCACTGACACCCCACAGCAACCCACTGACACCCCACAGCAACCCACTGACACACCTCACCTACCCAATGACACCCCACAGCCACCCACTGACAACCACAGCCACCCACTGACACCCCACAGCCACCCACTGACACCCCACAGCCACCCACTGACACACCTCACCTACCCAATGACATCCCACACCCACCCAATGACACCCCACTCACCCACCG
>BLSH010324314.1:222277-251163 GCA_018402905.1 Glandirana rugosa | reverse complement strand
CCCACTGACACCCCTCACCCACCCAATGAAACCCCACACCCACCCAATGACACACCACAGACACCACTGACACCCACCGACACCCCTGTATCCTAATCGTGATGCATCGTGATGCATCGCGGAATCGAATCGTTGACCTGATAATCGTAATCGAATTGAATCGTGAGGCCAGTGAAGATGCGCACCCCTAATACCTACTCCTTATATATGTGGACTTACATTTTGGTACAGATACTTTAATTTTTGCAATTATTTCTATTGTTAGCATTTATTTTGTCCAGGGTTATACAGCTCTAACAAGAAGAAAGTCATTGCAGCTGGCAATTAAAATGGATATGTACTTGTTCTGGTGATTTCAAAATATATATTTTCTTCAGCATCAGAATAGTGGAAAATTCAGTTTTGACAAGGAATGCACATGTTCAGTGATTGGAAAAATCAAGTTTGAGGTTTTAATTAAGCTACTTTTTATACCTATACTATAGACGTTTCATGGGTCTCCTGACTACACACCCACAAGTATAACTAGATCTCAGCTCACTCAAGCCCAGTCTGTAGTACACTCTAGGGCAGGAATCTCCAAACCATGGCCCTCCAGCTGCTGCAGAACTACACATCCCATGAGGTATTGTAAAACTCTGACATTCACATACATGACTAGGCATGATGGGAATTGTAGTTCCTAAACACCTGGCCATAACTGTGGCAGTTTGCTTGCCTTTTTCCAGCCCTTAGGGCACTATTCCTTCCACGACACCAATGGCGCATAATTCCTGCCAATGACACATGGGCATTTAGGCAGGTAGAGGCTACTGCTGCCCTAGTGAGACATGACGTTAGGGGGTAAGTGCACTCCTGGGGTCCTGAGAGCCCTGTCTGTTGCCAGAGTCTGAATGACCTGGGTCCTGCTGAAGCTGGAGCTAAATTCCAGACATAGACTCAGTCAATATTGGACTTTGCTTGAACAGGTATGCTGGGTCCTACATGATCCCAAAACATTACACTTTTCCACTGTGATGTGATCTCTCTTTATGGAGCCAGGTACTGGACTACAAACAAAGATTTTGCTCTGAAATGCATTTGTCTTTCTGCCCCTTCTTCTGAGTTTTTAGTGTTGCTGTTCCATTCTCCTCCGGCTAGAAGGAGAACAGAGTTACCTCAAGCCTATAGACTTTAATCCAGAACGCCTGGAATTCTGGAAGCAGTAGTTCAAGGTGGTGGCCATTTATTGAAATTACTGTCTTAATAAACTACCCATCCCAGCATCCTCTGTGTTTGACAAGAGGTGTTTAGGGGGCTTTATATTATTTGCCCAGGAAAAAGCCTGAGCTGATTCAAGCATTCCATACCTATTTGTTTGGTTTAAATAGTGAGGATGCTGCAGAGAGACCAGTGCCTCCACCAGACCAGCTGCACTTTTACTCGACGAAACACCAGCGCACCTGCTGGACAAGCTGAACTATCCGTCAAGTCACGGCCGCACTGGAATCAACTCAAGAGGGGGCCCCTTCCACCATAAGAATTTACAGCCTCAATGATTTGTTGGTGAATAATAATAGACAGACCACTGAGGGCAGGATACTGTTAGCATGTGCTTCATATTCAGATACCGCCAGTTGATATTTTGGCCACTAAAATTTACATCACGTTATTGCAACCTTATGGTGCAATTATATTACAGCTTTGAAATGCCCCCCTTGGCTTACAAATGTTCTGCCTTGCCTTGTTTAAGCTGCATCCCTTACGGTCTACAGAATATAAAGACTTCCTATAGTGCAACGGTCATCCAAGGGCCCTAGCGTTAGCCGCCAGAAGATATATCTTAGAGACTGCCACTTTTACCAAGTTTAATTGTCCCCTCCTCTTTTTATTTTTCTTGACATGGTTTATGCTGCTTAACATTGATTGTGTTCACCCAAACAGTCTAGGCCTAGCACAACAATCATGAGGACACATGGGCAGTATAGCTCCAGTACTGTTAAATAAGATCTATTCACTGCTTGTTTGGTACTCTGGGTGGCACTGCTAATGTGTATGCTTATTTGGATCTTTTACACCATTTATGCCCCGCTCTCTCTCTTTGTTAACTACTTGGTGTGTTGGATTGTTTAACCATAATCGTTGTTAGTTTTCATTTGCCTTATTAACCACCTTTCTAAATAATATATAAGTTTACTTTTATCCATGGTCTTGGTGCCTAACTCAAAATAACCTTGTTAGTGTTAAGAATTTGTGTTGCTTGCTCTTTTCCTCCATTAACCTGGTGTGTCAAATGGGCAGAGGTCTCTGGAAGGTCATGGCAGAACAGGACTCATCTTAATCAGCATCTCCTTCAGGGGTAGCGCTACATTTAAATAAAAGCATTTGAACGTTAATTGAAGGCTCATGGTGGGCTGGCAAACATGTACATTGACTTGTGATGTTACCAATTCCCAGCTGGTTGTTGCTGCAGCACCTATTTAGTTCTCAGCCTATTCTAGGTATGTGTGCAATGGGAATTTTGATAGTATTCTCCTTCCATTGATACCAAAAATGGGGCAGTATTTCTCCCACTGACATAAGGACATTTTCTGCTCTCACTGGCCCCCAAAAGTATGAAGGACAGTAAATTAGCCCTTGGTTTAAAAAAATGTGGAGACCCTTGCTCTAGGTTTACAATGTTGAGTGTTGCTGTTCCTCAAAGTTGCAGGACTTTTGTATGCATCAGATAAAGTTGAGTATTACATTTTACTATATGTAGTTGGGCTGCTGTGCATCATTTATTAACCCAAACCTGACAAAGGAAGATTTTTTTTTCAAAGAATTCACTTCAGTATTTTGTAGTGTAATGTGTTTTCAAACAAAAATATTTATTTACTGGAAGACCAATACAGAATGAATTACTTTGGAAGGTATAATTTAGCCCCATCTATACACAGTTTATAAGATGAGCTGCCCCCCTACAAAATGCATTACCAGTAGTTTTGTATGTTTGTATTACTGATTGCATTTATATGCACAAATGTATCTGGCCGAATGCATAACTGCCTGTCAGTAAAAAGCATAGAAACAGTGATAAAGGTTGACACTATGGGGTTGATTTACTAAAAGAGGAGAATGCAAAATCTGCTGCAGCTGTGTATGGTAGCCAATCAGCTTCTAACTTCAGCTTGTTCACTTAGGCCGGGCTCATATATGTGCGGCCGCGGTTTTGTGCCTGGGTCCAGTTAGTCTCTGTTCATCTGTTTAGATGCGATTCAGGACCGAATTTTTGCCTGAATTCGCACCTGAACCAGATTCAAAAATGCAAAGGACCCTTTTGCAATCCGTTCCGTGGCTGCCCTGGACCTGTGTGAAACAGCATCCAATTTGCACATATGTGAACCCAGCCTTAAAGTGGATGTAAGCTTGATTCATGAAATTTGAGCTGGGCACATATATCTGTAGTGTTTTCTTATCTCTCTTCAAAGCCATATGCCCCGTAGCTGTCTTTTGCTCCGTAGCTCTGTTATCAGCCTGAGAACTTCTGACAAGTCCTCCAAGACGGGAGATAGAAGTGTGTGTCAGGGGAAGTTGCTATAAATAGATTAGCAGTCAGTTAGCCATCTAAGAGCAGAGCTGTGCACATTCCTTTCTTCCTTTGCCAATGTGGAGTGGGGTGTGTGCCTCTTTCCTTCAATCAGCTATCTTGGCTGTATGCCAATAATCCACTCCCAGTGCTAACCAGGAAGAGAAAATGTGTAACACGAGCTGCACTTTCTAATGGATATATACAGATAAAGACAGCAGATATACATGTAAGACTTATATAGGGAGATTTGTTTCATCCCTGTGTATCATCTAAAGCTGTTCACTTCACTGGGTATAGGAGAGGGTTTACATCCACTAAGCTTTGACAAAAAACAAACAAACTGGAAGCTGATTGGTTTCTATGTAGAACTGCATCAAATGTTGAACTCTACAGTTTCAGTAAATCAACCCCTATGCCTTAAATTAACAAGCAGTGGCATGTGCCTAAATTTTAGCGATGCTAAAAATCAAATATTAGAATACACACAGATAAATATTTATAAAACACAATTCAAGGTTTTTTACAGTTTATATAAAAACTTAAGTACAATTTTAACATGATTTTTGTAAATACAGTCATCTACCCCAGTGTTTACTCATTTATGCCCAGATATCAGTCATTGTAAACACTTTGCATGCATTCTGCACAATGAAAATGTGTCTGAACACATCGGATATGGACATTGATCATTTACAAATGAAGAAGTAGAAAGCTATTAGCTTATGAAAGTAGAAGGAAATGATTGTAAACAGTCTTTTGGCAATTAAAAGAGTAATCCTTCCAAATAGCAGTTCTTATACTACGATTGTCCAATGCCCACCAGTAGGGCTATAAGGAAGGCCACATTTCCAGTGATGAATACAATGAGGACTATTGTTTCAGGCTGTAAATACAGAATAAAGTACATTATTAAAGTGCATCATTAAATGTTGAACAATAAAATTTAGAATGTTACCATCAAAGTGTGCCTGTTCCTTGAGTGGCTAATTTGGAATTGTATATTTCAAAAGCAAAAGTGCAATATATAGCAGCTTACCAATCATATGTGGTAGCTGCATTAGTTTCCTTTTCTTATGCTTTTTTTTCTCTCTGCTTTCACCTGGTGATCTTACCAGTAACACACATCCTTTATTTGAGTGCCTACTCTCTGGATGTAGGAGCAACAGAGACATGCCTGTTGTCCCCTCGAGACGAAACATGTTGGGTGGGGCCTTGGTAGGGTCATCATCACACATGTGAGCTAAATAGTGTGGCATTTTTTTACTCTCTGTCATTTAGCTGTACTAATATGTGAGTAGCTTTTTATTTAATAAAGTGATTGTTTAAAATTTAAACTTAATGTACTATAGTCCCTCTGTTCTCCTTTTGGGGCCATACTGTTGTCTTTGACCAATGGGGTACTGGTGACATTGTCTCCAAAGGGGCTTAGCCTTTGGGCTAATGCCTTCTGTGATCTGATGTTAGAGTATTAACAAGCACATGCTATCCATCTTGTGTTACTTGGCAGTCCTATTACATTTAGGCATGTTTGACCTCATGATCTGGAGATCATATTATTCGGTAAGGAGGTAGCATGCAATTATGGAGTTTGCTCAGTAGAGTGTCAGCACTTGTCATTGGAGTGTCAGCACTTTGTTACTCACATGACACATGGACTAGTATTAATATTATCCTTATGGTATTTTTATAGTATAACATGATATTTATTTATATGTATTATTACATGTTGGATAGTAACCGTTAAAGGGATTGTGCAACTAATATTGTACTACTGTTATCATTGGTGTTTGTATTCTAACGCTTTATAGTTTGCTGCTGCTAGGTAGTTATTTATTCACTAAGCATAGAGTTGTTTATTGTTAATGTTTAGTAGCCACTAAGAGTAAAAATGTGCAAAAGACAATTTAAGACTCCTTTGTTACCAGGATCATCCGTTAATGTGGGTTAAGTTGAAGTGAAGACATCGCAGTAGACAAAAAATTGGACATGCACATAGTTTGGTTGTTGCAGTGCACCGCAAAGTAGTGTATTACAGTGTACCTGGGGAGCACACATTCATTACCTCAGTACACTGGTGTAAATAGATCCTTACTGCATGTAACTAATGTGCAGACTGTGGTGCAGCACGTTGTGGAGCCATTCATTATGAATGCACCATGCAGCAATGGCAAATACATGACAGCACATCATAACTAAAACATCATGCTTTGTGGTGTACTATGTTCTCAAAAATGGGTCATGTGTGTTTTTTTTCCCATTGTGGTGTGTTGGCAGCCTCGTCTTAATGAGTGCTGCACTAACACATCCCAAGGCGCCGTACAAATGCTTATCCATCTTTAAGAATCCTCTGTTATGACATAAGGTAGAAGAGAAAGCA
Source organism: Glandirana rugosa (assembly GCA_018402905.1). Lineage (NCBI taxonomy): Eukaryota > Metazoa > Chordata > Amphibia > Anura > Ranidae > Glandirana > Glandirana rugosa. The sequence continues at coordinate 245,236 of BLSH010324314.1, read as the reverse complement.
TATCACAGGCTCAGGCATCATTTCACCTCAATTTCCAACTAGATTGCACAGGTGTCAACACTAATGTATTCCAACTAGTGGTAAGGAGCATGCTGTCTGGGGTGTAGCTGGGGGAAGGGGGGATACAGGGGTCCAAACCTTAACTGTTCTTCCTTTCCAGACCATCAGGACCAGGACAGGTGATCTGTTCGCTGGCTAAGCACTGCCTTACCGACCTTGCAGCATCTCAGTACCAAATGCTGATGCCTTCCACAGTCCCCTGCATCGGAACTCCTCTGCCTACTCAAAATGCACCACACTGAGAGCCTGCCCCTGTCCCTCAGCATGCAGTGATATAATTCACTGCACACTGTGCTGCAAGGGTATGGGGCAGGCATCCGCTGTGTGCACCGGCTTCTCTTCCTTTTTGACAGTTGATGAGGAGTTACCCACTTACATGAAAACACTGCACTGAGGCTGATATACCAAAAAGGGGAATGGCACCCTAAAAAGTAAGGTGTACAACGATGACCTAACAGTGTCCCTGCCCCTTTAAATGTGAAAAGCCACAAAAGTCTAAAGCAATTAAAAAGGAAAGGTGATGGCGCTGACTAGGCTGCTAAATAAATAAGTGCTAGTGAAAAAAAACGTGGCTGCAAAATATTTCACCTTGCACTATATGTGCGTGCTGCCAACATATGACAATGCATACACATAAAAAACATGGGTTAACAAAACTAAAAAATAACATGAATAATTAACACAGATAGTAATGTGTCATAAGTGTTGTGAATAAATGTCCACTTAAGTATCCCAACACCACGTGAATCCTGTTTCTCAATGTAAGTGGATTGCGCCACCAGTGCTCATTCAAAAAGTGAAGGTGGCAACTCACCAAAAAGTTTTGACCCCTTTTTACAGGAAGGTCAAAACCAGCATGTTCCCAAATACTGGGGTGTTCTGAGACTCCACTCCTCTCCACTAGAGGGATATGGCCAGGTTCTACAATGTAAGAATGCCTCCACAGGAGACTATGAAGGAAGTCTTATAGTGTAGTATTTTTATTTAAGATTAAAAGCAATGTAGGATAAAAAGATTTCACTCACATTTGTCCATGCCAGAGACCCAGCACTGAGGTGTATTCGGCAAGATATAAGCGAGCCAATGAATGCTTGGGCCGGTCGCTATGAGATATGGTGATCTCTCAGCATTTGCGTGCCGCTGCAAGCCTCGATATCGTCCCGTGTGGTGATAGGGGATAGGGGATACTGGGACCCCGAAGTGCTGCTGTAACAAACGTCTCCAATGTACGTTCTGCCATAAGGGGCATCTTCAGGAAGTGACCTGGTCATAGCGACCGGCCCAAGCATTCATTGGCTCGCTTATATCTTGCTAAATACACCTCAGTGCCGGGTCTCTGGCACAGACAAATGTGAGTGAAATCTTTTTATCCTACATTGCTTTTAATCCTAAATAAATTTACTACACTATAAGACTTCCTTCATAGTCTCCTGTGGAGCCATTCTTACATTGTAGAACCTGGCCAAATCCCTCTAGTGGAGAGGAGTGGAGTCTCAGAACACCCCAGGATTTGGGAACATGCTGGTTTTGATCTTTTTGTAAAAAGGGGTCAAAGCTTTTTGGTGAGTTGCCACCTTCACTTTTCGGATGAGCACTGGTGGAGCAATCACTTACATTGAGAAACAGGATTTACGTGGTGTTGGGATATTTAAGTGGACATTTATTCACGACACATATTACTATCAGTGTTAATTATTCATGTTGTTTTTTAGTTTTGATGACCCATGTTTTTTATGTGTATGCATTATCATATGTTGGCAGCATGCACATATAGTGCAAGGTGAAATATTTTGCTGGCACGTTTTTTTTCACTAGCACTTATTTATTTAGCAGCCTAGTCAGCGCCATCACCTTTCCTTTTTAATTGCTTTAGACTGCACTGAGGCTGCTGCCCACCCTGTTGCCCCAGCCCTGCAAGCCATAATTTACAGGATTTGAACATTCTATCAGATTATGTTTTATGGAACTACTCCAACAAACCCAACACAACAACAAGTATGCAAATCAGAGATGTAAATTTGTGAAAATTACAATTGTTTTATTCTATTCAAAATAACAGACGCCTTACCTTTATACTATCATTTTCATACACATCTGAAAGACAGTAGAAACAAACACATAAGAATTAAGCCTTAATATGTTATCTTTATATTATTAATTCACACCAAATAATTTACCATAATCTCAAATCCCTTAACTGTATGCTGACCACAGGATCATGATTTTTAAATAATGATCCAGATTTTGCATGATCTTTTGTTCCATTTATCATTTTAGCTTTGCAAAGTAATACAACCATATTGCTTGAGGTGATTGTAGCTGTATTAGTGCAATTGTGCCAGAGAAAATTGAGTACTGTCCTTGATACTTTGCTTGGACGTTGAAGAAGGGGAGATACCCCGAAAGCTTGTCCTGAAAATATATTATGTTAGTACTCAATTTTCTTAAACTAATACAACAAATTCAAACACTGCTTATCTGATGTGAATTGTTTAAGTCGGCGGTAACTTCTCAAAAGGAAATTAAAATTGTTTGAATAATACATTTTTGTTCCATACAGATTTTACAGATCTGCGTATGGGTAGATGAGAGGACAGGTATCTTACCACTTGTCACCCTTGGGGACATTTGCCCCTCTATGGCCATCTGAAATGCAGTGCTCTTATTTTTGCAATTAACAATCAACCAGGGATGAGAAAATCATCCCACATTTGGTTTACAAACAGTTTTCACAAATTTGACTTGAAGTCTCAGCAATTTGTGGCCAACTTTATTTAAGTCTGATGTGCAAACCCTACTCAATCCTGCTAATTGGATGACTAATAAGCAAGCTGTTGTCAATAAATAATTGGGTATGGGAAGCTGGGCACTGCCAAATGGGACATGCGCCTATGTCAAATTTCATGAGGTTTTCAGGGCAACTTTAAAAATGTACAAATGCTTTAAAATGACAGGCTTGGAGAATGGTTTAAAGCTGTACGTTGTATTCCAGAACATCACAATTTTCATAGACAACCTCAGTGGTTTACAATGAGTTCCGCAGCAGCAACCCCAACCCAATTCATTTTAGTTTAAAAAAAAAAACAAACTTTCAGGTAATTTTAGAAGCAGCACATGTTTTTCTTCAGGCAGTATTAACCATGCGGAAGTAGCAGCTGCAACAGAAGATCTAAAGGCCTTAGAAGTGTTGTCTTCTTAAAAAAAAATAAAAAAAATTGCTCAGTGGCACAACAGTTTGAGGTCATAATTTGTGAATTCCTTTTTATCTATCATTTGATGCCTGGCTCAAAAGTCCAGGAACCAACATAAGCTTGAATATAGCTAAGTGCAAAAATCTTTTTTAGTTTCAAATAGTGGTGAGGCATTTTTTTTTTCATTGTGATCTATGCCTCCGTTAGGGGGTTTCAGCCTTATTTTCCTGTTTTTCATTATCACTAAAAGTGAAATAAAACCTCAAATTTTGAGTTGTCACTAGACAGTGGGGACATCTTCCAATGGGGAAACTGGCTTTGGTAACATTTAGTAACATCCAGGGATTCCCTTCACTTTGGAGGGATTTTCTCCCACTTCATGTTTGGCTATGGGACATGAAGTGAATGGAAATCTCCCTAATGGGACACGCATGGCAAGATCAAAGCCTGCAGGGGTTATAACCCTCCCTTACTCTATCAAAAATGAAAAGAAAATGTTTTGACTTTAATTTGCTCAAACTGACAGATTCTCTTTAAAACACCCACAGTTACCTAGATCTAGGAATTTTTTTTTACAATGCCTCTGAGGAAGGCAAAAGCCTATTGTCTGCTATTGTGTGTGACTATATGCCAGCAGGACTACAAGTTTCAGCATTCAGAGGGGTGGCTATGGTTATTGTATGTGGGGACAAACTCTTAACCCAATCATAGACAGTTCAACTTCCCAGCAGGGAACGGCCAAGATATGAACCATGTATGAGCAGGCTGATTGTACCCAAATTGATTGATTGATCAACTTGGGTACAATTAGCCTTTCGGATTTTTCACATGATTATTACCAGTGGCTATAGCCACTAGCAAAAATCACCCTTTTCCAGGCCGAGGTGGCTGCCCTCGCCCACCTGCTGGGAGTTCACACAAGAGATCTGTGGGAGGGATGTCTCCATCAACGCTGGCTGTGTTGATGGGAGAATCATATGATGGGTTGCAGGAAAGTAAATTGCTCCATCTATGGCTGGCTTTAAACACCAGGGAATCATTTGTACCAAATGCCAAATCAGGACGTTATGATGTAGACTACAAAACAGACAGACCAGGGAAGGTAATTATAGGATAAGGATCAAAATACAAATAGAAGTGAGTGTGTTTTGCACATGAGACAAAGGAATCCATAAGACAGGCTTGGGCGATGACCAGAATGATGAAGGCAATTGCAAATAGGCATATGAGCATACCGGCAAGTGTCAGGAACTACCAGAAGGAATTAATGCTCAGGAAATATCTCCGTGCACTGAGCAGAATTTTTATTTGCTGCCCAGTGAAGCATGCCTATGTGTGCCTGAGCTGGTCTCTTTGATTTAGCCAACAGTTGGCATAGACACACTAGCAATCGCTTCGCCCTGAAAAGAAGATTGTTAGGGAGAGTGATAACATGAACATATGAATCCTGTAGGAAATAAAGCAAATTACACATTTACATTTTAACTATTAAGAGATTCAATGGGGAAATTAGGCAACTGAATAGGAATACAAATAACATGCTTTCAATTGGAGAAAATACAAAAAGAGCTGGCCCCACAAGCCAAGTTCCCCAGCCATTTCATCCCTGTTTGACTTTGGGTGCAATAGTTTTGAGCGTCCTACAATTTATAACAAATTGTTAGTGCTTCATCATAGTAGTTTTATTAGGTAGGTGGTACTTACTTTCTTTTTTCAAGTGCACCATCATTTCCAGGATGAAATAAAAAAGAACCTCCCATGCAAAAAATCCACCCATAACCTTAGGCATCCATTGGTTGGAGGTTGTGTCTATCAGAATCAGCCCAAGAAAGATGGCGGCCACTACAGAAAAAGATCATGTTTGTGAGAATTAGAAAAGGGTGTTAATTAACAACACTAATTTGTTTTCTAATAAATAAAACTGTATTCTTTATATGTGAAGGTTACTACACTCTTACCTGCAAGCACTTTTATAACCAGTGCATTAAGTCTGTGTCCCCAGTTGAAGATATAGCGCCTGCAATTATAAAATAATCATAGATGAATATATGCATGGGAATGATACAGATTTCTGAATTGCTTTGAGGTTCTTATATAGCCTTTAAAGAGGAGCAGTGCTCTGGAAGCAAAAAAGGCAGGTAGAGGGCATAGGACTGTTCAACAGCATTGCTTATGGTCTTCCTGCAGCTAAACTTTCCCTATTACTGACTTACAATGCCTTGATCTGTATTGTGTCCTTGTGTAGAGGCCATTTTGGAGGAGGCAGGGTTTTGTTTCCTCATGTCTGAGCCTCCAGCAAGGAGAACAGTCAGCAGCCCAGTAGCAGCATCGCAAAATCTCACTCCAAATCTCCTGACACTACTGCAAGCCATACATTATACGACTGATGGTTGAGGAAAAGAAAATTGCTCAGTTCCCTCATAAACAGTGTTGATGGGGGAATCCCTCCCTCTGCGCTATTGTATTCCGACAGCAGGAGGTTTCTTAGCCACCAGAATACAATCATTGTCGGTAGCTTTTATGCAGTGACCCATAGATCGATCGAAATGACTAGAGTTGAGCGAACTCGAACTGTAAAGTTCAGGTCCATACCGGACTTTAGGGTGTCTGTGCCCCGAACCCGGACATTTCAAAAAAAGTCCAGGATCGGGTTCGGTATTCGGGTATTTTTTGGCGCCTGTTGAATAGCTGCAGGGCAGCCAATCAACAAGCGTTTCACTCATTTGCCTTTAGAAGCCATCACAGCCATGCCTACTAATGGCATGGCTGTGATTGGCCAGTGCATCATGTGACCCAGCCTCGATATGAGCTGGAGTCACGTAGCGCTGCATGTCAAATGCTCTCAGGCTAGTGTAGGGAGAGATTAGCGTTCTAATATCATCTCATCCTGCAATAGAGACAGGTTCCTGGCGGTGCTGTGAGGGAAGATTAGCGTTCTAATATCATCTGATACTGGAGTAGGGACAGGTTCCTGGTGCTGTGAGGGAAAGATTAGCATTCTAATATCATCTCATCCTGCATTAGAGACAGGTTCCTGGTGGTGCTGTGAGGGAAAGATTAGCGTTCTAAAATCATCTCATACTGGAGTAGGGAGAGTATCCTGTCGGTGCTGTGAGGGACAGATTATCGTTCTAAAATCATCTTATACTGGTGTAGGGAGAGGTTCCTGCTGCTGGTGTGAGCGGTGCATTTCTTGCGCAAAAATAAAAAGTGCGTCTACATTGCTGGTTTAAAAAAAAAATAAATATTCGAAATACTACTTTTGCGGCCAGCGGTGCATTTCTTGCACAAAAATAAAAAGTGCATCTACATTGCTGGTTAAAAAAAAAAAATAATAATAATTTATTATTCTTTTTTTATTATTAATAAATAGTGCTACATAGTACATTTGCGTCCAGAATGAGGAGAGCGCCAAATAAGGGATGTGGTCGTGGTGCTGCTGGTGTTGGTGAAGTTCCTGTTGCAAGGAGAGGACGTGGTCGATTTGTGCCAGCTACACGCACAAGTGAAACACCTTCCTCAGGTACGAGTAGCCGACAGAACCTTCAACGTTATACGGTAGGCCCGAATGCCGCTCAAAGAATGGGGAGGCCAGAACAAGTACAGACAATAGTAGATTGGGTGGCTGACAATGCCTCCAGTTCCTTCACATTGTCTCCCACCCGGTCCCTTGATGAAAGCTCAGAGTTGGCACCTGAACCCCGTGGCCATCTGTCTTTCACCTCAGCCCCTTGTAAATCAGCCAAGCAGTCTGAGCCCCAAGTCATGCAGCAGTCTCTTCTGCTTTTTGATGACTCTCCTGATGTGCTTTCCGTGGGCCATCCACATAGCCCTGCCCCAGAAGTGCAAGACATTGAGTGCACCGATGCCCAACCACTTCTGTTTCAGGACGAGGACATGGAAACACCACCGCAGCACGTCTGTGATGATGATGACGAAACACAGGAGCCAACTGCTGCGGCTTTCCACAGTGTGCAGGCTGACAAGGAGGGCAGTGGTGAAGGGTGGGTGAAAGATGATGTGGAGGATGATGAGGTCCTAGAACCCACATGGAACAAAGGTCATGCGAGTGATGTGTGCAGTTTGGAGGAAGAGGCGGTGGTCTCACAGAGGCACCAGCACAGCAAAAGAGGAAGCAGATTGCAAAAGCGGAGCGAGCGTCCCCTAGACAGTATGCCGGCTACTACCCACTGCACCCAGGGACCTAGCACACCAAAGGCAGCTCAAAGGAGTTCCCCAGCGTGGCAGTTCTTCAGACAATGTGCTGACGACAAGACACGAGTGGTTTGCACGCTGTGCAATGAGAGCCTGAAGCGAGGCATAAATGTTCTAAACCTGAGCACAACCTGCATGACCAGGCATCTACATGCAAAGCACGAGCTGCAGTGGAATAAGCACCTCAAAATCCAAGTGTCACCTGCCACCCAGCAAACAGACGATGTGACAGCAACGCCACCATGTCTGCCACCGTCCCCAAGCATTTCCACACGGTCCCATGGAAGCTTACAGTTCTCCATCTCCCAAACATTGGAGAGAAAGAGGGAGTACCCCCCTACCCACCCGCGATCCCTGGCCCTGAATGCCAGCATTTCAAAATTCCTGGCCTTTAAAATGCTGCCATTCCGTCTGGTGGACACGGACAGCTTTAAAAACCTGATGGCGGTGTCTGTCCCACAGTACGTGGTTCCCAGCCGCCACTACTTTTCCAGACGAGCCATCCCTTTCCTGCACAAACAAGTCGGGGACAAGATCAAGTGTGCACTGCGCAACTCCATCTGTGGCACGGTCCACATAACCACTGATGCGTGGACCAGTAAGCCGGCTAGCCGTTTGGCGCATGTCCTTCCGCCACTGAGGATTGCAGGGCATTTCTCTTTGCCTCCTGTTGCCTCCTACTCCGCTTCTTCCTCTCACCCTGCTCTCACCCTGCTGCTGCTCCTGTCTGCGCTGCAGCGGAACTTCGGCCTTCCCGCTCACCGCCTCCTATGCGACGTGCCCACAAGGTGGAACTCCACCTTGCACATGCTGGAGAGACTGTGTGAGCAGCAGCAGGCAATAGTGGAGTTTCAGCTGCAGCAAGCACGGGTCAGTCGCTCTGCGGAACAGCACCACCAACGAGTGGGCCTCCATGCGAGACCCGTGTACCATAGTGCGGTGTTTCGAGTACTCCACCAACATGGCCAGTGCCGATGACGCTGTTCACAGCGTTACTATCCCACTTCTATGTCTCCTTGAAAAAAACACTTCTGGCAATGATGGAGGAGGATGTGGCACAGGAGAAAGAGGGGTCATTTCCAGGGTTATCAGGCCAGTCATTCACAAGTGACTCGGAGGGTGGGTTCCTGCACCAGCATAGACCAGGTAAAAAATTTTCAAGCCAGGGCACAGTTCTGGAGGATGAGGAGGACGAGGATGATGATGAGGAGAAGGAGGAACTGTGTTCACAGCAGGGTGGCACCCAACGCAGCTTGTGGGCATCACTGGAGCGTGGCTGGGGGGGATACAGGACACAGATGATACACCTCCAACAGAGGACAGCTTGTCTTTGCCTCTGGGCAGCCTGGCACACATGAGCGACTACATGCTGCAGTGCCTGCTCAACGTCAGCCGAGTTGCCCACATTTTAACTTGTGCTGATTACTGGGTGGCAACCCTGCTGGATCCCCATTACAAGGACAACGTGCCATCCTTAATTCCCTCACTGGAGCATGAGAGGAAGATGCGCGACTACAAGCGCACGCTGGTAGACATGCTGCTGAGGGTATTCCCAAATGACACCGGGGGGCTCAGTGGAAGCACAAGGCGAAGGCAGAGGAGGAGGAAGAGGTTGCCAACACAGCTGTGGCACCGCCAGCACCTCAGAAGGCAGGGTTAGCATGGCCGAAATGTGGAAAAGCTTTGTCAGCAGCATGCCACAACAAACAGCACCATCAGCTGATAGGCAACGTCTTAGCAGGAGGCAGCATTTCAGCAACATGGTGGAACAGTATGTGTGCACACACCTACACATACTGACTGATGGGTCTGCCCCATTCAACTTCTGGGTCTCCAAATTGGGCACATGGCCTGAGCTTGCCCTTTATGCCTTGGAGGTGCTGGTCTGCCCTGCAGCCAGTGTATTGTCTTAAGTGTGTTTAGCACGGCAGAGGGTGTTATCACAGACAAGAGCAGCCGCCTGTCCACAGCCAACGTGGACAAGCTAACGTTTATTAAAATGAACCAGGCATGGATCCCACAAGACTTGTCTGTACCCTGTGCAGAATAGACATTTAGATTGGCCTCACAGAGCCATTTGTATACTTTTTTTTTTTTGAATATGTCTAAATATTTTGGGGGCTATCCCAATTAGAAAAAAAAAAAAAAAAAAACAGTGTTGGCTTCCTCCTCCTCCTCCACCGCCACTTCCACCTACACCGCCACGGTCACCGCCTCCTCAACCTCCCACTCCACATCCACCTCCATCCATCTCCTCCACCTCCTCCTCCATTTTTTTTATGTGATTTTAAGTTATTTCCCTATCCACATTTGTTTGCAGGGCACTTGTCATATCCTTACCCCCATTTTGCTTCCTTTTGCAGCCCTTTCCAGGACTTTTTTAGAGCCATTTTTGTGCCCAAAAGTTCGGGTCACTATTGACTTCAATGAGGTTCGGGTTCAAGTTCGGTGCCGAACTCAAACTTTTTCTCAAAGTTCAGCTGAACCCGACGAACCCAGGATGTCCGCTCAACTCTAGCCTGCTGAACAGGCTGAAATTTAATCTGTCTATGGCTGGCCTAACAGAGGCAATAGTGTCTTAAGCTCGCCATAGAGTTTTTTCAGTTCAGCCTGCAGACTGGACCTAAGAATTCTAAAAGAATTCTCCATTCCTGCTAAACAATGTGGATAGACAAAGTTGGCTACTGTATTCAGAGAGCTGCTGCCGGCAATTGTCAGAATACCACAACAGCAGGCGTATCTTCTTGGAATCAACTGCTGTTTAGCCAACAATTTTCACCCAGCTCCTTTGATTTTTCAATCAAAGGATGTCGGCTGGGAGGATGTTAACAGAGCCACCTATGAAGCAAACTTGCTTCATGGGTGGTTCGTTTGTTAAGAGCTGGCTGAAATTCACTCAGTGTATGGGCAGCTTTACATTTACACAGCTGATATACAGCTATGAGGCTGTCAGCACTTGAGTACTTAGACACACCACATACCAAGACATGCACTGCTATTATTAAAGAAGAATTCAAGATAAAGAAAAGAAAATTTTTCAGGGTGTTGGTTGGGCACAATAATTTTTTTAAATGTTTCCTATAGCATATCGAATCTTAACTTTTTTAAGTCAGGCTTACTTTAAGTTGGAGAATATAATACACCTTTGCAGTGTTTTCTTTTTTGTATTGTTGAAGACCATTGACAGCCCATTTCTTCCATTGTGATGCATCAAAGTTGGGCAACGCATGAGTTGATGTGCCGTTGATTTTGAATGGCACCCCAACACACTAGGTCAACACACTTGTTTTGCAACACACTGCAACGCACTGTAGTGCTTTGCAGTGTATTCCAACACAAATTTTTGTACATTAGCAGCCCATTAATTTCAATAGGCTGCCCTAAGGTGATGCACATTATGGTGAGGCATAATGTATGTTAATGTACCGCAAAAATATACATAGACCCCAAAGTCACTCACATTAGTAACACCTAGTAATATATTATTTAGAGATACAGTTCCTCCCGTCTCTGTATTTAACAAGAATCAGGTTTCTAGCACTATCTGGTGATGGGAAATAACTGGAATACATATAATAGTTTGGTAACAGAAGCCCTATAGTTTTTTTTACCATCATCTTACATCAGTAATAAGAGAGCAGCTTTTGTGCCTTTTTCTTAAAAACTTCAAACAAAACATGCTTAATCATGGAATTGATTGCCAGTCATGGAAAAGGGTTTAATGGGTTTTAAACTGGTTTCTGCAACAAAATATGCATGATGATATATAATCAAGACATCTGGGGAGAAGGACAGCTTGGGAGAAGGTGTAGCAATCTAGTGATTCCCAGAGTGCAAGGGTGCACTTTTTTTTAGCTAAGAAATTCTATTGTGTGTATTCAGATATGCACAATGAAAATTTGAAGCATAGCGTTGGTAAAAGAATGCTTATTTGTCTTCCAGCAGGTACCATATTTTAGGCATATATGCTAGGACACATCTTAATTGCTTTTAATAACTGGCTATTATTTTAATCAATAGGTACAAGGCCGTAGTCCAAAGTGTGGTTGTTATGCAAAACATCACTTTATTTTACGCTTTACTAAAGTCAATGCTATATTTTCTCTTTACATTTCCCCACTACACACATGGAATCAGGAGTCCTTGGCACTACTTTTGCTTACATACTGACAGTAATTATTAAAACCTGACACAACCCAAATAACAATTAGCAGTACATTACAATATTAGCCTTACAATGACAGATAATCAACATTCATTAAATTACTAAACTGCTGCATGTCAAAGTTCTTTTATAAGGAAAAATAACGTCTATCCTGTTAATTTGGTGTAGCAGGGACTCTGATCCAATAAATAAGGTTGTGAAATTGTCCTTTGTTTCAATATGTTGCTTTTACAAAAAGTAAAGCTGGTCCAATATCAAGGGCTGCAATAAGAATAACACTCAACTGTAGCCCAACCAGTGGTGGACTGTCCATAGGGGGCACACGGGTGTCGCCCCCCCCCCCATCCATGCACCCGGCCCCCTAGTCTACATGCAGGGTGCCGGACTGCATGGATTTCCATAGGGGTTTTTTTTTTTTTTTTTTTTTTTTTTAGAAGCACGTGATTAGAGCCTGGGGCTCTAATCAGCTTAAAAAATGGTGGGCTCAGGGTGCAGAGCACTACGCCCGAGCCCACTCAGTTGTGTGACATTAGCAAATTATTATTCGCTAATGTCTTCCTGTTTCTCCTCACGGCCAATCAGGAAGCAGCTCCTGAAACCCCATTGGCCGGGAGGTGAAGACGGGGGGGGGGGACAGAGGCCCGGACATGGAGGAGGCAGAGGGAGAAGCGGCAGATGGATTCAAACATGGGGGAGAGCCACTCCCCTCCCTCCTGCTCTGCCCGGCTCTGTTCATTCCGCCAGCAGCAGGCATTCCCATATGCCGGGCACCGTTCTGCTTATGGTAAGTGAGCTGGCAACCAGGGGGGAAGTTGTGGGTGTGGTGTGCGGCGGCAGGCTGGATCGACGACCGGGGGGTCCATGGTTAGGTCCGACATCTGCCCCCCCAGCGACCGATGGAGCACCAGCCACCATAGCTTCCTTCCTTTCTTCCCCAGACTTTGGGGAAAAAGTTGTTGCAGAATTGTACATGGAGGATGTGTTCAACATTAATTTCTTCTTAAAGTTTCTAAAAAGATCACTGACTTGAGCCCAGCTTGCACCCACTTTTCCTGAATAATTTGGAGGAAGTTTGGCCTGAAAATTAAATTGTGCCCCGGCTTATCTACTAACAACGGCTGGAGACTGACTGAGCTTTCACAATGGAGCTTGTCATACTCTATGAGCCAGCCAGAACTTTTTAGTTGATTGCCAATTTTTTCCATGAAATTATTGTATCTGCAATATATATTTGAACATGTATACACATACCATATAAGTGAACGTATTTGGAGTGGAGGTTGGTTGGCGATCAGATTGTTGAATAACTTGTTATATTAGTATGTTATCTAGCTTGCTCATATTTCATTGTTAGGGATAAAAACTATGGAAGACAGGTGCTGTTGTTATAACAATGTTTACATCCTTTAAAATGCTTTCTTTTTCTTTAGTCTAATATGATAACCATGGAAAATTAGTAGAGTCAGGGGATGGAAACATTTACCTTGTACTCTTTGGGTCTGGACGGAACATTGCAGCAATGGGTTGGAAGAATGACAGGATCATTACAATGCACCCGAGAACAGGATGAGCCCCTACGTCCTAAAGAATAAAAATGTTCAGTTATATCCTTGGCTTGCCATCATATGCTTATGTAACTAATTAGGATATTTAACTTAAAGCGTTATAACTAAAAACCCAAAAGTGATGCTATACCTGTAGTTAAAAACCTGCTAGGTAGAGTCAACCCTGTCTTCTTATATATTTTAGAGTCTGAAACAGAGATCTCCCTACTCTCAAGCCTGACTCCACATGGAAAGTTGTTTCCACCCACATTTGCAAACTCTATAAAATGGCATGAAACAGGGAAAGAGGGAATATCTCATAATGGCCACAGCACTGCAGATATGCAGAGCCAGTAATTCAAGCACAGAGTCCTCACCCTAGATAGCGCTATAAGAAAATTGCCAGGCATTTTAACCTGTTATAGCCAATGCAATGCATATGTGCAGCAGCGAAAAGGGTAAACTTTAATGACCACATGCTGCACTTATGCATCCATTGGCGGTTGAGGTTTCTGTGCAGAGATCATGTTCACTGCACGCTCCCAGCACAATAACCAGGCTGTTTCTAGTAATGACAGGAATGACAACTGATCACGTGACCACTGACAGACACTAGTCTAGTGGTCACATGATCAAGCATTCTTTCCTGTCCCCCGGGCATAAAGACTCTGTTAAAGGGATCCTGGTGCTGAATGGTGAGAGGTTATCTACCCAGCATTTGCAAAAAACTGAAATATCAGTTTTCAATGAACCAACCATTTAATAAGCTAATATAAAGAAAATTGTATGAGGCAATAAATATTTGTTAATAATGTCACAATTATCAAAGTGTCAGTGAAAGAACTTGCGTGTACAGCCTGTGCAGCTTATTGGGTGAGGAACCTTGGTCTATTACACTGCACTTTGCAAATATTAAAAATATTCTTATATGTAAGAGATAATATGGTGATGGGGGATACTCTTTAACTGCATTTATATAACAATATTATTTATTACAGTTGTTGGTAACTAAAGATTCATTCACTCCAGTGGGCTGTAGGAATGAGTGCAAAATTGTGCTCTTTCCTGCAACACAGAAAAAGACGCTGACCCTTTGTCACCCCTAGTTCACACCTATGCGGCAGCGCTTTCTGCATTTTTTCCCTTTTTACCGCGTCTTTACTGCGCTTTTACCACGTTTTTTTACCGCAACTTTGCCACGATTTGCATTTTTTATTATTTTGGGGGGGGGGGGGATTTGTTGCTGGGCAGATTTAAAAACGCAAATCACATCTGGCTGTCCCTCTGGTTGACGGCCATATTTTTCTTGTACCATGTTGTATTAACGAGTCTTACTTTGTTAATAGTCGCTCAATGGTTAAAAATGTAAAAAAATGCTAAATCTCTCTGAGTCATTATCATGACTCTGAGTACTTCTATGTCTTGGTTTTTCTGTTTATATATCTCAATAAATTCTTTTGAAAAAAAAAAAAACCCAAATCGTGGCAAAATTGCGTAAAAACACATAAAAAAAAACAACACTTGTGTTTCTGGTGCAGCTCCATTGAAGTCTAATGTATGCAAAACGCAAACTGCAGTGAGCAAAAAAAAAAGTCCCCGACCCTTTCCAAAAAACGCAATGGCGCAAAACACACAGATGTGCACTACATCCATAGGAAACCATGTTAAATGGACTGTAGTGCGTTTCTGCAAACTGCAAAACGCGGTAAAAAACACATAAGCGTGAACCTAGACTAAACGTGTAGACCCCACACACCTTGCAAATGTGCGCTGGTTCATGTGCCAAAATGTACCTCAGTACCAGTGCGTTTTTGTGTGCCATGATTTTTAATATGGTGCAGACATAGAGAAGCCAACTGAAATTAATGGACTGTTCTAAATGTCAACACACAGGAAAGAGCAGAAATGCTCAATAAAAAAAAAAAAAACATGTGCGTTTGGTCACACCTCTATGGTGTGAATGGAATCTAAGGCCCATTTCACATAGGCTTTCCGATCAGGTCCACCTATCAGTTTTTCAGGCGGACCTGATTGGACGCTCCATTCACTCCTATGGAGCGCGGATGTCAGTGGTAACATGTTCACTGACACCCGCTGCTATCTGACCTGATCCTGTCCATGAAATCCAGATGGATGGTGACCCTATTTTCCATCCATCTATCGGATTTGATGGGATTGGATGAAAATGGACAGGTGGTCCGTTTTCATCTGATCTCCCCATAGAGGAGAGCAGGACTCTGACAGGTCTGTCTGTACACAGTAAGCGGAGACGGAGCTGTCATCCACCTGCTCAGTGGGGACCAGCAGATTGATCCCCACTGAGCAAAGCGAAGTCCGCCAGGCGATCCACCCGTATGAAAGCAACCAAATGGAAACACTACATTAGTTTATGTCTGACAATTCTCCAGTAACAACTATGGCTCAGTTTAGAGCTGCTGTTAAAGTATATCTAAACTCAGGAATGACAGTAATATACTGCCGTTTACTAGTCCTTCGATATGGTAGGTGTTTTTTTTTCTTCAAGAGAAGATTATTTTTAGTAATTACACAAATTATATGTTGATCCAGCCAGAATTGTGGGGTCTTTCACATTTTGTGAAATATCCTGGAAACAGAATATAACGGAACAAACCTAAATAAGAACACAAATGCAGGCACCTCATTTATGGACTAGTAAGCTGCAATATATTACATTTTTGTCTTTTGGATTAGATACACTATAAATCTTTCTATGGCAGTGGACTTTCAAACTAACTCAAAACCAAAATGATTTGAATTAAGAAAGTAGAAAATACATACCCCACTCCATCCTGAAACCTCAGCAAAGATCATGATAAATGCTATTATGGTTAGAACTACAGTCAATATCATCAGAAAGAAGTGAGACTGTAAAAAAGAAAAAAAACAATTGCGGCTTAACAGCTGTAAAAGAAATTAATTAACATAGTAGTAAGTAAATTCTTCATACTTTAAAGTGAAAATTTACTTTCCCAAACATGTAAATTTAGCCAATATGTATTCTGCTACATATTTTTGGTTAAAAAAATCCCAATATGCATATATTGATTGGTTTACGCAAACGTTATAGTGTCTACAAACTATGGGATATATAGTGGAATAATCACTGTACTAATGACACTGGCTGGGAAGGGGTTAAAGGATGATCAAAGGGTTAATTGTGTGCCTAACCAGTGTTTATATGTTCAGTGTGATGTTTTTACGAAGGGGTATGCTGGGTTTTATTCCCTGCTTTGCAGGGAAATAAATTCCACCACATCACTGCTGACAGAATGGAACTCTGCATTGTTTACATGTGCAGAGCTCTGTCCTGTGCCTCTCCTCACTGATCAGTGGGTGCCCATAGACATCCATTGACCAGCACCTGCTGACTAATCACAGCAGAAGCGGCTGCCCTGTAGCAGTAAATCTGCTATAGGATGGGCGGCAAGCGGTTGTTTATCTCAGTGGTTCTCAACCCTGTCCTCAAGTACCCGCAACAGGCCATGTTTGCAGGTTTTCCTTTATCTTGCACAGGTGCTTTAAATCAGAGTCAATGGCTTGGTATTTTGGACAGCTATTTTATCTAAGAGAAATTCCCAAAACATTGCCTGTTGGGGGTACTTGAGGACAGGGTTGAGAATCACTGGTTTATCTAACCTGTTGCTGGTCACAAGTGGGAAGCAAAACCTGGTTGGAATCCCACACTGTCAAGGTTACCTGCAAAACCCCAACTGGATTCCACCTTAGTTTCCCACATAAGAAATGCAAAATGAAACATACTGTCCCTCCACCACCTCACCTTTCATTATGTCACATTAGACATACTACATTTCTCTCTGATACCAGCACCTTTATAAATGGATGCTTTTAGAAAAGCTAATTTTATCCCTAGATGCCCAACTTCTGAAACCAGCTCATGGTTCACATGCAGGGATCAGGAGAATGCATAGCTAAGGTGCTGTAAAAAATACCTCCTTTCTACAGCTTCTGGCCACCTGTTCTCCATTTTGCATTATAAGTCTTCTAAAAGTGCTACTAGTTATATGGCAGTGGTTCTCAACTCCTGTCCTCAGGGCCCACTAACAGGCCAGATTTTAAGTATTATCTTGGGGAGATGCAGACTAGAATACTGCATTCACTGAGGAGCAAATTATAACACCTGTGATGCATTTCAGTTTTCTTGCAAACCTGGCCTGTTAGTGGGTCCTGAGTACAGGAGTTAAGAAGCTTTGTTCTATGCCAAAACTCATATCTGCATCGTCTCTAATGAGATGCTTTCTTCAGAAGTAGCACTGATTCTAGGAATCAGGTAATAATAGTCTCCAGCTCTGGATGTGGACTCAGGTATGCAAGATAACTGTTACCCTCTACTTTAGATAGGGCTTTTGAGAGTGGTAACCATACTCCCCTTATTGCCTAACTTCAAAAGTTAATTGTTTAATCATAACTTGATTATTATAGCAGATTTTCAAAATTTTGAAAAGGTTCGTTAAAGGGCTTAAGTAAAAAAAAAAAGAAAAGAAAAGCAGCTTATAGGATTAAATGTGCTTGTACAGCTAAACCTTTTGAGAATAGGGACAACAGAGTGTTCAGAGGACTTAAAACAGGTAAGCCTTACAATCTGCCATGAAGAGATATCTAACAAAGATATACCCTGCTTTAAACGTCTCTAATAGAAGTAACAGTAATATAAAAAAAATTCTGCTAATCAATCATATATTGACACTAACACAGCCTGTCACTTACTTTGTATTATATCTTTTATATGTTGCCATCTCGTGGCCTTTTGGTTTGCTGGCTGCATCTCCAAAAACATGTCATTTGAGATCAGGAATCCTACGGCTTTATAGAAGGAGACTGAACTTATTGGATCTAGTAGTCCCACAGAACCCACATGGGAATGACGGGTAACCCCCATAGAGATTATGGACTTCCACATCTGCTACATGGCTTATGTCCTAGTAAATTGCTATTTGGAACATTTCCAATTTTTCCATATGAAATGAGTCAGATTTATCCATATATCTAAATTTTATAGGTTTATACATGACAGGATATTTAAATTGATGGTTAAATTTCATTTAAATTTTGTTAGGTTTCTAAGGTTTTAAGATGTGTGTGTGTGTATTTTCTAGAAATTTGCCCATTACATTTATTCCTGGTGGACAACAGTGGCGACTGATGCATTTTTTTTTGCTGGGGGAGACAAACAATGCACCTACAACCATCCCCTCGGTTGGTCGGGTCACCCGCACCCACCCGTGGGTCGGACGGTCGGTTGGGTCAATCATACCCCCCACACCCAGTTGGTCGGTCGGCTGGCCCCGCACTTACCCCACCTCCTGTGTCTCCTCACGGTGGCCGTGTGTCTTCTCCCTCCTCCTTCTTCTGTCTAGGCCAATAGGATCGCTTCTCCTTTTAGCCAATCAGGAAGCGGGCCTCAATACCTGCTCCCTGATTGGCCGGGAGGAGAATTGTGTGACAATAGAAAATATTAATTTGCTATTGTCACACAACTGGGTGGGCTCAAGGCACAGTGCTCTGCGCCCCGAGTTCACCCATTTTTTAAGCTTATTAGAGCCCTCCCCTGGCTCTAATCACGTGCTTCAAAAAAAAAAAAAAAAAAAAACATTGGAATCCATGCAACCAGTGCCCTGCATGTATATTAGGGGGCCAGGCACATGGAAAGGACAGGCCGCCACTGGTGGACAATGGTTTGTCCAGAAGTTAGCATTTTTTTTTTTTTAATTTCAAAAAAACTTTGTCTCTGACTCAAATCTTGTATATGGATCCATCTGTGTGCATAAAATGTCAGAGGTAGCCATTGAGCTCTACAAACAGGCTATTTTAAAGGAGAAGACCATTTAAAATTGAACTTGGAGTTCCATCTACTAGCATACATAATAAAATATTTTAATTAATAATTTTATATTTACCTGACTGAATTTGATTTGTATTGTTTTTTCTTTTTTAGTCTTGCCCATAATAAATAAAGAAAACATATACTCAAATGCACTACACATTCCCTTTAACATAGTCAATGGCTAACCTCAATGATGGACACTTCACCTGTTTTATTTTTTTTTATGTCAAAGTGATGCAGAAATTCAAAATAGCTCTGCTGATGTCAAAATATATCTAAACACTTAAATGTCTAAATAACCCAGACCTGCAAACTCGGTACCTACGTAGTGGATTAAAACCGAAAGGCTCTTGCTAATTGATTAAAAAGGATTAACAATCTGTTTTTTTTTTATAATTAAAGTGTAAGCCCATTCAAATGTTTTTTTTTTTGTTTTTAGTTTTGGATAGAGTAAGGATTAGAATGTCTGTTGGGTTTTCTTTCACTTTGTGTCCTTGTGACAGCAGTTTCCCCTTACAGAAAAGGGGGGGAAATCTTCAACAGTTACACAGACATAGATAAAAACATGACCTGGGTTTTAGCATTCCCAGCTCTGCTAAAGAAAACCAATTTTGTTTATCGTTGTGTCCCTGTTGCAGACTTTCCCTCACTTCCTGTCTGGTATAACCCTGTTGTCACTGGGACAGTACGTGAGGGGAAGCCACTTTACAGAACCCCCAGAAAGCAGTATAAACCTGACAGGGGTTCTAATCCCCATTCCATACAAAACTAAAACAATAGTTTTGGCTGGGCATACAAAACAGATAGAAACATTTAAAATATACTAAAACTGGAGTGTGCAAAATCTGTTGCGGCTGTGCATGGTAGCCAATCAGCTTCTAACTTGAACTGAACAGCCTGTTCAGTTAGGCTTTGAAAACTGTGGGTCTCCTCCCACTTTGCTACAACTGGGAACCCATAGGAATGCCATCAGCTCAGGGACAAAGTGGGAACAGCTTCTTTATGTGGGATAGCTTTAGTTTGTGATATTTGGCAATCTGGATCAAATTGCTTTGTTCAAATAAATATTAGATACAGTTTTGCCTGTAATAAAGAATTTATAACCCAAGCCATTATAAATTCACATGTTTGTATTCTACATTTTCACTTCTTGCCCAACTGCACAACACATGTAGCCATGCGCTCCCTTGAGAGTGGCTGGTAGTAGTGATTCACCTTATAGCTGGCCTCAATCACACCGTATTTCACACATCCGGAGACACCAATTAGGCCAGCTCTTGTTTTTGTTGTTTTATTTAGGGGAAATAACTTGGATAGGGAGAAGGGATGACTGTGGGATGCCCCAAGATCTATAGTATCAAAACTCCATATACAGTCCTTTATATGTTCACTTTCACTGCAAACTATCCCTCTGCAGACTGATACTCTTCACAACTCTCCAGCACTCAACTTGCTGACAGTTTCTCCTACAGTTCTCTCTCCAGCACTGAACTTAGTAAATTATCACTCCATTACTTCTCTCCAGCGCTGCACTTGGTTTCCAGCTTGAAAGGAAATTTATCAAGCTTCTCTGTTCCTTTCTCTTCACCGCGGCTAGTACATGGCGAGGCCTACTCTCAGAAGAACCTCTGGAACACCCATTACAAGCCAGGAATCACGGGCCCCTGAATGTGTAGCAAAAAGGACTTGAGTGCTAGCCGGGCCTTTGATGGACTATAACTCCCATCCCATCTCTCTTCCAGGTCCCACCGACCTGCTTTTCCTCAGTGACTCTCCTTTGCCTGAACTGGCTCCCAAGGCTCCCATAGACTGTCCACTATTCCTCTACCAGCCTGCTCCAGCACTTTCTCTTGCAGTTCCCAGGGACCGTCACTCACCAAACCGGTGGATCACTTTAAAGTCTCTCACTGTGTAGCACCTCCACTGTTCTCATGTTCCCCTGTGTGACTCCAGGAATCACCACCACTCCTGACTGCACCCTAACCTCCAGGCCCCTAGGTCACCCTCCCCAGACTGGGGCAACCTCCCGTGTAGGGGCCTCCACAGCACCTCTGTTACATGTCCAGATTTCCGCCCTACGCTTCTCCCTCAGATTAGGCTCAGAGTATTTAAGGAGGCCTGCCCCCTGCCAATCCTGCTTAGGGATTGGTCAGGGCTCCCTAGGATACCCCAGATGGCTCCACCTATCACCCAGCTCTGACCAGAAACCCTCCTCCAGGTTTCTAGAAAAAAGTGGAAGATTCTGGAGACCTCATCTGTCAAGTCCACTCGATCCTCCCTGAGCCATTCCTCCTGACCCAGATAAAAACATTCAGGCCTGCTCTTACACTCAGGCCAGACTACATTGAACCTCACTTAGCAAACCCTACTAGAAAAACGCACCTACACCATGGGGGTGCTACACACATAATTGCATGGGCAAGAAAAGTTGGCTTTAACTCCCAGCTGCGACATATATGTGTCCACGGTGGCCTGAGGTTTTGTGCTGAGAACACGCTCACTGCACAATTACCAAGCTCTCACTGACAGCTCTTGGCCATGACTCCAGTGGGATGTGCTCCCAATCATTTGACCAATGGGAGAGCCAATCACAGTGGTCACGTGATATATAGAAGTCCTGCTGCATCTCTGACATTAAAGCCAGCTTAAAGGGCCACCAGGAGGTGGCATTAAGGGGTTGAAATGACTGGAGTTATAGGGGCAGGCCCAGAATACAAAGTAAGTATTCAAAAGTAAAGAAAACTTTTCCTCTTTAGATGTAGAGTGGGGGAAATTTAAAACTCCTGTCAAGTTGTCTTTTCTGCCTGTGGTTTCTTATGAGAGATTTCCACACACTTCTTGTCTTTAGGACTGGAAAGTGTAGGGAAACCTCCCCAACAAGAATTGAAGTCTAGCTCTGGGTATGCACTTGAGTTAACTGCTCACTTAGGTCTAGGGAAAAAACAAATAAATAAGATTTACTTACCCTATCCTCCCCACAGCCTCTTCGGTCTCACGCTCTAGGATCCTGATGTCATCAAGACCAAATTAGGGTTCATAGCCCTGCATTGGATGTGTTGATGCTGAGGAACAGGTCACCACTGGAGTGTGTAGGACCGCCATTTGCCAGGGGAGGACCAGGTAAGTAAAAGTGTTTCTCCTCTCCCCTAGATAAAAGGAGCAATTCATTTTCAATTTTCCTAGAATTGAGCTTTAAAGATGTATCTATTCCACATAAAGACCTCTCGTCTCCAATTTTCACCCAAAACAGGAGACAGACAGAAAAGAAAAAAATCTATCCAAACACAAAATAAGGTTTGTTTTTAGATATGCTTCATCAAAAATAATGTACAGTATGTAAATGTAATAACAGACATCATCATGTTTCCTAAACTGAATAATTATTTAACCCCTTGGCACTGGCCATACACAAATATGAGGCCTCTCTGAGCCTGGTCCTTCGTTCCGAGGGGCCGCATATTTGCATTAATTGCCCCCAATAAACCTGTGCCGAGAGCGCACCCGGCATAGTTTTTTTTTTAAAGTATGTTTTTATTCATTTTTGACAAAGTATAATTACAATAGTTACATTAGTCGTAAAAACACATGGCAAGGAGATATACAGATTACAACCAAACCAGTTGATACGGCCCACGCGAGAGCCGTGTCCAAATAACCCCCGTTAATTACGTTTATACGCCGGGGAGCCTTGCTTCCTGGTCCGAGTCTCTCCGGAGTATAAACACATACCGGTCACGGTTCCCCAATTTATTAATAAGTCAAATCCTTTGTACTACTACAGACAATAATGTAAATGTATGACATGTAATAAAAACTACTTCGTATAGATTTTTGTTTGGAATAAAACACAAACCTATCTAAAAAAAGAAAAGACAGACAGAGGACAAAACCCACTTTTAACCTCTGCTCTCCAGAAATACA
>BLSH010324314.1:191359-210270 GCA_018402905.1 Glandirana rugosa | reverse complement strand
ATATATATATATATATATATATATATATATATATATATATATATATATATATATACACACACACACTGTATCTCACAAAAGTGAGTACACCCCTCACATTTTTGTAAATATTTTATTATAACTTTTCATGTGACAACACTGAAGAAAAGACACTTTTCTACAATGTAAAGTAGTGAGTGTGCAGCTTGTATAGTTGCTGTCCCCTCAAAATAACTCAACACACAGCCATTAATGTCTAAACCGCTGACAAGAAAAGTCAGCACACCCCTAAGTGAAAATGTCCAAATTGGGCACAATTAGCCATTATCCCTTCCCAATGTCATGTGACTTGTTCTTGTTACAAGGTCTCAGGTGTGAATGGGGAGTAGGTGTGTTAAATTTGGTGTGATCGCTCTCACTCTCTCATACTGGTCACTGGAAGCTCAACATGTCACCTCATGGCAAAGAACTCTCTGAGGATCTCAAAAAAAGAATTGTCGCTCTACATAAAGATGGTCTAGGCTATAACAAGATTGACAAGACCCTAAAACGGAGCTGCAGCACGGTAGCCAAGACCATACAGCGGTTTAACAGGACAGATTCCACACAAAACAGGCTTCGCCATGGCCAAAGAAGTTGCGTGCATGTGCTCAGCATCACCAGAGGTTGTCTTTGGGAAATAGATGTATGAGTGCTGCTAGCATTGCTGCAGAGGTTGAAGGGGTGGGGGGGTCAGCCTGTCAGTGCTCAGACCATACGCCTCACATTGCATCAAATTGGTCTGCATGGCTTTCGTCCCAGAAGGAAGCCTTTTCCAAAGACAATGCACAAGAAAGCCTGCAAACAGTCTGCTGAAGGCAAGCAGACTAAGAACAGGTGAGGAGTACAAAGACAAGTGAACCTTGCCTACAGTCAAGCATGGTGGTGGGAGTGTCATGGTCTGTATGAGTGCTGATGGCACTTGGGAGCTACAGTTCATTGAGGGAACCATGATTTCCAATATGTACTATGACATAGTAAAGCAGAGCATGATCTCCTCCCTTCGGAGACTGGGACGCAGGGCAGTATTCCAACATAATAACGACCCCCAAACACACCTCCAAGATGACCACTGCCTTGCTAAAGAAGCTGAGGGTAAAGGTGATGGACTGGCCAAGCATGTCTCCAGACCTAAACCCTATTGAGCATCTGTGGGACATCCTCAAATGGAAGGTGGAGGCGCGCAAGGTCTCTAACATCCTACAGCTCTGTGATGTCATCATGGAGGAGTGGAAGAGGACTCCAGTGGCAACCTGTGAAGCTCTGGTGAACTCCATGCCCAAGAGGGTTAATGCAATGCTGGAAAATAATGGTGGCCACACAAAATATTGACACTTTGGGACCAATTTGGACATTTTCACTTAGGGGTGTACTCACTTTTGTTGCAAGCAGTTTAGGACATTAATGGCTGTGTGTTGAGTTATTTTGAGGGGACAGCAAATTTACACTTTTATACAAGCTGTGCACTCACTACTTTACATTATAGCAAATTGTAATTTCTTCAGTGTTGTCACATGAAGAGATATAATAAAATAACACAGTACCTACAGTGAAATATGGTGAAGGTTCAATGATGTTTTGGGGTTGTTTTGCTGCCTCTGGAACTGGGTGCCTTGAATGTGTGCAAGGCATCATGAAATCTGAGGATTACCAAAGGATTTTGGGTCGCACGGTAGAGCCAAGTGTCAGAAAGCTGGGTTTGCGTCTGAGATCTTGGGTCTTCCAGCAGGACAATGACCCCAAACATACGTCAAAAAGCACCCAGATATGGATGGCAACAAAGCACTGGAGAGTTCTGAAGTGGCACGCAATGAGTCCAGATCTAAATCTCATTGAACATCTGTGGAGAGATCTTAAAATTGCTGTTGGGAAAAGGTGCCCTTCCAATCAGAGAGACCTGGAGCAGTTTGCAAAGGAAGAGTGGTCCAAAATTCCGGATGAGAAGTGTAAGAAGCTTATTGATGGTTATAGGAAGCGACTGACTTCAGTTATTTTTTCCCAAGGGTGTGCAACCAAATATTAAGTTAAGGGTGCCAATAATTTTGTCTAGCCCATTTTTAGAGTTTTGTGTGACATTATGTCCAATTTGCTTTTTTTCCTCCCTTTTTTTGTTTTGTTCCAATACACACAAAGGGAATAAAACATGCGTATAGCAATTCATGCGTTACTGCAATACTTTTCTGTGAGAAATACTTGATTTTCTGGAAAAATTTCTGGGGGGGTGCCAACAATTTCGGCCATGACTGTATGCAAGCTCAACATTTTTAACTTAGACACCGATTCTTAAGCAAAAGGGAGCTAGCGGAGAGCTCAAACACAAAGTCCTTTCCATTTTGGTCCTACCTGCAGGTGAAACACTTTTTAGATGACAAATTCAGGAGAGAAAACTTTACACGCTCCCTCACGCCCTTTGAATCCCTATGCTCTCGTATGTCCCCTCAAAGCCATGTTATCTCAATACTCTGCGCTGTTCGATGTACCGTCGTCACTTCTCCTATCGGAATATAAATACTGGGATGCAGTGGCAGGGAGAGAGATTGGGTCAGGGGAATGGGACCATATTCACCTATATATCCATAAAAGGATCATTAAATGTATCAGCGCAGGAGAACGGTTATAAACTTAGGACGCGCTGGTACAGGACACCAGACCTGCTCCATAAAATCTCTGTTGCGCTTCCCGACATTTGCTGGAGATGTGAGAGGGAAGTAGGATCATTCCTCCACATTTGGTGGAGTTGCCCGCTTCTTCACTCATTCTGGCGGAAGACACATGATGTCATCTGCCAGGTAACAGATCTGCCCATCGAATTTACTCCTCTTCAATACCTATTACATTTAGCCAATGTCCCCAAAAAAAAAGTACTACAAATCCCTCGCCATGCATCTGATCAATGCAGCAAGGATGTGCATTCCTGTACATTGGCACGCGAGTACCCCAGGGAGTGGCTTTGCAGAATTGTTCGGGTGGCCAAGCTTGAGGAGCTGATCTTCATTTCGATGGACAAAATGACTAAATATATGGCTATTTGGGAGCCCTGGCTAACCTTTAGAGGCTCCCAAACCTACAAGGACCTGTTAAGCATACAAACCTGAACCGGTCCAGAGGAGACTCTCGAACCCCCTAAACCCCAGGCAGGGGGAATCTTATACAGATCCCCCCTGCCGGGGATAAGTCAGGATTGATGACTGGGGGAAGGGCAGCCAGTGACTCTTCCACCTCCTTCTTTAGACCTGTCTAGCCTCTACCTTAATACATTTCCTCTCCCCCTCCCTCCCCCACCCGGGTGTATATCCCCACCCCTCCTTGTTAGGGACTGGAGGTCCCCTCGCCACTGAGCTTCATGCCATGTTTGCTACCGCTAGCACTTTACAAACAGGGGAACTCCTTCCACCAAAATACCTTAAGAAAGAAGTCGCTCTGCCCCTTCAGGTAATACCTTCACAGGAATGTATGCAAGAAAATAGCTTTTTAGATGCACTTAGTCTCAGTATGCGCCTATATGAAGTGATGGCTAGCGACAGGGACTTGGACAACTAGACAATGTCCAGTCCTAACCTTTAAAATCTCTAATGTATTAGGACCTCCATTCTATAAGCAAGTTCATCCATGCAACGTTTGTGGTAAATATGACCTTTTCGATATTTCTATTTCTGTTAAATAAAACTCTTTGAACAGGTGCCCCTGAGGGGAGTTGTCCCCACCCCCGACACGGTAATGATCCTGATGGGGTGTCGTGGGTGGGAACTCGGCTCCCCAGGGGGCAACTCATCAAGCTTCCTATGACTCTAAAAACAGATGAGAAAGTTCTCCTACTTGTAGGTGAACCCCTATATCTCTGGGAATGACGATGTCTTAGTGTATCTTATACCTAACCAAAGTAATGCGCTCATACTTTTGTATTATGTACCAGAAAAAGTTACAGTTCTCTGTAATTGGGGGAAAAAAAATTTTCAATAAAGATTTTGTGGAAAAAAAAAAATAAAATATTTACAAAATGTGAGGGATATACTCACTTTTGTGAGATACTAATATATATATATATATATATATATATATATATATATACACATACACACACACACACACACACACACACACACACACATATACTGTACATACAGTTGGGTCCATATATATTTGGACACAGGCACAATTTTAGTTTTTTTTTTTAAGGTATTTACCAGAATGTATTCAAGCAATAGTTATATAATGGATATGGGCTAATGGGGCACACTTTCAGGCTTAATTTGAGGTTATGTACATCCAAATCGGAGAAAGGGCTTAGGAATTACAGCTCTTACAAATAGCCAACCCCATTTTTCAAGGAACCAAAAGTAAATGAACAATTGAATCAAAAGCTGTTTCATGCCAGGTGTGGGCTACTCCTTCATTCTTTCTTCATCAATTAAGCAGGTAAAAGAGCTGGAGTTGATTCGGTATTCGCATTTGGAATCTATTGCTGTGAACCTATACCGTGCGTTCAAAGGAGCGGTCCACGTAAGTGAAACAGGACATTGTAAGGCTTCAAAAACAAAACAAATCCATCAGAGAGATAGCAGCAACATTAGGAGTTGTTTTATTTAGGGGTTAAACTTGGATGGGGATAAAGATGACTGTGGGATGCCCAAGGATCAAACACAGGACCTTCTATATACACCAGCGTATATACACTCCTTCCTCCAGCACACTACTTGCTGACTGTTACTCTACTCCTTCTACTCTCCTACTTGCTTTACAGACCTGAAAGGAAATTTATCAGACCTCCATGACACCTCCTCTTCCACCGCAGCTAGCACATGGTGAGGCCTGCTCTGACTGCTAGCAGGGCCTCTGAACCACCCTTTGTGGGTAAGGGTCACAGGCTCCCATCTGTGAAGCCATGGACCCTCATTTGTGTAGCTAAGTACGTTGGTGCTAGCTGGTCACTAAATGAACTACAACTCCCAGCCCATCCATCTTCCAGGCCCATCCAGCCTGCCTCACTGTCCAGTGGCCCTCCTTCCCCTGACTAGCTTCTCCGACTACTCCAGACTGTCCACACTCTTCTCCCAGCCTGCTCCAGCCTTCTCATCCAACTCCCAGGGGCTGCCAATCACCAACAAGAGTGGATCCTTTAAAGAGCCTCCAATGTAGTCTCTATGTTGCTCTCCTGCTCCCTTGTGCCACTCCAGGATGACAACTCCTCTCCTGGCTGCACCCGAGCCTCCAGGCCCCAAGGTCACCCACCCCAGACTGGGAGCTCCCTCCTGGGTGAGGCCTCCACAGCACCTCACCTACATTCTCCACTCTTCCACTCAAACTCTCCTTCCCCTGCTGGCAGATTACTGTATATAAGGAGGCCTGCCCCCTGCCAATCCAGACTGTGAATTGGTCAGAGCTCCTTATCATACATCAGAAAGTGACACCTCCTCATCCATCCCCTCTTCCAGAGCTTTCTAGCACCAAAGAAGGGGAGTATCCAAGGGGTGTTTCTTCCTGTAATCTCCAGCCCTCCCTGAGCCACTCCCAGCCCAGTCAAAACAATCAGGCCTGCACTTACAATCAGGCCTGACTAAATTTTACCTCTCCTAACAAAAACCCACTACAAAAATGCACCTATCACTATGGGGGCGCTACATGTTTATTAAGTAGGTGTTATCTAATAAGTATCCACTAGTATATCTATTTCCATTACTTATGACTGCTGTAATAAAATGCGACCAAGCCTAAATCCCCCATGGATTTAATGGTCACCAAGTAGGTGCTGTTAAATATTTTGTTATTATCGCTCCCATTCTTTTATGGCTTCTTAATTGCAGCTAGGCATATATAGTTTATTACAAATTTTGGGTGTATTTGAAACGATTTTGATATTATTATGTAGTATGTAATTATGACCACAAGATAGTGCCGCTTCCAGATATCACTGCTGGGTAATATATTTTATATACTTTTATATATTTTTTTATATTTGTTATATAAAAGCATTAGTATGAATTTGTATGTCTCTGTTAGAGAATGGACATGTTGCCAGTAATTCTGGCCGTTTCCGCGGTGGTGCGCACGCCCGTGCGCACCCACGCGCCGGAAACGGCGCCTATTTAAATCCAGAGACTCCTGCAATGGGTGCTGCTCGTTCTACAGTGTCCGAGACCTGTGAGCCACAGCTCCTCCACCTGTTCCTGTGTTTATCTGCTTCCTGTTTGACCCGGCTTGCCTTGACCTGTTGTTCGCTACCTGCACCGACCCCGGCTATCCACGACCATCCGCTTGTCTACTCCTCTGTACCTCTGCTGCCCGCCCGTTGAACGAACCTTTGCCTGGACTTGACTACCCGCCTGCCTGATCCTTTGTACCTTCCTGCCTGCCCGTTGCCGACCCTGCCTGTACGACCACTCTTCTATCTGCACGTCTTCCTGGAACTTCACTACATCATCAGTGACCATCCAGCCCTCGTGCCATCCCGCACTCTTGGCCCTCTGTCTATTCTACCAGGGGTCCTTGATTCGGGTGCGCAAGAGCGGTTGTTCCCTGCACAAGACAGACTCCACCGTCAGGTACGTAACAGAAACGAGTCTGCGCAGGGAACACGCTCCGCTATGGACGACTTGTGCGCCCATCTGGCTGGCCTCACCCAGGCCGTCAAGAACCTGCAAGAGGGATATACCCGGTTAGAAGAGCGAGTACAGGAATTGTCTACTTCCCCAGCCTCCGGTCCCGCAGCTGCACAAGACAGACTCCACCGTCAGGTACGTAACAGAAACGAGCAGCCATGACTGAGTCTGCGCAGGGAACACGCTCCGCTATGGATGACTTGTGCGCCCATCTGGCTGGCCTCACCCAGGCCGTCAAGAACCTGCAAGAGGGATATACCCGGTTAGAAGAGCGAGTACAGGAATTGTCTACTTCCCCAGCCTCCGGTCCCGCAGCTGCCCGTACCATAGTGGCCCTGCCCTCGGAGCCCAAGGTCCCGCTGCCGGAAAAATTCTCCGGGGACCGACACAAGTTTCGGGTCTTCCGGAGCGCCTGCGACCTATATCTGGGTCTCCAGTCGGAGACGGACATTTTCGTTAGAGAGCACCAAGGTCAGATTTGTGATCTCCCTGTTGCAGGGTGAACCCCAAGCCTGGGCTCTCAGACTGTGGGAGCAGAATGCCCCCGAAGTTGCTTCTGCTGCAGCCTTTTTCCTGGCCATGGCGTAGCTTTATGATGACCCCCACCTTGCCACCACGGCTGAAGCCACCCTGCACAATCTCCAGCAGGGCCGCCGCCCAGTGGAGGATTATGCCACCGAGTTTCGGCGCTGGAGTTCAGATACCGCCTGGGGCAGCGCGGCACTTATGTTCCAGTTTCGCATGGGGCTGTTGGAGGCAGTAAAGGATGAGTTGGCCCGAGTGAGGATCCCAAAGACCCTGGAGGAGCTGGTCCCCTTGGCCATTTCCATCGACCGGCGCATCAGAGAGCGTCGCGCCGAGAGGTCCTCGGGACAATTGCGTCCCACCTGGATGCTCCCCCGGGTGCCCAGTTACCCGACTCCGC
This sequence comes from Glandirana rugosa, assembly GCA_018402905.1. Lineage (NCBI taxonomy): Eukaryota > Metazoa > Chordata > Amphibia > Anura > Ranidae > Glandirana > Glandirana rugosa. Next base: position 202,731 of record BLSH010324314.1, on the reverse strand, counting down.
CGGCCTTCTGGCCAACGACCTCCTCCTTCTCTCCTCCGGACTCCTCTGAGCCCATGCAGATCTGGTTGTTTCGACCATCACTCACCAGCGAGGAAAGACAACGCCGGTTCCAGTTGAACCTGTGTCTCTATTGTGGAGAACCTGGTCACATGGTTCGGACATGCCCCGCGAAGCGCGGTAAGTGCTTGTCCACTGTCTCTGATGTACCGGTTAACGCCCGTGCCCACCTCACCATTTTCTTGTCTCTACAGCTTCTCGGAGGGATTATCATGGTGCCGGCAATCCTTGATTCCGGCGCGTGCAGCTGTTTTGTTGATTTGGATTTTGCGGCACAGCACCACATTCCCCTGCAACCCAAGGCTCACAAACTGGTGATCCGCCTGGCCGACGGATCATACATCAAATCCGGAACCGTCGCGCATGAGACAATCCCTCTGCTTACCTGCACCCTGGATGGTCACAAGGAACATCTGCGGCTGGATGCCATTGCCTCTCCACTCTGTCCCATCATCCTGGGATTGCCCTGGCTCCAGGCCCACAACCCCAGCATCGACTGGGCCACCAGAACCGTCCGGTTCCTATCTCCGTATTGCCATCAGCACTGTCTGAGTCCTGGGGACGGGACTGTTCCAACCCTCCTCAGCCTGGAGGCCGACACCGAACCGGATGTTCGGGCTCTTCTTCCACCGGCCTACCATACGTTCTTAGATGTCTTTAGTAAGAAGGGGGCAGACAAACTTCCGCTGCACAGGCCCTACGATTGCCCAATTGGACTGCTCCCCGGGGCAGAGGTGCCATTCGGGAGGAGAACACCAAGAAGGGATTCATCAGGCCTTCTACATCCCCGGCCGGAGCTGGCATCTTCTTCGTGGAGAAAAAAGACCACTCACTCCGGCCGTGCATAGATTATAGGGAGCTCAACCGGGTAACCATCAAGAACCGGTACCCACTACCTTTGGTTCCAGAGCTTTTTCAGCGGCTGGGTTCAGCAACTGTCTTCACCAAGCTCGACTTACGGGGGGCATATAATCTTATTCGGATCCGGGAAGGAGATGAGTGGAAGACTGCATTCCGTACTAGGTTCGGGCATTACGAGTGCTTGGTGATGCCCTTCGGCCTGTGTAATGCCCCCGCAACCTTCCAACATTTTGTCAACGATGTGTTTTGAGACTTCCTGGATCTTTTTGTTATAATCTACTTAGATGACATCCTGGTCTTTTCCAATTCCTTGGAGGAACACCGCAGGCACGTCACCAAGGTTCTTGGGCGTCTACGGCAGCATGGCTTATACGCTAAAGCGGAGAAATGTTTGTTTGAACAGCCCAGTATGCAATTCCTGGGGCTGATCATTTCTACGACCGGCATCCACATGGATCCTCAGAAGGTTTCCACCATCTTGGAATGGCCTGCACCCACTGATCGAAAAGGGGTACAGAGATTTGTGGGCTTCGCAAATTTCTACAGAAAATTTATTAAAGGATTTTCCGCCATCGTGGAGCCCATCACACGTTTGACAAAACAAAATATCCGGTTCCAGTGGTCCTCTGAATCTCAAGCCGCCTTCCAGAAACTCAAGTCCCTCTTCACGTCTGCCCCTATTCTGAAGCACCCGGACCCAGCTTTACCATACGTCCTGGAGGTGGACGCATCTGAGACTGCAGTAGGGGCTATCCTGTCCCAGCGCCAGGGTGTCAAAGCCCTGTTCCACCCAGTGGCATTCTTTTCTAGGAAGCTGACCGCACCAGAGCGGAACTACGACGTGGGAGACCGGGAGCTACTGGCCATTAAGTCTGCATTAGAGGAGTGGCGCTACTTGTTGGAAGGGGCCTCTCACCCCATTCTGATATTCACCGACCATAAAAACCTGGAATATCTCCGAACGGCAAAAAGACTGAGGCCCAGGCAAGCCCGCTGGGCGCTATTCTTTTCCAGGTTTCATTTTCACCTTACGTACCGTCCCGGATCCAAGAATAGCAAGCCCGACGCTCTCTCCCGAATGTTCACAGACCCAGGCAATACTGCTCCACCGGATACTATACTTCCTGCACGGAATTTTCTGCTGACAGATGAGGACTTTCTCTCCCAACTTTGCCAGGTCTTAGACGACTCCGCCGATCGAGACACCCAATTGTCCGTAAGGGATGGTCTATGGTGGCTTGGGCGGAGAATGTTCATCCCGGCAAGCCTGCGGCTTAGGGTCTTGGGTCGTTGCCACGACCATAAACTGGCAGGACATTTTGGTACTCAAAAGACCGCTGAGCTCGTCTCACGGTCATTCTGGTGGCCCAACATTTTGGAAGACTGTAGAAAATATGCTGGAGCCTGTCCTGTCTGTGCCAGGAACAAAACAGACAGAGCTGAAGCCTGGGGTCTGTTGAACCCCCTTCCCATACCTGAACACCCGTGGTCGCAACTGGCGATAGATTTTATCGTGGAACTCCCTCCGTCAGAAGGTTTTACGACAATTTTTGTCATAGTGGACCGGATGACGAAAATGGCTCATTTCATCCCTATGAAGGGGACCCCTTCAGCGGCCGAAACGGCCCGTACATTTATAAAGGAAGTCGTCCAACTGCATGGAGTGCCCAGCAACATTGTGTTGGATCGAGGGGTCCAGTTCACGTCAAAAATTTGGAGAGCCTTGTGTGCTGGACTAGAAATCGAACTGGCATTCTCCTTAGCGTACCATCCTCAGACCAACGGACAAACAGAAAGGACAAACCAGACGCTGGAACAATACTTACGATGTTTCTCATCCTTCTCCCAAGATGATTGGGTTGCACTGCTGCCTGTGGCCGAGTTTGCCTACAATAATTCTACCCATTCGGCCACCCAGCAGTCCCCATTTTGGGCCAATTATGGCTACCACCCCACATTTCTGCCCGACTTGAATCCAGAGTGTTCCGTCCCAGCAGCACAGGATGTCACCAACTTCCTCCACTCCATCTGCCGACTCCTTCAGGAAACATTAACCAAATCTCGGGAGGCTAGCAAGGAGGCCTATGACAAGAGGAGACGGGGGGAGATGGAGCTTCAACCCGGCAATCACGTGTGGTTATCAACCAAAAATTTGAAACTTGCATGCCCCTCGATTAAATTGGGCGCAAGGTTTCTGGGGCCTTTTCCTATGAAAAGACAGATTAACTGGGTGGCTTTTTAACTTGATATTCCACCATCCCTGAAGATCCACCCGGTTTTCCACGTTTCCCTACTAAAACCCATGGTCCTCGATTCCTTCTCGGGCCGAAAAGTAGGACCACCGGGTCCCATCCTAGTCAACGGAAAGGAGGAGTTTGAGGTGGAAGCAATTTTAAAAAGCCGCCGGAGAGCTGGAGTGATTCAATATCTGATCAAGTGGAAGGGTTTTGGCCCGGAAGAGAACTCGTGGGAACCCGAAAGAAACATCCATGCCCCCGGACTGATTCAGGCCTTCAAACGAAAATCGCCAGGATGGTGACACTCGGTAAGGCATCCGGAGGCTGCCCCTTGGGGGGGGCAATGTTAGAGAATGGACATGTTGCCAGTAATTCTGGCCGTTTCCGCGGTGGTGCGCGCGCCTGTGGGCGCGCACGTGCCGGAAACGGCGCCAAACGGCGCCTATTTAAACCCAGAGACTCCTGCAATGGGTGCTGCTCGTTCTACAGCGTCCGAGACCTGTGAGCCACAGCTCCTCCACCTGTTCCTGTGTTTATCTGCTTCCTGTTTGACCCGGCTTGCCTTGACCTGTTGTTCGCTACCTGCACCGACCCCGGCTATCCACGACCATCCGCTTGTCTACTCCTCTGTACCTCTGCTGCCTGCCCATTGAACGAACCTTTGCCTGGACTTGACTACCCGCCTGCCTGATCCTTTGTACCTTCCTGCCTGCCCGTTGCCGACCCTGCCTGTACGACCACTCTTCTATTTGCACATCTTCCTGGAACTTCACTACATCATCAGTGACCATCCAGCCCTCGTGCCATCCCGCACTCTTGGCCCTCTGTCTATTCTACCAGGGGTCCTTGAATCGGGTGCGCAAGAGCGGTTGTTCCCTGCACAAGACAGACTCCATCGTCAGGTACGTAACAGCCTCTCATAAGACTCATTTTGATATATTGGGTCTATTTTGTTTTATCAGCATTATATTGTCTTTTTTCTGCAACACATTAGTTTGTGAGTAGAAGTGGAAGTGGTTTACTTCCTGGTGTTGCAAGTCTACACTGCTTCCGCCGCTTGGAGCGCAACCAATTTCCACCATATGCATCCCATCTTGCCCATATATACTCCTTGCATGTCTGCCCAGGCCATGCCCCTGAAGACGTCACTCTATGACGAAACGCATTGGGATGAGCCTAGGATGCGACGCAAGAGTGTGATCGGGATGCGGCAGCCATCTTAGTGGTGGAGAACGCTGGCAGTATACCAGATGCGTGTTTTTACTGGAGAAATGTGAGTGCATTACTATTTTTAATCCAATAAAACATGTTTAACCTACTGCACTATGAGTGTATCCTCTTGAATTCTATGTCCTCTATGCTGATGAGGAGAAGTCTATTGGAGCACACTGAGTGGAGCATTGTGGCTTCAACTATTCCTATATGCTGCAGCTGGCCTGTCTATCTCTGGTCCGGTTTTGAGTGTTTATACGCAATCTGAGAAGCTTGTTTGACCCCTGTCATAAGGGTCCTGTGGAGTTGGTAAGAGGCAGTGTGTGTGGGAGGTGGTAACGGGTCTCCCATCTCTCCTTTCCAGCATCACAGAGGATTGTTATCATTGTGTCACCTTGTCTCTTTATATGGACTACTATCATATGGACTCAATTTATTAGCACTGCACCAATCTTACTTATTTTGTTATTAGATGTTCAACAATATTGTGCCGGCTGCTTTCCTTTTCTACTTTGATTTGTGTGGGCTCAGCGCAGTAGTCACATCTCTTTATTCTAAGATTAATTTGTACCAGAATGATGGGGAAAGTAGTGTGGAGAAGGCTTGGAACAGCTCATGATCCAAAGCACACAACATCATCTGTAAAACATGGTGTAGGCAGTGTGATGACATGAGCATGCATGGCTTCCAGTGGCACTGAGTCATTGGTGTTTATTGATGATGTGACAGAAGACAGAAGCAGCCAGTGAATTCAGCAGTATTTAGAGATATACTGTCAGCCCAGATTCAATAAAATGCAGCAAAGTTGATTGGACGGTGCTTCACAGTGCAGATGGGCAATGATCCAAAACACATTGCAAAAGCAACCCAGGAGCTTTTGAACGAAAAGAAGTGGAATATTCTGCAATAGCTGAGTCAATCACCTGATCTCAACCAAATTGAGCATGCATTTCACTTGCTGAAGGCAAAACTAAAGGGGGAAAGACCCACAGACAAACAACAACTGAAGACAGCTACGGTTAGAGCCTGGCAAAGCATCAGAAAGGAGGAAACACATTCTTTGGCAATGTCCATGGGTTCCAGACTTCAGGCAGTCATTGCCAATAAAGGATTCTCAACAAAATATTAAAAATTAACATTTTATTTATGATTATATCCATTTGTCCAATTATATTTGAGTGCCTGGAAATGTGAGGACTGTGTATAAAAATGGTTGCAGTACCTAAAATTTGTACTTAATATTTATGTTCAACCCCTTGAATTAAAGCTGAAAGTCAACAATTCAAATTCACTTGTTTTAATTTTATTCTGGTGGTATACAGAGCCAAAAGTATGAAAATTGTGCCTGTGTCCAAATATATATGGGCCTATGCAGTGTATTAATGGCAGAGACTTTGTGTAGTCTTACCTGGAACCATATGGCCTTCCCAAATATTGGCTTGCCAGCTGCACTCTTCATATAGCGAGCCATGATCATCCCAATGCCACCAGTAGTCATCCAGGCAATGAGCATTAGTGCACCTGAGAAACATAAGACAGTCTGAGATAATGTAATTTATAACAGCTTTTTATAACCTATATAGGTGTTCAAACAATTAACCATCAGCAACGTTAACTTCATGTTCTTTGGAAATGTAGTTTTCAGACAATATTTTGTGAATTGCTGTAATTTTGTGTATAGAAGTTTGTGATGTAAATACTCTGAAAACATAATATTCTCTGATAATAAAATACTATATGCAACTGCTACTGTAGATTGCAAGAGAAAAATGTACATTTACAGGCACTTCTCCAAAGCTTTCTTCCCTATGGTGGTATGGCTGTTTTTGCTCACCATACTACCAAAACCAATGTTCCAACAAACAGGAAATATCTAGCTCATTTTTCTGCCTGTATTGTGTACAATAATGACGTGATACACAACCAATCAGTTTTTACTCCAATCCCTTCCAGAACACACTATTGCAGACAATAGGGCAACGTAACTGAACCATCCTGTACCAAGATATGAGATGAGGTCTTCAAATTATCTAATAGAAATATAGCGCCACCCCTGTGGGGGCCGCTAAATATTTCTTGTCCTCCTGTGCTGCCTTGAGCCTGGGAACTACCCAGCTCATCTGACACTCTAGGTTCTGACATAGTGTATACCCCTTTAAATGAAACACAGACACAATGCAAACTGAGTTAAACAGTATTTTGTATTCACTAGATAGAAAGAAGGGGTGTATATGAGCGTCAATCAGCCAAATCCTGGGAAAATACCCAGAACCAGGTTGAACTGAACACTCTGCAGACTGATATATACCAATGGCAATAACAATGGATAACAGTAATACTCCAAAGTGCACAGTAATATAAACACTTAGCAGTAAGATTACCAGAGCGACTTTAACTGATTATTCTACCATTAAAGGGAAAAGGGCCAGCCTATAAAGACTCTGATCCTAATGAGAGATTGAGTAATGTTGGAACCAGTCACTCTACCCTTTGAAAGCAAGAAAATGGTAGTAGTCCTAATGTTAGGCCTGAGGGCTGTCTTCACTGGCAAGGGATCCTCAGTGGATAACATACAGGAATTAATAATCAGCAGAGAGATGCTAGGTACGGCAATGTGTCAGTGGCCATGATAATCCAGGCTATGCCGTCTGCATGCAGTGTTCATATAATGTTTGATACTGACAGATTGAAGACAATTTCAGCCTGAGCCCGCTCAGCAGATCCTGGGGACAGCTGTCATGCACAGGAAGTGATGCAGGGTCTGTACACTGGTCAGCAGAAGCTACATGCGATGGATCAGTCAGATGGATTCTGTAGTCTGGGCTGTCACCTGCTGCTCTGTCTCCTTCTTACTAGTAGAAGTCGCAGGACGTCTTTGGCATAGTGCTGCACAGCGGATCTGTCTGGACAGAAACAGCGGTGACCTCTGGCGCCGTGGCAGGCCACAATCTTACAGCGAAGTGGCAAGGCCGATGCTCACACAATGGGCCTCAGGAAGAAGAGTGCACAGGCCTGCTGGGCAGTTCCTCTTATAGTCTCTCCCATCATTCTCCCCTGGAGAGAGTGGGTTTTTGGGGGATGTACAGTGATGGCTGTACAGTGATGCAGTACAGTGATGGCTGCGCAGAGGACTACAATTCCCAGGATGCTCCCCTCCTGGCTCAGGACTGTGATGCAATATGATCTGAATCCAGCACTATGGGGAATTAGGAACAGTCTAATGGAACTGAGATTAGATCTGCTGAATCAGGTTACTGTAGTCTGCTCTGGGCTACAAAAAGAGTCGCTGTTTACAATGTTAATTCAAACAAATGCATGCAATTAGAGGCAACCTTAGACTTTCATGGTACGGTATAGACTTACAATATTCCAGATTTTCATAAAAAATACAAATTCATTTAGAAAATGTATTAAAACAGCCCATATGGGCAGACATGTAATACATAAACATCAATCACTGTCCCATACATACAGGGGGTGACAGTTGAACAAAACAGGTTTTGAATCCCCTGAAATAAACTAGGAGGTAACAAACACAACAACCCTATTCAAGTAATCGAGCATTCATATCCTTCCAGTAGTAGACCCTATATGTTTCGCGGAAGACCGCTTCTTCAGAAGTATAATTCTGAGGGATATTTGTTCTAGAAAAAGGGGATAAACATGAACATAACATAGGAATATATATATTTTTAAACATAACAGAGCAGAATGTAACTGCCAGGAATGCCGAATCTGTTATGTTTAAAAATATATATATTCCTATGTTATGTTCATGTTTATCCCCTTTTTCTAGAGCACATATCCCTCTGAATTATACTTCTGAAGAAGCGGTCTTCCGCAAAACATGTAGAGTCTACTACTGGAAGGATATGAATGCTCGATTCCCTGAATATGGTTGTTGTATTTGTTCCCTCCTAGTTTATTTCAGAGGATTAAAAACTGTTTTGTTCAATTGTTCCCCCCTTATGTATGGGGCAGTGATTAATGTTTATGTATTACATGTCTGCCCTTATGAGCTGTTTTAATGCATATTTTAAATAAATTTATATTTTATAAAAATCTGGAATATTGTAAATCTATACCATACCACGAAAGTCCAAGGTTGCCTCTAACTACATCCATTTGTTTGAATTGACATGGCAGGACGTGGGTGCTTTATCTTTAGTTTTAAATAGTAGCATACCATCCGTTTTACAATGGTGAGGGCAATTGGCACATACAATGTAAAATCTCCCATTTTCAAACTATTGCTACCATATATGATTACTTGTTTTAGAAAGGATCAACTTAGTGGATGATTTCACTCTATCTTGCACTTTGTGAGCTGAAGATAGTGGGAGGAATTTTTGAAGTACACATTTACTTTTACTACTCTTTGAACATTGCCCCAGAGGAATCAGGTTTATCTTATGCCATGACACGAACTAAAATAAAAAATAACATTACTGAAGGGACAATTGAATACTCACCATGACCAAGAACTAAAGAATTTGCTCCACTTGGTGAGCTAGTCACACTGGAAATTGACAGCATAGCAACTGTAGAATTGGATATCACAGTCTTGGTGTGTTTCTCGATTTGCCCTATTTACAATGGATTAGAATTGAAAATATTACTTACAAAATATTAGTACATTCGAGAGATACAATTTTCATGTCAGTACTTGTATATGCTATCTGTGTATTGACTGGGGAGAGCTTCCCTCACAGGCATCAAAAGAAAGTAAATGGAAATATCCAAACAAGTCAAAGACAGTAATAAGTCGACAGAGTTTGCAAATCTTGCTCACTCGATCCAAAACTATAGAAATTATGTGGTAATTATGGATGATTTGATTAGGTGAATCAGCAATTTTTTTTCTTTTGGTTTCTTGCAACCATTTGCATGTAGACATGTCTGATGTCCACAGTTGCCAGTTTTAGGAAACGAGGCAATCTCCGTTTATAAATTGCAATACTTGTCTGCAGATTGGAGAAACCCACATGCAAGTATTAATAAATACAAATCTGCTTGATTTTCCTCATTGCAATATAATTGATAATATTTGTTTGGAAAAGTTACCACTGTATAACACTTTGGTTAAATTTAGTTTGCTGTAGTAGCGGATGGATTCAGATCTGCGTACTGAGCCCAAAATTGTGCTATAAAAATACGATGCACCAATTGAATATACTATGCATTGGTTGAACTTTAGATACACGTGTTTTACACTTACCACTAGCATTTGATGGGCCACTGGCTAGAAAAACATAATAGCTGGAATTGGCACTAGATCGTTGCTGAGTAGAAATGGCACTCTGAGTAATAAAGGAACATTTCAATACGCCATTTATGTAGGATGTGACAATATACCCTGCTGTATTCTGAAGCAAAGCAAAAAAAAAAAAAAAAAAGAAGCTTAATTAAAAAAAAATAAAAAAGATTAGAACTTGGCTGGACATTTTTGAAGCCTTGTCAAAAAAACACTTACTGTGTTGCTGAGTTGAGGTGCCACTGGCCCTGTGGTATACCCATGCTGTACTAGAATGTTTCCTGATGAATTTTTGGTACAGATATAAACATCATCATTGCCCTGGAAGTGAAAATAAATCATATGTAGTGCATGTGAACATATGAGAAATTAGCTAATTACTGTATTATGTATAATGGAGAAAGTGAGGAATGCAAGACTCTATGATGTCTTATGGTTTGTAATGAGAGGTATGTGAAGAGTGGTTGGCAGTTTTTTGCCCCCAGGGACCCTTTTTGAAGATGTCTCTTTGGAATTGTGGATATAAATTGGAAGATAAAGGAGATATTCCACTGGAAAAAGTGCATCATGTTCAACAATATGTGTCAACACATTTCATGAAATACCAGCATCCTTCTTCATCAGGACTGGAATATTACACTGTTAGAGTTTGGACTGGGTGCAGGGGTCAGTGAAATAAATAGTTGCCAGGAACTGTGTATATCACCTGTTTCAGCTTAAGTTAACCTGCCAGGGCAAACTTTTTGGGAAGGTCCCTGTAGAATTGTGGAAAGAAATTGAAAGATTGAAACTTCACTAGTAAAAGACTAGAACAGACTTTGTGTTCAAGATGTGCCAAAGTGTTTTGGGGCTACAGGGATCCCCCTTCATCAGGGCTGGAATAATAGATGGTTATAGCCTGGACTGAGCTCATGAATCAAGGATACAAATATATATATTTTTTTCTGGTTGAACTAGATGGACTTGTGTCTTTTTTCAACCTGACTAACTATGTAACAAATAGTTGCTGATGGCCCTGTGCAGTATATCACTGGTTTCAGCTCAATTTTGGCTGCCAACAGCAGGAACAGGCTTTATACAGTCCTCAGCAAGTTTTTTTTTCACTGATCCATCAGCCCAGTCCAGAGTCTTTATATATTATTCCAATCTTGAGTACATTTAAAGGTGCTGCTTCCATTTTGCCAAAAAGTACATTTTAGTATACTCAAATTGAAATAAATTGTCAACAACTGGTGTTAAAAAACAACATATTTTGTCAAAAATAACTATTTTATTCAAATAAAGGGAAGATTTTAGTAAACTCAGTTTAGAAATACAATAGTGGAGAAAGTTTGACAGCCAGAGGTCTGGGTAGCAAACCACCATATCCCTTAAACTAGAAAATACACATAGGATAAAATTCCCTATACCACCAAACGATGGGTCTGGAGACCGACAGTTTGAAAGAGGTGATAACATAAAGATTTGACTCAAATGATTTTAGAAGGGAAATAAACTTATTTTATCAATAAAAACTGTTTTATACAACAAAAAATTGTGGTCAACAACTGTTAAATAAAGTTAAACTCATATGATTTTACATGAAAAACCGTTTTACCTTCGTCGTGGAAATTTACATGAGTTCTAACCTTATTATATATTTCTGAGACCTGACCCGACTACCTAGTCACTTTTTTTTTGAACGACTCCTGACATATTTCGGACAAGGACGACAACCGTCGGTTTTAACTCGACTTTGGTCACTATATGAC
>BLSH010324314.1:174874-184955 GCA_018402905.1 Glandirana rugosa | reverse complement strand
GTCCCGGTACAGCCGCTCAATCCCCACCGCCGCCTATTTACGGCGCTGGGGCTGAACCGGTTAACGGACAATTGCGCTGTTGTGCGATGTTGTACCCAAACAATATTTCTGTCCTTTTTTCCCACAAATAGAGCTTTCTTTTGGTGGTATTTGATCCCCTCTGCGTCATTTATGATCACCGTTATAAACAAAAAAAGAGCGACAGTTTTGCAAAAAGAACAATTTTTCTTATTTTTTGCTAAAATACAAAAAAAAAAAACATTTTTTTTCATCGGTATTGACCATCCTATATTCTTCCTCATATTTTTGGTAAAAGAAAAAAAAAAAAAAAAAAAGAAAACGTCATCGGCGTTTATTGATTGGTTTGCGCAAAAGTTGCAGCGTTTACGAATGATGAGAATTCATTTCTGGGGTTTTTATTTATTTATTTTTTTTACTAGTAATGGTGGTGATCTGGGATTTTTGCTGCGATATTGGGGTGGACCATTTTGATACTTTCTTGGGACCATTGGCATTTATACAGCGATCAGTGCTATAAAAATGCACTGATTACTGTGTAAATGCCATTGGCAGTGAAGGGGTTAACCTGGATGGGGCGCTCTAAGGGTTAACGGTGTTCCCTCAGTGTGTTCTAACTGTATGGGGGCTGGGCTGGCAGGGGGAGGGGAGTGATCACGGCTTCCATATACAGGAAGCCTGTGATCAAAACCCTTCCCCCTCTGTCAGAACAGAGATCCGTGTTTACATACACAGACCTCCGTTCTTTGCTCCGGGGGGGTGATTGTGGGTAGCTGGCGGAGATAAAGTCCGCTGTACCTGCTCCCCGGCCCCCGTAACTCAGTGAGCGCGCGAGCACGCCTCTGGTGGCGCACACGCTCACATTACTAATTATTGCGGCCGCCCTCAGGTGACGGCAGTTCGCGATAATGAGCCACTTTGCTGCCGTCACGTTGTGGTGGGCAGTCGGCAAGTGGTTAATGTACTGTATACAGTATCTAAACCAAGGAACAAACATTTAAGCTTACAAGTCCTTAGATGTTGTGACTGAATTGGTTTTCTTTTTTCAGCATAATTTTATTTTCTGCAGGGAAAGACAATGCTGGTGGATCCTACTAGAAATCTCCCTTGTAATTTTCTGGGCACTGAATTTAATTCTTAAAGAAGAATCGCAGTAATTGCAGTAGTTTTATACATATGCTTGCTTATAAGGGGTTACGTCCAATGAAGTGTAAGCAACCATCTCATTTATTTACTCTTTATATTTTTACAGATTTTGCTGTACTCCCAGCACTCCAACAGGAGAGATGAGGCTGCTGTGTGACTGCTCACCCCCCTGTATGCATTCTGTTCACATAACTTTGTATTTTGTGAATGGCTTCAAATAACACAAAGCCTTTTTTATCCAAAACCCAAAAGGTTCAGAGTTGGAGCACTGGAAATATAGGGATAGCAATACTCTCAGCACTCAGCAAAAATATAAATAGTAAGTAAAAGTAACAAATACATCTTTGGACTTCAAGTTATATTAAAGACTTTTTTGTTAAAATAAAAAAAGAGGTAATGCTTATCTGCTCTGTGCAGTGATATTGCACAGAGTTGTCCCTTCGCTCCTTTTTGGCAGTTTCCTGCTGGTGCTTTCCGCTTCTCCCTCCTCCAGGTACCACCTCAAGAAGCGAGGTGCTAAGGAAGCGCCCATGCACATGCACTTCTGAGCCGAGCTATGTGCATCCATAAACACCCACAGCACCAGTAAACCAAGCCCCCGCTCCCTCCTCATAGGAGTTTGACTGATTCCTGAGCCTATCGCTCCCGCTGCTCTCAGTATCTCCTGTGAGGCTAGGAAGAGAGGAGTGCGCTGCTTCAGCTGAGACAGTGCTGGATCAGTGACAGGAGTCAGGTAAGTGTTCAAAGATGAGTGGATAGAAGTAGCGGGGTGTTTGTTTCTTTGCAAAGAATGCATTAAAGTATAATTACAGGCAAAATTTTTTTTTAGTTTTGGATAGAGTGCAGAAGGACTAGAAAGCCTGTCAGTTTTTATTGCTGTCTGTGACTCCATTAACCTCTTACGGACTGCCTCCTGCACATTTACTGGGGCAAGGTGGCTCAGCTGCGCGAAGCGACGTACCTGTACCTTGCTCCGTGCAGTAGCCTCTGTGGGGTGCTCGCACACGGCGCTGGAGGCCTGCGCTAATTGAACAGAGGGGCAGCCAATCAGCGTGTCTGGCGGATGCAATGTGCGCTAGCCACACACGATCATTCCCCAGAGAGGCAGAACGACGATCTGCCTATGTAAACAAGGGAGTTCGCCATTCTGACAGGGGAAAACATGGAGATCTTGTGTTCCTGCTAAGAAGGAACACAAATCTCTGTTTCCCCAGTCAAACCATCCCCCACACAGTTAGTAAGCACCACTTAGGGACACACTTAACCCTGTGATCACCCCTTGTGTTAACCCCTTCCCTGCTAGTATCATTTATACAGACCGTGCATTTTTGTTAGCACTGATCACTGTATTGGTGTCACTGGTCCCCAAAAAGTGTCAGTGTTAGATTTGTTCATTGCAATCCAGCTAAAAATCGCTGATTGCCACGATTACTAGTAAAATATTTAAAAAATAGCCCTAAATCTATCCCATAGTTATAGATGCTATAACTTTTGCATAAACTAATCAATATACACTTATTGGGATTTTTTTACCTAAAATATTTAGAATATATTTGACATGTTTGGCTATGGGACAGGAAGTGAAGGGAAATCTCCACAATGGGAAACAGATAGCGAGAGAAAAAAAATCTGATAGGGGTTATAAGCCTCCCTTACTCTACCCAAAATGTAAAAAATAATTTTGCCTATATTTTTACTTTAAGGTGAAAGCAAATCTGACTTTAGAACCACGTTAACCCCTTATAAGCCAGCAGATTTATAAAACTGCTGCAATTCCTGGAGTTTTTCTCAGCTTTTTCAGCTATATTCTGTGAATTAAGCCCTGTACACACGGGGCGAATGTTGGGAGACATCGGCCGGTTCAATAAAAACTGGCTGACATTCGGCCCGTGTTTATGTCGGTTTGGCTGGCTTCTGACAGATGGGCATGCTGGAAAACAGCATCCGACCGACTCCTGATCAGCGCTCTCAGCCTATGGCAGTGTGTTCCAGCAGGGGGGTGTCCCCCTGTCAAAACACAACAGCTCAGCGGGGGAGATTGCTGTACTAACTTCGGATAGTTAGTACAACAACTTAGACCGGAGCGGTCAGTTTTTTTTTCATTCAGCCCGGCGGGTTGAACAACAAAAAACTTGCATGGTTTACCAGGCACCACAGAATACCTTGTTGTCCAAATCAGGAGAGCAGGATATGGCGACAATGCTGCTCATTTATAGATACGATGCAATGAGTGAGTGTTGTCACCCTAGGACAGGAAATGTATTATTGGCAGGACTGGCAGATGAAAATAAAGCAGAAAGCTTGAGAATTAAAAAAAAAAAAAAAGTCACCACATCTGAGTATCAGAAAACTGCAATACATTACCTTTTTGTTGTTGGATTTAGGTTTAGAAAAAGTAGGCCTTCATGCTCGGGGATCTGCCACACACCTATGTAATGCACACTCTCTCACCCTCTCCCTCCTTCACAGGTATAGTGGCTTTTTATATGGGGGGGGGGGCACCGTGTACTTCACCTCTACTGAACTGCAGTTGCAGGTGTTTCCAAGGTAAAAATGGACCTCAGGGATTATCGGTGACAATAAACACACATTTGCTTGTGACACCACAAGTTTCTTCATAGTAAAAGAAAGAAGACCAGATGGTTTCGTCTATTTGTGGCCATATAGGGTAGTAAATACTATACTACTGTAGCACTCTCCTAGGTGGGTGTTAGAAAAAAAAAAAAAAGGAGTATAGTTTTGGTTCTTTCTGCTTACCAGGAAGATTGTTCAGCAAATCCAGTGCTCTCTGCCTACCAGGGAGCAGGATCTATTGGCAAGGTCTGCTCATGGTGCTCTGGTGCAGCTCAGCTTGTCTGAATGTTCCACACCGGTCCAAGAGGGAGGCATATTGGACAGTGGGAGGGAACCTGACAAGTGAGGGCACAGGCATTGTTACAGCCCTGGCTATTGGCAGAGGAAAATGCCTCATTGCTTGCAGGGTAAACGTATAAATGCTAAGGGCACATGTGCCCGAGGTCTTTCAGCTGGAGAGGGGGGTCCTGGAGGGAAGGGGCTGGCTTCTCTTCTGTAGAAGCTGCCATGAGGCCTCAGTTGGTAGAACTGAGAGCCTGAAAGTTAGAGAGAAGCTGAACCCAGAGGTCCCGCAGAGCTGACTAGAAGGGAGACACCAGGCAGTATCTGATTATGCCTACAATGAGTACAGATCTGTGTCATAGGGCCTGTGCTTTGAGGGCCATCCCTTCAGCTAGAAGAGTCAGTGGACGGGTGTCAGTCAAGGGGATGCTAGAGAGAGTCCTGAAGATACAGTAGTTGCATCAAGTCTGCTGCTAGAGAGAGCAAGAAGATCTAATTCTTCCATACAAGTGGTAGTATGGTAAAAAAAGCAGTGTGTCTGCTTCCACCACTTGCAGTAATCTGGTAAGGCCAAGTGAGAGTTGTTTTTATCTACTGTGAATAGTTCATTTGGAGTATCCAACTATTCCCTTCTCACATCCAAGGGCCACAATAAATATATAAAAAAAACAAATAGCCTGGACTGCTTATTGAGTAACAAGCAAACAGGAGTAAGGGGGGATAACTGAAAACCCCTAGCAACTGTCTGCAGGTAATCAGAGGGAGGCCTAAGAAGTCAACACAGCAAGCCATATGGGGACAGTGCTCCACTATATTTCTGAGTTGTTCTTACCATCATTGTATCATATGAAAATCCAATAGCCACATATCCTGTAGTTTGTCCGCTTATTTCAAACACATAGCCAATGCCATCACTGGAGGGAGACGAGGACATGAAGAAACAACCACTGTCATTTGGACCGCAGTTCACTGGATCACTCAGGCAATACTTCTGTGCACCACAGGTGATATTGGACATCTGTGACTTTAGAAATAAAAGGAAAAAGAGAGTGACAAAAAATTTGATATACAGACAGTCCCTGAGCTACAAACATTTGACTTACATACAACTCACATTTAAGAACAAAGGCAACGTGACATCATGCTGGTCCCGGAAACCGCCAGGCAGCCATCATGCTGCCAACTTCTGTCTGGCGGTCCTGTGAGCAATCCCCCATAACTGCATGGCCAGTTAGCCCTTCCCTATGCTATCCAAAACTTAAAAATAATTTTTCAGCTGGAGTTACACTTAAAAAAATGTACCTGTTCCAACTTGCATACAAAGTCAACTTAAAACGTTCGTAAACCCAACATTCTATATTCCTAATATATGTGCCTGCTGTACCATGTAATTGTATGAAAAAGTATTCTGTTCTCTTTATATTGCTTCCTTTGTGTGAATTCCCTGGTGATCCTTCCAGTCCCTCCTATTAAAAACTGACCACACTAAGCAGGAGAACAAACCATGGTCAGTTCTCTAGCTGTGCCGGGAACTCAGCCTGCTCCTTCTCCTATGATCAGAGCTGTCCCGACAGCCCACCACACAGCCTTTCACTGGTGAGTTCAGTGTACTGCAGCTTCTCCTCCCCCAGGTCTTATGCAGCTGAGAACAGATATGTGATCACTTATAAAAAAGGGGAATGTAATGTAATGCTGTCAGTTCTACGTTTACAGACATGGATATAGTATCATGGTTTTGAATAAAAGGGAACGAAAAAAATTGTTGTGACCAAATATGCATGACCATGAATCCAGCAGATGTTACTACCCAGAGTACATACCACTTGATTTAAGATTTTGACCTAGGTAATCCCCTGCAAGAGCCTATCCCTAACCAGTTGATGCGGTGCCAGACCTGGCAAATTCAGCCAAGGCTGCCACATTTTATAGAATTTGTTGGGTACCTTCCTATGTCGAGAGGTACGTTTTTCTTGTATCAATATATTATTAGCCTGTTCAATCCATTGACACCTAATGGGCACCTGAGATGATATCCAATAGCGTGCTATTAATTTAGGTGCTATATAAAGTAACCATATTACAGCTAGATGCTCCTATGGCGTAAGAAGTTCCTCTTCAAGAGCGCCCAGTAGGCATATTTTTGGATCATGAGGGAGGCGAAATTGAAACACATGCAAAATTGTATCAATAATACTGGACCAGTACCTGTGTAATTTGGGGCATCTCCAGAGCATGTGCATCAGGTCCCCATTGTCTCTCTCACATTTCAAACATAGCTCCTATTACCCCACCTATGGAGTTGTAACGGTGTTCTATACGCCCTATGCAATAAATAAATGTGTGAGAGTCCGAGACCGATACCATTGGGGCAGAGGCCAAGCATGTATCCCAAATATCCCCATCTATAGGTCCCAGAGCTCTCTCCCATCCTTTTCTACACAGAAGTTGGAGGCATCATGTGTGGATTGGAGTAGGACAGAATATCCTCAAGAGATCATTCCTCTCTTGTCTTTTTTCATCAGGATCCCCTGCATCAGGGGATGTTCAGTGGGGGCAAGTGTGATCGAGCATGCTTGGGTCTGTATTTTGTGCCTAAGTTGTAAATATTTATAAAACTGGGTACAAGGAAGGGCAAATTCCTGTTGTAATTCCGAGAAGGACTTAAATACTAAGCCAGTGTACAATTGTGCCATGTATACAAGTCCCGCTTTTTTCTCAGGTCTAAAAACCCTGTAGTTTGTGTATTTCTGAGTAATTAGGGTTACACCAGATGGGTGTAAAGGGGCAGCTGCCCTGAATGCCCAGTGTACGTCTAACATAGGACCACAGAGTATTTAGCATAAGAATAGTCAGAAGGTGCAACTGTAAGTGTGAAAATCCTGCCTCTAAATATGTCAGTGCCAGACTGGGAGACCCCCAGGGCACCAACAAATTGCAAACAAGATCTAGAGGGTCTACTATTCCCCATGCCCCGAAGTGCTGAATTTGAAAAGCAATGTAATAATGTCTGGAATCTGGAACAGCCAGCCCCATCCTTCCCAAATTTTAATGTGGTTAAGCTGATTCTGGAAGTCTTATTGTGCCATATTAACGATCTGAACTGGGAATCAATTTGGGAGAACCATTTATGCGATATCCATACAGGTGGATTGTGAAACACATAAAGCAATTGGGAAACCCACAACATCTTGATGAGGTTAACCCTACCTACCACTGTCAGTGGGAGTTTGGACCAGATAGAACATTTAGCTAGAAAATTATGAAGCAGTGGTACCAAGTTCATTTCAAATACTGTTGGGGATCTGGAGTGGTTTGTATGCCTAAGTATCGAAATGAAGATACAATTTTTACCGCCCTAGCACACTCTGGAACAGGATCCACAATTGGATCCAATGGCATCAGGACTGATTTGTTCCAGTTGATGGAGAAACCAGATAGCGTGCCAAAATAGTTAATCAGCTTCATAACATTTTTCAAGGAGCCCTGAGTATCGCCAAGGTAGATCAGTGTGTCATCTGCATATAGGGAGATGACATCCTCCCCAGAGGCACAGATGAACCCAGTGATACTCTGCGATGCTCGTGCATGGATGGCCAATGGCTCCAATGCCAGGGCAAACAGCAGGGGTGACAAAGGGCACCACTGCTGTGTACCCCTATGGATTGGGAAAGACTGACAGCTCCCCATTTACTTAGCCGACACGACAGAGCAGCGCAAAGTAACTGAACCCAAGAAATAAAAGCTGAGCCCAGGCCAAACCTGGACAGCACCTCCCATAAATCTGACCATTCTATGCTGTCAAATGCTCTTGCTGCATCCAATGAGAAAATGGCCCAATTTCCTGGGTTGTCCACCGGCAGTTGCATATTCAGAAATAACCTATGGAGGTTATGTGCCATGGATCTCATGGGAATAAAACCAGATTGATCTTTATGAATCAGTTTATGAATGACCTTGGCCAGTCTGTTTGCTAGGACCCTAGCTAGGAGTTTAGCATCAAAGGTAAGGAGCGATATCAGCCTGTAAGAGTCAGGCAACATTGCATCCTTTCCCAGTTTCAATAAAACAATGATCATTGCTTCATTCATGGACATGGGGAGTCTGCCTTTGCTAAGGGCAGCATTATAAAACTTAAGGATCAGTATCAACTGTAAACCTCAGCTGGTAGGCCATCTGCACCCGGTGCCCTCCCACTATGTGCCTGACCTAGGGCTGTAATAAGTTCCTCCTCAGTCAGTGGGGCATTGAGTTTATCCACGTCTTAGGCTGCTACGTGGGGCATAGAGTATTCCCTTAAAAATTTGTCTAGCTCAGCCTGGGTCGGGTGTAATTTAGTAGAACAAACATCTACTGTGTCCTAGGGAGCATAGCTAACATGTGTCCCATGGTCTCACCCTCTTCAAAGTGTCGTTGTTGTAAAAAGAAGCGTTTATTTTCAGCTATTTGTAGTGCCATTTGTCGGGAGAGAGACTGGGATGCCAGCCATGCACGTTTGGTGTCGTCAGATGGTGCGGTAATATAAGCAGTTTCAGTTCTCTGCACCTCTGATAGCACAAATGTTTCCCATGCTTTCGTATCACTCTTAACACTATTAATAAGGGTAATGAACTGTCCCCTCAGATATGCCTTAAAGGCTTCCCACACCACATCCAAATCCACTGTATCTATATTATTTTTGAAGAAGCGTTTTCAATAACATTGGTATAGGATCTAGATCTGGGAAAAAGGACATCCAAAAGGCGTTCAGCCTCCAGAGAGCCCGCCTGGTTGGAGCCGAGACAGAGATCATAACCCAGAACAGGGAATGATCCGAGACACCTCTGGCCCCATACCTGGATAGGCCCACCAACGGAAGCACTGTCCTGTTCCCAAGGCCCAGATCTATCCTAGACAACCCCCCCATAGGAAGCAGAGCAGCGCAAATATTGTCTTAATGCAGGATATCTCATCCTACACTCATTCGATAGGCCAAGCTCACCCAAAAGGGGGGCACATGCAATAGAGCCCTTGGGTAGGGAACGTGTACCAGTTTGTGTGCGAGATAATTTGTCTTGATCATGATCTAGGTAGTTGTTGAAGTCGCCCACCGCAAGCAGTGGGACCTCTGGGTAGCAGGCCATATAGTTCGCCAGGCTTCTCAGGGTCTCAGCCGAGAACGGTGAAGGAATGTATATGCCCGCTATTATACATCGTAATCCATATAAAGAGCATAACAAAAAAAACACAAATGCCCATTTGGATCAAGAAGTACATTCAGAGCGGAGAACAGAGTCCCCTGACGTATGAGAATGCTTACTCCCCTAGAATAAGAGGAGTGTATTGCATGAAATTGGTGACTGAACTGCCGATGTGGGAATTTAGGTGTATGTCCGGGGGGACAATGAGTTTCCTGCAAACAAATCACAGAGGCATCCATGTGTTTAATAGTATGAAGAACTGCCAGTCGTTTAACGGGATTATTTAGGCCTCTGACATTCCAAGACAAGAGTCTTTTCGCTTCTTAGTCATGGTCCCATAGATGCAACAATAATTGCTCCAGAGACAGGGAGCGTCATCTCACATAAACCCATAAGTATAGCAGCCATAGGAAGAATATCATGAGTGTATAAGTTTCATCTGGGAAGGAATAGGTCACACATAAACAGTACAGGGATAGGCTAATACAGTATCCTGGTAGGAACAATCCGGGCAGTGTAATCTGATCAATGAGAAGGGTGGGTCTTTGGACATAGTAAAGAAAACAATCATGGGCCAACCGGGCGTACATGGAACATAAAAAAACAACAGTCATTTCCCATAGGACCATGTGGAGGGCAACAGTGGAGGCTCAACCAGAGGGTAAGAGGTCCCTAGAGCAGAGCTTTTCTGCAGCAGTAGTAGGAACAATGCTGTATAACTAGCAACAGTGCAATGAAATTCCGCCTTTGCTAAAGGCAATGCTGGGCGAAGGATACCGACGATATGAATACCCAAATACACTCTACTGCGAGGGACAGAGACCTCGTTAATAACAACGTAGATACCCTGGTACTGATTCTTCGCTTTTCTGAGAACAGAACCT
>BLSH010324314.1:149021-161673 GCA_018402905.1 Glandirana rugosa | reverse complement strand
TTGAGAACCAGTATCTACCGACTTTGTAAAACCGAAACAAACCGACATCTCCGATATCCCGACCGTTGTATTTCTCCTCAGACTAATAAGTCTTTGTTTGTCGACTCTGTATAGGGGGACACACATACAGGTGACGAGTCCGTTATACGACGTTTCCGTTGTAAAAACTAACGCGAGGTATAACAAGAGAAAAAACGGTTGGTTCGGGAAATCGGGCCACATCTAGGTAGTAGTTAGTATTACAGACGGCGGTGACGGCCCGGACTTTTTTTCCTTTTTGATCTTTTAAGAAATGTCAGGTGGAGGAGCAGGCAGTCGGCGGAAGCCTTTGATGAGGCCGGAGGTTTCTAGTTTTTCCTTTTTTTCAGGCCCGGCAGTGGCGGCAGACATTATGATTGATGATGGATCTACACCGGGCTAAAGGGCTTGGTTGGCAAAAAAGAGAACAATATGGAGCGCAATCAAAAATGTTGCCTTTGCAGCATATTGCCTGAGCAGTGGACATACACACAGGGGGATATGTCTCAGCTGTTTGTTTCTGAATAATCAGACTCCTCTTTATGTTGCCAGCCCTATAGCCTCTACAGCCAAACAAAGCCAAAATGTTTCAGCCATCTATGACCAAGAGTTTGCCCTGATAATAGTGTACACACTGCTTGAGTAGATATTTACATTGTCACTTCAATCATCTTTAGTTTATATAAGCCATTAAACAGAAAGCAGAGAAAGGGAGCACCACACCTCTGCAAATCAAAGAGCGGTGATTACATTATTTTTGCAGTGACGTAAATGATAGCATGTTTCTATAAATGTTAAAAGGTTATCCAATATCACAAAAGCATCATCAGGCTCCTAGCCTGTTCCTCCTTTTTTAGCAATTACTGTAATCTCGCAAGTGATTACATTAAAGCAACACTAAACCCTTTAAAAGAAAAATTCAAGTATGTATTCTTAACTTCGAAAATGAACTTCTCCTTTTTTCCCATTACCCTACATGTTTCCTCTCCTACATGCTCTTCTTGTCTTTCTTTACTTTTATTTGGAAGTGAAAACCCCTCCCCTAATAAGCTTATTGCCTAAACCCATCTGCACCACAATATCATCTCTTGGGGTAACGCCACAGTGTAACCCATAATCGCACACATCTCCATATTAGCATTTTCAACTGAAGAGCTTCGGCCAACATGTAGAAAACAGCTATGATATTGGATGCGGATCTAGCCACACTCTGTCTTTTGATGATGAATACTGTCTATAATGTACAGATACATTTTGATTCCTTTGTACCAGTTAAGAGTGTTTTGCTCAATGAACTGCAATTTTACATCCATTTTTCATATGTTGGTATTGAAATATGAATGTTAGGTTATATTGCAAGATTGTTGGCATATATTTTAATTGTATATTGCAAATGATACAATGTACATGTTGCATAATTTCAATAAAAGTTTGAAGCACAGAAAATACCTACTACTGTAATCAGCCTCTTCCAAATCTGCAAATTCTTTTTTGCTGTTGTGACCTGACTTCCTGTTAGAGGGTGGCTACATTCGTCCTCCATGTTCCCCCTGCATGTAGGGATGTAGCCACCCTCTCTTGCTTGCTCACAATGTGCACTAGTAGAGACTATGAACTATGGGATTTGTAGTGAGCAGTAATGTGTGTCAAAGCATTCATTATAAAACAGTCAACCATTTTTTTTACTTAAAAAAAAATAGTTCTCAACATAACACAAAAGACGTTCAGCATAGTCTTCTAACCTCTGGTTTACTTTCAGGCAATCAGTAGTGCATCCTAACATTAAATAAAGGTAGAACAAAAATTGAACATGCTGTTATTTTTTTAGCATGGTGCATTCAAGAACAGCATTTCCTAAAAGAGATTTTCTCATAGTTGAGGCTCAGCGCCAGATTTTCCTATAAAACAAATAAAAGGTGCGCCGGTAACTGCAATCTACCACCACAAATTGTGCCTTATGCTTTTGTGTGTTTTGTATCACAATAAATACATATAAATAAAATGAATATCTCTTGAAAAAACTTTGTGGGTCTCTCTTATCCACCACTTCAGAGAGACACGTGACTTTTTTCAAGAGAGACTTTATTTGATTATCACATTCAATGTTATTTGTTCGACATTTTATATGTGTGTATTTATTGTTATGCAAAACACAGAGAAGCACAGGATACAATTTGTGGTGCTAGATTGTGGTTAGCGCCACACCTATTTTCTTTATTTTGCTGCTAGACACATATGAGAGTGTTAATGGGTGTGGACAGCTTTAAAGTGGTTGTAAAGGCAGAAGGTTTTTTATCTTAATGCATTCTGTGCATTAAGATAAAAAAAACTTGTGTGCAACAGCCCCCCTCAGCCTCTCTAACACTTACCTGAGCCCCATCTCTATCCGGCGATGTACACAAGTGCCTCGGCCGTCCAGGACTCTCCCTCCTGATTGGCAAAGACACAGCAGTGGCTCCATTGGCTCCCACTGCTGTCAAAGTCAGTTAGCCAATCAGGAGAGGGGGTGGGGCCAAACTGCGGCTCTGTGTCTGAATGGACACACGGAGCTGTGGCTCGGCTTGAGTTTACCCATAGCAAGCTGCTTGCTATGGGGGCATTCGACAAGAGGGAGGGGCCAGGAGCTCCAGCCAGGGACTCGAGAAGAGGAGGATTAGGGCTGCCCTGTGCAAAACCACTGCACAGAACAGGCAAGTATAGACATATTTGTTATTTTTAAACAAAAAAAAAAACAACACAAGGAATTAAGGTTGTCACTGTAGCAGCTCACAAGTTTCAAGTACTGTACATATATAGCCAGATTCCCCTATACCTACGTGAAGCGCACAGGTCCTGCTCCTTGGGGTGCTGTCCACACAGCCGTCACAGACTGTTTAAAATTATTGTTGGTATGGCTGACGGCTGTATTCTGCATAAAAAAAAATAAAAAATAAAAGGGAGTTCAATTATGTAAACCCCAACAACAAACTTCTCTTATTTGCTCCATTTTTATCTTTTACATTTACCATTAAAGCAGTTTGTCATATCTGTTTGATAAATGGAAAAAAAAAGTAATCTGTGCTGTCCTGTCTCCTATATACTATGCAGTGTTAAGTAAAAAAATATTATTAGATAGTCCATTAGGACTACAGAGCACCTCTGCCTGTGTTGTTAAAGGAGAAGTAATGCCTAAAACAAAGTTTAAAGCCTTAAGATGGGTACACACTACAAGTTTTTTTTTGTACAACCCAGCGGGTTAAACAAAAAAAAAAAAAACTGTCAGCTCTGGTCAGAGACGCTGCACTAACCATTCAACATTAGTACAGTGTTCTCCCCCGCTTAGCTGTCCCCCCCACCAGAACACTCCAATCAGTGCTCTCTGCCTTTGGCTTAAAGCGCTGATTGGGAGTTGGTTGGCTGCTGGTTTATACACATAGGCCAAAGGTCGGCCATTTTTTTTTTTACCCGGCCAATGTCTCCCGGCATTCAGCCCATGTGTACCTGGCTTTGCTTCCCTACTAATGATAAACATGCTACCTGCTGTTTGCAATAAATCACAGTGTAAATACCTAGTGTATTAGCATGACAATCAGGACACCATTTACAAAAGGAAGTCAACAATAGCAGTATAGGTTTCCCCTAAATCTGTATTGTATAGTGAGATTTAAAGCCTGCTTTATTCACTCAACATGCGTACTAGGCTTAATCATGAACCTATAAAACAATATGTATTCAGCACAATATTAAGAAAAAACTGTACAAAAAAAATCAGTGTAAGATAATATATAATGGCCTTAAATAGAGACCTAATAGTGATTGCTGCCAACACCTATCAGAGTGTGTCCACCTATCACTCTCAAGATCACAAAAACGTATACCATAATTAGTGTGGCGCAACCCATGTACATTGCAATCAATAATTATTGAAAAAAACAATAAAAAAACAAAGTCTGAATGTTGTGTATAGAGTTGAGCGAACCCGAACTATAAAGTTCAGGTCCGTACCGAACTTTCGGGTGTCCGTGTCCCGAATCCGAACCCGAACGTTTGAGAAAAGTCCGGGTTCGGGTTCTGGTATTTTATCACGCATGTTGAATAGCTACAGGACAGCCAATCAACAAGCGTTTCACTGGTTTTCCCTAGAAGCCATCACATCCATGCCTACTAATGGCATGGCTGTGATTGGCCAGTGCATCATGTGACCCAGCCTCTTTATAAGCTGGAGCCACTTAGTGCTGCAGTCACATGCTCTCTGAGACTCTGACTAGTGTAGGGAGAGGATGCTGCCGGCTCTGTGAGGGACAGATTGCAGATATATATAATAACATCTCATCGATCTGATTTTGGACTAGGTAGAGACTACTACTACTGCTTTGAGGGAAAGATTGCAGATCTCATCCTGCATTACAGAACGATCTGCTTTGAGGGACAGGTTGCAGATCTCATCCTGCATTACAGAACGATCTGCTTTGAGGGACAGATTTCAGAGTTCATCCTGCATTACAGAACGATCTGACTGGACTAGGTATAGTCTATTGCAGATCTCATCCTGCATTACAGAATGATCTGACTGGACTAGGTATAGTCTATTGCAAATCTCATCCTGCATTACAGAACGATCTGACTGGACTAGGTATAGTCTATTGCAGATCTCATCCTGCATTACAGAATGATCTGACTGGACTAGGTAGAGTCTATTGCAGATCTCATCCTGCATTACAGAACGATCTGACTGGACTAGGTAGAGTCTACTGTTTAGAGGGACAGATAATTGTTCTAAAATCATCTCCTACTCCTATAAGGTCAGGTTCCTGCTGTTGCTGTAAGGGACAGATTATTGTTCTATGATCATCTCCTAGTTCTAAAGGGAGAGGTTCCTGCTGGTCCTGTAAGGGACAGATAATTGTTCTAAAATCATTGCCTACTCCTATAGGGTCAGGTTTCTGCTGTTGCTGTAAGGGACAGATTATTGTTCTATAATCATCTCCTAGTTCTAAAGGGAGAGGTTCCTGCTGGTCCTGAAAGGGACACAATTGTTCTAAAATCATTGCCCACTCCTATAGGGTCAGGTTCCTGCTGCTCCTGTAGAAGAAGAAGAATTTATTATTCATTTTTTTTGTATTAATAAATACTTAAATAGTGCTACATAGTACATTTGCGGGCAGAATGAGGAGAGCGACAAATAAGGGACGTGGTCTTGGTGCTGCTGGTGCTGCTGATGTTGGTGGTGTTGGTGAAGCTCCTGTTGGAAGGAGAGGACGTGGTCAATCTGTGCCAGCTACACGCACGAGTGAAACACCTTCCTCAGGTGCGAGTAGCAGACAGAACCTTCAACGTTATATGTTAGGCCCGAATGCCGCTCAATGAATGGTGAGTAGAGTTGATCGAACCTCTAGAAGTTCGGCTTCTGCTGGTTTGGCCAAACTTCGGGACAAAGTCCGGGTTCGGGTCCGGACTTGACTCGCACTTTGACCCGGACCCCAAACCCCATTGAAATCAATGGGGACCTGAACTTTTTGGCACAAAAATGGCTGTAACAAAGTCCTGGAAAGTCCTAGAGGTCTGCAAAAGGACAAGTGCCCTACAAAGAAATGGGGATAGGGAAAAAAAAAATTAAAATAATTTTTAAGCTAAAATCACATAAAAAAATCAAAAATGGAGGTGGATGTGGAGTTGGAGGTTGAGGAGGCGGTGAAAGTGGCGGTGGAGGAGGAGGAGGTAGCAAACACTGTTTTTTTATTTTTCTAAAATCATCTTCAAAGTGTGTGGGAAAACCCTGTTTCAGCCGCATGAAGCCATATTTTAAAGATGATTTTAGAACACCAATATGGCTCCATGTGGCTGAAACAGGGTTTTCCCACACACTTTGAAGATGATTTTAGAACACTAATATGGCTCCATGCGGCTGAAACAGGCTTTTCCCCACACACTGTGAAGATGATTTTAGAACACTAATATGGCTCCATGCGGCTGAAACAGGGTTTTCCCACACTTTGAAGATGATTTTAGAACACTAATATGGCTTCATGCGGCTGAAACAGGGTTTTCCCACACACTTTGAAGATGATTTTAGAACAATAATCTTTCCCTTAAAGCAACAGCTGGAACCTTTCCCTGTACAACTTGATGATAATTTTAGAAGAACAATCTTTCCCTTAAAGCAACAGACTCTACCTAGTCCAGTCAGATCGTTCTGTGCAGCAGGATGAGGTGTGCAATCTGTCCCTCAAAGCACCAGTACTAGTATCTCTCCCTAGTCCACAATCAGATCGTTCAGTAATGCAGGATGAGATGTTCTATAATATCTGCAATCTGTCCCTCACAGAGCCAGCAGCATCCTCTCCCTAAACTATCCTGTGAGCATATGACATGCAGCACGGTGACTCCAGCCCCATATAGAGGCTGGGTCACATGGTGCACTGGCCAATCACAGCCATGCCATTAGTAGGCATGGCTGTGATGGCTTCTAGGGAAAACCAGTGAAACACTTGTTGATTGGCTGCCCTTGGCAGCTTTTCAACACGTGCAATAAAATACCAGAACCCCGGACCCGAACCCGGACTTTTTTTGAAAAGTCCGGGTTCAGGTCCGGGTCCCGGACACCCAAAAGTTCGGTACGGACCCGAACTTTACTGTTCGGGTTCGCTCAACTCTAATGGTGAGGCCAGAACAAGTACAGGCGATAGTAGATTGGGTGGCTGACAATGCCTCCAGTTCCTTCACATTGTCTCCCTCCCGTTCCCTTGATGAAAGCTCAGAGTTGGCACCTGAACCCCATGGCCATCTGTCTTTCACCTCAGCCCCTTGTAAATTAGCCAAGCTGTCTGAGCCCCAAGTCATGCAAGAGACTCTTATGCTTTTTGATGACTCTCCTGGTGTGCTTTCCGTGGGCCATCCACATAGCCCTGCCCTAGAAGTGGAAGACATTGAGTTCACCGATGCCCAACCACTTCTGTTTCAGGAGAAGGACATGGAAACACCACCACAGCACGTCTCTGATGATGACGAAACACAGGTGCCAACTGCTGCAGCTTTCCTCAGTGTGCAGACTGACAAGGAGGGCAGTGGTGAAGAGTATATGGAAGATGATGTGGAGGAGGATGATGAGGTCCTAGACCCCACATGGAATGAGGGTCATGCGAGTGCCGTGTGGAGTTTGGAGGAAGAGGTGGTGGTCGCACAGAGGTACCAGCACAGCAAAAGAGGAAGCAGGTTGCAAAAGCGGAGCGAGCGTCCCCTAGACAGTAGGCCTGCTACTACCCACCGCACCCAGGGACCTAGCACACCAAAGGCAGCTCAAAGGTGTTCCCCCGCGTGGCAGTTCTTCAGACAATGTGCTGACGACAAGACACGAGTGGTTTGCAAGCTGTGCAATGATAGCCTGAGCCGAGGCATAAATGTTCTAAACCTGAGCACAACCTGCATGATCAGGCATCTAAATTCAAGGCACAAGCTGCATTGGAATAATTACCTCAAAATAAAACAAAGGCCTCAGCCTCCTCCTGCTTCCTCTTCTGCTGTTGCCTCGGCCTAATCCTCCACCTCTACAGTGACAGTGTCACCTGCCACCCAGCAAACAGAGCATGTGACAGCAACGCCACCATGTCCGCCACCGTCCCCAAGCATTTCCACATGGTCCCATGGAAGCTTACAGCTGTCCATCTCCCAAACACTGGAGAGAGAGAGGAAGTACCCCCCTACCCACCCGCGATCCCTGGCCCTGAATGCCAGCATTTCCAAATTCCTGGCCTTTGAAATGCTGTCATTCCTGCTGGTGGACACGGACAGTTTTAAAAATCTGATGGCTGTGGCTGTCCCACAGTATGCGGTTCCCAGCCGCCACTACTTTTCCAGGCAAGCCATCCCTTTCCTGCACAAACAAGTCGGGGACAAGATCAAGTGTGCACTGTGCAACGCCATCTGTGGCAAGGTCCACATAACCACTGATACATGGACCAGTAAGCACAGGCAGGGGCGCGATATCTCGCTAACTGCACACTGGGCAAATGTAGTGGTGGGTGGGCCTTAGGCGGCTAGCCATTTGGCGCATGCCCTTCTGCCACCCAAGATTGCAGGGCATTTGTCTTTGCCTCCTGTTGCCTCCTCCTCCTACTGCGCTTCCTCCTCTTCTACCACCTCCTCATCCGCTCAGTGTAACACCTTCACCACCAACATCAGCACATCCAGGGGGAAACGACAGCAGGCTGTTTTAAAACTGATATGCTTGGGGGATAAACCCCACACTGCGTAGGAGCTGTGGATGGGCATTGAACAACAGACCGATGAGTGGTTGTTGCCACTGAGCCTCAAGCCCTGCCCAGTGGTGTGCGACAATGGGCGAAATCTTGTAGGCCTAGCCGGTTTGACACACATCCCTTGCATGGCGCATGTGCTGAATTTGGTGGTACAGAAATTTCTAAAAAACTACCCGGATATGTCAGAGCTGCTGCATAAAGTGCGGACCGTCTGTGCGCACTTTCGGTCTTCTCACCCTGCTGCTGCTCGCCTCTCTGCTCTGCAGCGGAACTTCGGCCTTCCCGCTCACCGCCTCCTATGCAACGTGCCCACAAGGTGGAACTCCACCTTGCACATGCTGGAGAGACTGTGCGAGCAGCAGCAGGCAATAGTGGAGTTTCAGCTGCAGCACGCACGGGTCAGTTGCTCTGCGGAACAGCACCACTTCACCACCAACGAGTGGGCCTCCATGCGAGACCTGTATACCGTATTGCGGTGTTTCGAGTACTCCACCAACATGGCCAGTGCCGATGACGCTGTTCTCAGCGTTACTATCCCACTTCTATGTCTCCTTGAAAAAACACTTCGGGCCATGATGGAAGAGGATGTGGCACAGGAGGAAGAGGAGGAAGAGGAAGAGGTGTCATTTCCACGGTTATCAGGCCAGTCATTCACAAGTGGCTCGGAGGGTGGGTTCCTGCACCAGCATAGGCCAGGTAAAAAATATTCAAGCCAGGGCCCAGTTCTGGAGGATGAGGAGGACGAGGAAGATCATCATGAGGAGGAGGAGGAGGAACCGCAGCAGGGTGGCACCCAACGCAGCTCGTGGGCATCACTGGAGCGTGGCTGGGGGGATACGGAGGACACAGATGATACAACTCCCACAGAGGACAGCTTGTCTTTGCCTCTGGGCAGCCTGGCACACATGACCAACAACATGCTGCAGTGCCTGCGCAATGACAGCTGAGTTGCCCACATTGAAACTTGTTCTGATTACTGGGGGGCCACCCTGCTGGATCCCCGTTACAAGGACAACGTGCTGTCCTTAATTCCCTCACTGGAGCGCGAGAGGAAGATGCGCGACTACAAGTGCACACTGGTAGTGGCGCTGCTGAGGGCATTCCCAAATGACACCGGGGGCTCAGTGGAAGCACAAGGCGAAGGCAGAGGAGAAGGAGGAAGAGGCCGCCAACGCAGCTGTGCCACCGCCAGCACCTCAGAAGGCAGGGTTAGCATGGCCGAAATGTGGCAAAGCTTTGTCAGCAGCCTGCCACAACAAACAGCACCACCAGCTGATAGGCAAGGTCTTAGCAGGAGGCAGCATTTCAGCAACTTGGTGGAACAGTATGTGTGCACACGCCTACACGTACTGACTGATGGGTCTGCCCCTTTCAACTTCTGGGTCTCCAAATTGGGCACATGGCCTGAGCGTGCCCTTTATGCCTTGGCGGTGCTGGCCTGCCCTGCAGCCAGTGTATTGTCTGAACGTGTGTTTAGCACGGCAGGGGGCATTATCACAGACAAGTGCAGCCGCCTGTCAACAGCCAACGTGGACAAGCTAACGTTTATTAAAATGAACCAGGCATGGATCCCACAAGACTTGTCTGTACCTTGTGCAGAATAGACATTTAGACCAGCCTCACACAGACATTGGTATACTTGTTTTTTTGAATATGCCTCAATATTTTGGGGGCTACCCCAATTAGAAAAAATAACAAACAAAAAGTGTTGGCTACCTCCTCCTCCTCCACCACCGCCACTTCCACCTACACTGCCACGGTCACGGCCTAGTCAAGCTCTAGGATCCTATATATATATATGTATAATATCCACCGCTGTGCAAGTAAAAATGTCAGTTCAAAATGATATTCAGAGAATTGTGATCAAATGAATTCGGTGACCGCCGCCTATTGCTGGAATGCCTGCTCACCTCTAAATAATGACCCCACTACTGAGTCACCATCACCTGTTTAGGATGTCTCGTAGGATGCCATGTGGTGTTGCGGCCATAAAAGAATACAGAAAAACCATAGTGCTCTCTGCTTTGAATATTTATTGTATAAAACGTAACATAAGGATTAAAAATACTGACAAAAGTACGTGAAAACCAAGCATGTCATCAGCTCAACATGTTGACACAAATATACAAACGTCCAGAGAAACAGTTCCTCCAACTTGTACATGTTACATCCTCTACTGGGCTTCTTCAGCATGTCAAGCACTATGGTTTTCCCTTATTACTTTATGGCAGCACTTGAATGATTGAGATCCTAAGTGGAGGACAGCGAGGTTTAGAGATACCCTGTGGAGCAACACCCCGGGGCATCCTGTGAGACATCCTAAAACAGGCGATGGTGACTCTGTAGTGGGGGTCATTATCTGGAGGTGAGCAGGCATTCTAGCCATAGGTGGTGGTCACTGAATTCCCTGGATCACAATTTTCTTAATGTAATTTTGAACTGACACTTTTACTTGCTGAGCGGTGGATATTATACACAACATTGGGGCTTTGTTTTTTTATTGTTTTTTTCAATAATTTTTGATTGCGATGTACATGGGTTGCACCACACTAATTATGGTATATGTTAAGTGTGGACCTAGTCTTAGTACTGTGCTGTGAATAAGAGTCTCACTTACAGAAACCTTTGTGGATACAAGCACTGAAGACTGTACAGTGTATACTATATGTAGGTTGTAGGTTAGAGTATTTAATCATGTGCCTTTAAAACACAGATAATATTAAGTGCAATTTAGCCACACCTATTTTTGCTATATCTTATTTTTTCCATCCAAGGGAGTCCCTCATTCTTATTTTGCAAAGTTGTGAGGTATTGTTTCAACTGCCCCATGTAGCCCTAGGGTCAGGCCTGTGTTAATATCATCTAATGTGTAGCCCCTGCCTTGAAGAACTTGAGCCTCTTTTGTTTCTGTCCCATCTGTGTACTGCTTTTCCCTTCCCCTTTTCTGAATTTTCATTCACCTGCTTCCTATCCAGCTATAGTATATAAATTGCCAGACGGGAGCAGCGCTGATGCAGGTGGACATACCCGTATGTCCTCCTGCATCGCCAGCTCATGCGTGCTCTCTAAAGAGCGCAACGGCAGAATCTGTGACCCACTGTCTCCACTGGACACAGATGATCAACGATCATTGTACCAGGCCGCTGTGAGCAGCTGAACAGTAGTAAGCAATACTATCATTGTTTACTA
Source organism: Glandirana rugosa (assembly GCA_018402905.1). NCBI lineage: Eukaryota > Metazoa > Chordata > Amphibia > Anura > Ranidae > Glandirana > Glandirana rugosa. The sequence continues at coordinate 150,232 of BLSH010324314.1, read as the reverse complement.
CTGTGTGAGCTCTGTGGTTGGTCACAGCGATCACATGGTACCAGGACCAATCACAGCTGCCCTGTACCATGTGATAGCTGTGACCAATTACAGCATCAGAGTAGTACACAAGGTTGCATGATTGAAGCTTTTACACAGTCTTTTAGGCTCCATTCTCACTTGTGCGACTTATCATACAACGTTGGACATTAAAGTTGCATGACAAGTAGTTCCCCATGTTATCCAATGATAACCATTGATATATATGAGACTTAAAGTTGCAGTAAGTTCATACACTACTTTGGTCCAACTTCCATGCATCTTGAGGGCCAAAGACTTCAATGTTAACCCTCAGAAGTTGCCTGAAAGTCGTACCTGAATCTTATACAATGCAACTTGTGTGCAACAGTTGTCCATTATCACTGGTCAAAGTCGTATCCAAATTGTACCCATCCAAAGTTGCGTCAAAGTTGCACCAAAGTTGTACTCTAAAGTGGGCGCAACTTTGGAGTCGTACAAGTCTGAATGAAGCCTAACCGATTGCTTATTACAGTGATCATCACTGTAAAAGCAATCCAAGTAAAAAAAAAATAATTAAAAAACCCTGATCCCCCCCCAGAGTAGTACAGTGTCAAAATGGTAACACTGCACTGATAGTATGTAAAAAAAAAAAAAAAAAAAAAAAAAAAAAAAATAATAATTATATATATATATATATATATATATATATATATATATATACAGTCCGATCCATAAATATTGGGACATCGATACAATTCTAATCTTTTTGGCTCTATACACCACTGCAATGGATTTGAAATGAAACAAACAAGATCTGCTTTAACTGCAGACTTTCAGCTTTAATTTGAGGGTATTTACATCCAAATCAGGTGAACGGTGTAGGAATTACAACAGTTTGTATATGTGCCTCCCACTTTTTAAGGGGCCAAATTAAATGGGACAATTGGCTGCTCAGCTGTTCCATGGCCAGGTGTGTGTTATTCCCTCATTATCCCATTTACAAGGAGCAGACAAAAGTGCTCATTTTACAAGCTTATATGCAAGTTATTGCCATAAAAAGTGTATGGGGACCCGGGTCCTGCCCTAGGGGACATCTATGAATGCAAAAAAAGTTTTTAAAATTGATTGTTTTTTCAGGAGCAGTGATTTTTATAATGCTTAAAGTGAAACAATAAAAATTAAATACTCCTTTAAATAATGTGCCTGTAAAA
>BLSH010324314.1:120647-146898 GCA_018402905.1 Glandirana rugosa | reverse complement strand
TAATTGAGTGACCTGACCCTCTGACAGCACATGACGTCATAACGGGGTAGGGTCACCCGTACGTCACCGGGTGGCCCCGCCCTACACTATAACTTAACTATCAAAACAAAGGAGTTGTGTGCGCCGCCTGAGCACTATGCATTATGGGGCGCTCGGCAGTGCCGAAGTCACACTGAACACCCCATAATGTTCTAAATTCGGGGATCGAGTGAACAATGGAAGTTCACTCATCCCTAGCTGTATGGGGGATGCTCGCTGCACACATCGATATACGCCTACTGCAATTTTATTTACCAACAATATGTAGAATATATATCAGCCTAAACTGATGAATATATTTTTTTTTATATTTTTTTTGGATATGTATTATAGCAAAAAGTTTAAAAACATTTTTTTTTTCAAAATAGTCGCTCTTTGTTTATAGCACAAAAAATAAAGACCGCAGAGGTAATCAAATACCACCAAAAGAAAGCTTTATTTGTGGGAAAAAAGGATGTCAATTTTGTTTGGGTACAGCGTCTCACGACCGGGCAGTTGTCTGTTAAAGTCACAAAAAATGGCCTTGTCGTTAAGGGGCAAATCCTTCCCGGGCTGAAGTGATTAAAGCAGGTTTAGGTAATAAAAAATATCCCAAGCTTTGAACTTCTCACGGAGCACTGTTCAATCCATCATCCGAAAATGGAAAGAGTATGGCACAACTTCAAACCTACCAAGACATGGCCGTCCATCTAAACTAGGGATCCTCAAACTACGGCCCTCCAGCTGTTGCGGAACTACATGAGGCATTGTAAAACTCTGACATTCAAAAGACATGACTAGGCATGATGGGAATTGTACAACTGGAGGGCCATAGTTTGAGGACCCCGATCTAAACTGACAGGCCGGGAAAGGAGAGCATTCATCAGAAAAGCAGCCAAGAGGCCCATGGTTACTCCGGAGGAGAATCTGTTCATAGGACAACTATTAGTTACTCCACAAATCTGGCCTCTATGGAAGAGTGGTGTAGCGCCCCCATAGTGATAGGTGTGTTTTGTAGTAAATTTTGCGAGGAGAGGAAAAATTTAGTCAGGCCTGAATATTTTGATCTGAGCTGGGGAGTGGCTCAGGGAGGAGCTGGAGACAGAAGGAATGAGCACCCCTTGGAGTTTCCTCCCCCTTGAGCAAAGAAGGTTCTGGAAAGGGAAATGGATGAGGAGGTGTCACTTCCTGATGTATGACAAAGGAGCCCTGACCAATCTACAGTCTGGATTGGCAGGCCTCCTTAAATACAGCAGTCTGCCAGCAGGGGGGGGGGGAGAGTGTCAGGTGGAAGTGTGGAAGATGTAGCAGAGGTGCTGTGGAGGCCTCTACCTAGGAGAGAGCCCCCAGTCTGGGGGGGGTGACCTTGAGGCCTGGAGACTCGGATGTAGCCAGGAGTGGAGTTGATTCCTGGAGCAGCAAAAGGGTGTAGAAGAACAGAAGAGGTGCTATTGAGGACACTTTAAAGTATCCACTGGAGTCGTGAGTGACAGACCCTGGGAGCTGAAAGAGAAAAGCTGGAGCAAGCTGGGAGAGGAATAGTGGACAGTCTGTGGAAGCCTTGGGAGCCAGTAGGGGAAGGAGTGTCACTGTGAAGAAAATCAGGTCGGTGGGACCTGGAAGAAAGATGGACTGGGAGTTGTAGTCCATAAAAGGCCCAGCTAGCACCAACGTAGGGGTCCAAGACCCTGGCCTGTAACGGGTGGTCCGGAGGTCCTGCTAACAGAGTTCAGGCCTCACCATGTGCTAGCTGCGGTGAAGAGAAAGGAGTTATGTGAGCCTGATAAATTTCCCTTTAGGTTAGGAACTAAGTGCTGTGCTGGAGGAAGTAGAGTGTATATACAGTCCTGTATATAGTAGGTCATATAACAAATTCTTTGGGCATCCCACAGTTACACCTTTTCCCAGCCACGTTAAATCCCCTAAACAAAACAAACAAAAAGAGCCAGTGACTTCGGATGTGTGAGATATGGTGGGATTGAGGACAGCTATAAAGTGAACCACAACTACCAACCACTCCCAAGGGAGCACATGGCTACAGTGACAAGAAGAAAGTGATTGTTGAAAGAAAGCCATAAGAAGTCCCATTTGCAGTTTGTGAGAAGCCATGTGGGGGACACAGCAAACATGTGGAAGAAGGTGCTCTGGTCAGATGAGACCAAAATTGAACTTTTTGGCCCAAAAGCAAAATGCTATGTGTGGCGGAAAACTAACACTGCAAATCACCCTGAACACACCATCCCCACCGTGAAACATGGTGGTGGCAGCATCATGTTGTGGGGATGCTTTTCTTCAGCAGGGACAGGAAGCTGGCCAGAGTTGATGGGAAGATGGAAGGAGCCAAAATACAGGGCAATCTTAGAAGAAAACCTGTTAGATTCTGCTTAAGACGAGACTGGGGCGGAGGTTCACCTTCCAGCAGGACAATGACCCTGAAGATACAGCCAGAGCTACAATGGAATGGTTTATATCAAAGCATATTCATGTGTTAGAATGGTCCAGTCAAAGTCCAGACCTAAATCCAATTGAGATTCTGTGGCAAGCCTTGAAAATTGCTGTTCACAGATGCTCTTCACCCAATCTGACAGACCTGGAACTATTTTGCAAAGAAGAATGGGTAAAAATGTCACTCTCTAGATGTGCAAAGTTGGTAGAGACACCCCTAAAAAGACTTGCAGCTGTAATTGCAGCAAAAGACGGTTCTACAAAGGATTGACTCAGAGGGGCCAAATACAAATGCATGCCACACTTTTCACATATTCATTTGCAAAAACTTTTGAAAACCATTTATCATATTCCTTCCACTTCACAATTATGTGCCACTTTCTGTTGGTCTATCACATATAATCATAATAAAATACATTTACGTTTTTGGTTGTAACATGACAAAATGTGGAAAATTTCAAGGGGTATGAATACTTTTTCAAGGGACTGTATATATACACCATAGATCTTAGACTCTATAACATTAATACAGACTAAATAATATACATGGATTTGGGTTATTTTTACCAAACAAATGTAGCAGAATACATTTTGGCCTAAATTTGTGAAAAAAGGTTATTTATCTTAAAAATGTTATAATAGGGGTGGAGCTTGGCCGTGCATGGAGATGGCTGCCTGATCCCGTCTCTCCGCCGCGCAAGGGACACTAAAGCCGCAAGTACAGCTACAAAGGCCGGTTAATTACACTCCCAGGGGAGCGATGTCCCGCAAGAAAAAATATCCGCAGGGACCCAGGAAGCTGACGGAGTTCTTTAGCAGCTTCCAGCACACAGACTCCCAAGATGGCGCTGGCTCCAGAAGGACGACAGTGACACAGGCCTCACAGCATGCCTCCATGCATTACGCACTCCATGGGCTTCTCAGCTCCCAAAACAGATGGCTCCAGGGACAGCTCAAAGAGAGCAGCACACTCCCCATTCACAGCACCGGTAAGCAAAAAACATCTGGCTTTCCATCACACTGACATCTCTGTGGGGATAGCTCTGAGGAAGAACAATCTGCGTCCTTGCCTAATGTCTCCACCACAGACAATCCTGTGTCAGAGAACACATTAAAACAAATGCTATTATCACTCCAGAGGGATCTAAAAAAAGATTAAACAAATCTATAACCCACATGCAGCACCAAATTGACAACCTGGGTGACCACACTCACACCATAGAAAAACAGCTCACTGAATATTCCACTGCATATAACGAACTAGTGGATGCTCACCAGGCTCAGTCAGAGGAACGCGACTGCATGTCTGCCAAAATGGCCGACCTGGAGGACCGTTCTCGAAGGAACATCATCAAAATTAGGGGCATCCCCAAATCTGTTCCTACCACAGAACTGTCCTCATAGCTGCAACAGCTATTCAAATTACTGGTTCCATCATTCTCTCCTCTTGACTTCACAATCGATTGGGCACATAGGATCCACAAGCCTGTCCATATACCAGCTGAAAAACCGCGGGACATTCTTACCAGTCTCCATTTTTTTCAGTCCAAAGAATGTATCTTACTGGCAGCGAAAAACCTCTCTTCATTACCTGAGCCCTATGCAGGCCTATCCCTATACTCTGACATCTCTGCAGGAACTGCACAACGGAAAAGAGACTTTGCACCTATAACCTCCACCCTCAGGAATCGCAACATCCCGTACACCTGGGGCTTCCCATTCAAATGGTTTGTCACATACCAAGGCAAGTCGACCACCATAGATCAACTTAAACATGGCTTCAAACAGCTCCACAACTGGGGTCTCTCTCCTTCACAGCCCAACTCATCTGCTAATGACCCTGTACCTACCCGCGTCATGGAACCATGGAAGACTGTCAACAACACCTAATAGGTGATATACCACCACACATACATTTTCTCCAATAGACTTTTTCAAATACCCTCCTGTGTTAGGCCTCTATGAGATATCTCATCAATTTGTTAATAGAGGTTTAACCTCCTGCTCAGTTTATTGTGTGTTATGCACACATCACAAACTTCTTCTTTTTCCTACTTTTCCTCTCCTTCCCACTCTTCCTTCCCCATCCCTCACCCCATTGTGCCAAAACAGACTCACGTATTATTAATCTGTTGGAAATGTTTTTGTAACATGTTGATTAAGCCTACTATTTTCCCTTTTTATTTATATACCACTTATGGATGCATATCTCCACATCCAAGAGTGCCACTACACCCACTGAACCATGACAGCTAAATCATCTCTATAAATGTGAACGTTCACTGTTATGGAAAGAGGCACTTTCCTCCAAATCAGACATTATATGTGTCCAGGAGAAGCATTTTGCCTCCTCTAAAGTTTCAACTTGTCGCCATCCTAAATTTCCCCACATATTTTTCTCTCATGCAGACACCAAATGCAAAGGCATAATGATTGCCTAGCTCATCAACTTCATTCAATAGATTCTGATCCCAATGGCCGCTTTATTATCATTGATGTAACTATTAACAATCACCGCACCACCTTGGTGAACTTATATGCCCTGAATACTCGGCAAAAACATTTCTTCATCAACCTCCTATCTAGAAAACTACAACCTTTCAGGTCCCGTCCAATCATTATCTGTGGAGACTTCAATGAGGTCATGGAATCTTCCATCGACTCCACTAATGCCGCCCATAGACCAAGCTCATCTCTTCCCACAATTGCCTCCCAAGAAGCACTCTTTGATGCTTGGAGATGCATCCACAGTACCGAGCGCGATTATACTTTTTTATCCAAAGTCCATAAGGTATATTCAAGAATAGATTTGTTTCTGGTAGATAAAATAACACTACAACAAATTATATCTGTACGCATAGGTACAGCAACATGGCCTGACCATGCTCCCATCTACCTAGAGCTTTTACTAACTCACTCAGGCAACATGCCAGCCCCCCTGGAGGCTAAATACTTCCATTTTAAACAACATTAAATACCAGAAACAAATTGAGACAGCGGTACAGAATTTCTTTACAGAAAATGAAGGCTTTGTATTTGACCGAAAAATAATCAACCCTTCTGATATAGCAGAACAATTTCGTAAATATTACATGTCCCTATACTATTTGCAAGACTCTCCTACTTTCTCACCATCAAACCCTACTACTATAAAAGCCTTCCTTGACTCGGTAAAACCGACTATCTCACCTAACCAATTGACAGGACTATCTTCTCCCTTCACAATCCCAGAAGTAAATAAAGCTCTCCATTCCCTACCGCTTCCCCAGGGCCAGATGGTTTCGTAAATGAACATTATAAACAATATTCCCATTTAATATCCTCCCATCTTACTAACTCATTTAATAAGATTGGTGAGACAGGCTCATGCCCCATAGAATTTTTAGAATTCTTTATTGTCACCATACCCAAACCAGGTAAAGCAACAGACTCCCCTTCCAACTTCCGCCCTATATCCCTTTTAAACTCAGATACAAATATCTGTGCCAAACTCCTATCCCACAGAATAGCAAAACTTACCCCTTTTCTAATTCATCCTGATCAGGTAGGGTTCGTACCGGGAAGGCAGGCCTCTGATGGAACTCGTCACATTGTTGACATTATCCAATGGGCAGAGCATCACAAAACCTCAGCACTACTGATATCTTTAAACGCCAAAAAGGCCTTTGATAGAGTCCACTGGCTATAGATAAAAAAAGTCCTGCGGAGGTTTGGCTTCACCAGACGAATCCTATCTGCTATAACCACCTTATACCCCAATCCCACAGCAAAGGTTTCCTATCATCCACTTTCGCCAAAATTAATAATACAAGGCAAGGGTGTCCTCTCTCCCCCCTCATTCTCCCTAATCATAGAACCCCTTGCAGCACACATTTGTGCCAACCCCCTAATTTCTGGCATCTCAATAGGACCCATATCTCATAAAATAGGTCTCTATGCAGATGATGTTATCCTAACCCTAACTGACCCACACCATTCTCTCCCTCCCTTATATAATCTCCTAGAACACTTTGACACCATCTCCCTACACAAACGAAACCAATCTAAAAGTCAAATGCTACCCATTGTCTTAAATACTTCACTTAAAAAACAGGTATCTTACTTTGTCCCTTTCTCGCGGGCTCCATTTTCTTCATTGCAATATTTAGGTGTACATCTCACCTCCCCTAGTTCCAGAATTCTCTCGTCCAACTATACTGCACTCATCACCAAACTGTCTCAACGATCTAAAGAGCTGTCAACAACCCCTGCATCTTGGGCCGGGCGTATTTCCCTGGCAAAAATGTTCTTATTACCGCATGCGCTGTATATATTTAGGGCTCTGCCCATCCCCATTCTCTCAGCACACCTCCAAAAAATACAAACTCTCATCAACTCCTTTATCTGGAAGGCTAAACATCCCCGAATTAAGACAGCTACCCTTCTCCAAAAAAAATTGCTGGCTTAGGGGCCCCCAACATTGCAGCATACTATAAAGCAACCATACTATCACAAGAAAATGGTGGACCCCTAAACCACAACTTACTTGGACGCAGATTGAAGCAATAGCTCTAGGACATGACTAGAGTTGAGCGGACACCTGGATGTTCGGGTACCGAACGTTACCCGAACTTGACCCCGGACCCCGAATCCCATTGAAGTCAATGGGGACCCAAACTTTTTGGCACAAAAATGGCTGTAAAAAAGTCCTGGAAAGTGCTAGAGGGCTGTAAAAGGAAGAAAAATGGGAGACGTTATTAGATCTGCAATCTGTCCCTCAAAGCAGTAGTAATCTCTACCTAGTCCAGTATCAGATCGTTCTGTAATCAGATCGTTCTGTAATGCAGGATGAGAGATCGTTCTGTAATCAGATCGTTCTGTAATGCAGGATGAGATGTTATTAGATCTGCAATCTGTCCCTCAAAGCAGTAGTAGTAATCTCTACCTAGTTATTAGATCTGCAATCTGTCCCTCACAGCAGTAGTAGTAATCTCTACCTAGTTATTAGATCTGCAATCTGTCCCTCACAATCTGTCCCTCGCAGCGCCGGCAGCATCCTCTCCCTACACTAACCTGAGAGCATGTGACATGCAGCACTGGGACTCCAGCCTCATATAGAGGCTGGGTCACATGATGCACTGGCCAATCACAGCCATGCCATTAGTAGGCATGGCTGTGATGGCTTCTAGGGAAAACCAGTGAAATGCTTGTTGATTGGCTGCTCTGCAGCTATTCAACATGCGTGATAAAATACCAGAACCCAGAACCCAAACCTTTTCTCAAACGTTCGGGTTCGGGACACGGACACCCGAAAGTTCGGTACGGACCCGAACTTTACAGTTCGGGTTCGCTCAACTCTAGACATGACCTGAAACATTTCCTAGGAGCAACAGCCCTTCTCCCACTACCAAAGAAACATTACCTAGACACAATCACATCTGCTTACAGAGTTTGGACCTCACTTACAAAACCTCTTAATCGAATATCTACTAAATCTCTCTCCAAAATACCGCTGAGGTCTCTGGAACCCATTATATTGCATACCTCTCTACAAAATTGGGAAGAAGCAGGCATAACCTCACTCAGCTCTCTATACCAGATCAACTACGATCCTTCCAAGATCTGGCAAACTTATTCTCTCTCCCCAAAACCTCCTTCTACAAATACCTCCAAATATGGCATACCCTACAACATTTACATATCCAAGGCGACAGAATTATGGAGGATATCCTAGAACTCTGACTTTTCCAAACTATCATCGAAGGGAATCTCACCCATATACAAACTCCTCACCAAACCGCCCCCCAAAGAAAAAAACACAACTATGGCCTCATAGGAACACATTCTACAATTCAACACTCCACAAGAGCAATGGCACCTGGGAACTTCCCTCCCATTAAGGTACTCTAGATGTATCACCCATTGGGAGTCTCTGCAGAAATGATTACATCACTGGTACCTCACTACTGATAAACTGGCAAACATTTTTCCAGACAACTCTTCTTTATGCTGGAGAGCCTGCAATAAAAAAGGCACACTAGCGCTTACATGGTGGTACTACCCAAGTATCAATAATCAACCCTGACCCAAAGCTGGCACTTCTAGGCATGGGTATAGAGTGGTGCCCAAGAGAATTCCACTGTGTTCCCACTCATCCTCTCATCGCAGCCCGATTATCCTTAGCCCGACAATGGAAACAAACCTCCCCACCCACTCTCTTAAACACTATTGGAATTCTGAACGACCAAGCATACTACTAACTCATGTTCGCTAAAGCCCACCTTCAACTTAAAAAATTTCACTCTCAATGGAACTTCTGGCTCCAACATCCTAATTGCTCTTTAATACCATAGCAACATAAGCATGCCTTATTATTGAACTTTTAATATATTAGTAAAGCTTTACTAGACTATAGGTGGGACTGTTTTCTTCTATTACCTCTTATAAAATATTGTCACAATACACTACAATATATCATATTTCACATTATCTATTACCTACCCCTCCCCTCCTACCCCTACTCCCTCCTTTCTGCTCTTTTCTCCTCTTTCTATAACCACTGGTTGATCACAAAGATCACTAATGTTTACTAATACCCCTGTATCCGGTAGTTCATGTCAAATATGTTTTACTCCCAATAGGGATATCTTAATATTAATAATAAGATTGGGCAGGGGTGGCGCTCCCCCCTTATCACAACTTGCTCTCTCATGGGGTGACTGGGGGGGGGGGGGGGAGTAGAGCAACACCACATTTTGCTTAGCTAGCAAAATAGTTGCTAATGCAGTTCTTCTCTATTCACAATCCTTATACTTTACAATGGCATGAATATCATATTTGTGAATTTCTTTGTAATATCTTCCTATAGGACATATTCGATCATATAAGTCATTGTACTCCACGGTTGTTCTCCTTTTCTTATGAAAACTCAATAAAACACTATTGAAACTAAAAATGTTATAATAGAAAACCTTGTTTTCAAATTTTTCCAAAACTTTTTTTTCAACATTTTTTCATTTATATAGCCAAAAAATAAAAAAATCCATAAGTGATTAAATATCCCCAACAGAAAGCTGTATCGGTCTCAATAATAACAATTTCATTTGGATTCAGTGTTGCATCCCTCAGTAATTGTAATTCAAAATGTGACAGTGCTGAAAGATGAAAATTAGCCTGGACTGGAAGAGGATGAAAGTGTCCGGACTTGAAGTGGTTAAACACATATGACATGATCTCTCTATGCAGAGACCCAGTCTGTCACAAGGCCAACTGATTGTCTTTTGACATGCCCTCTGGGGTTCAGGTGGTGTATATTACTGCTGCTATGGACCGTGTTGTGTATACAACATCCATAGAGCATGTTTCATATGAATTAGAAAAAGTTACTGCACAGCCTGCCCCCTGTGCACACTGTATCCTACCTAGCACTCAGGAACTGCAGCTAACAGTGTACTGTAGGTTGTGTGCTCTCTATGTGTGAATGCGGTATTGTTTACTAGTTAGTAGATTGAACTTGTGGTGTTTTCTATTTTATAATACGCAGCGCAAAATTTACTATCTTCAGCGGTCTTTCAAACATAATTTTTTGGGGAAAAAATACACTTTTTGGAATTAAGAAAACAAAACAGTAAAGTTAGCCCAATTTTTTTGTATAATGTGAAAGATGAGGTTATGCTGAGTAAATAGATACCTTTAAAATTGTGCGCGCTCATGGAATGGTGACAAACTACGTTACTTAAAAGTATCCATAGGCGACGCTTTAAAATTTTTTACAGGTTACCAGTTTAGAGTTACAGAGGAGGTCTATAATTATTGCTTTCACTCTAATGATTGCGGCGATACCTCACATGTGTGGTTTACTGTTTACATATGTGGGCGCGACTTACGTATGTATTCGCTTCTGCGTGCGAGCACAGAGGGACGGGGTGCTTTAAATTCTTTTTTTTTTTCTTATTCATTTTACTTTATTTTTTTATATTTACACTGTCCCTTTAATTTTTTTTTTTTTTTTAGATCACTTTTATTCCTATTACAAGGAATGTAACCATCCCTTGTAATAGGAATAGGGCATGACAGGTCCTCTTTATTGAGAGATCTGGGGTCTTTTTGACCCCAGCAGTAAATGCGCATGGGGCGGTCTGCATCAAGTTAAGTAAAACTGTGTATTTTAGTCCAGATAAGCATGATGTCTGATAAATCAGTCACTGCTAAAGTGATATTAAACCTCAGTTTTGTACGCACTTTCATCAGGTGATTAAAGTCACTTACTGAGAATACTGCTGCTTTATCTTGTAATCCTTGCCTATGTGCCAGTTTAAACTAATGCCATTTTCACCATCCCAGGTTTCCTATTTCAGCATGGCTTACTGCAACATCCTATGGAGCCACTAGAGTTGTGTCTCCCTATACTGCGTGCATAATCAGAAACACACCACCACCTAACCTAGGATGGCAAGACAGTCCCCTGCTCTTCCTTCCCACCCCTCCCTTCTCCAACTAACAGACTGGCTGAACTGTCCACTATTATCTCTTTCCAGTGAAAACCGGAAGTTCAGGGAAGCAGCACTGAGAGAGCAGGATCCAGCAGCATTGAAAGTTGTAAACTGCAAGTGCTGGGATTAAAATTAGATAAATATTAAAGAATGCTACATAACATGGAGGAGTGAAGTAGCAAAACAAATTGCTGTAGACTAAGTGCTGCTTTAACTATAACTCTTTTGGTAAGGAGTTATTACAAATTCTGACTGTTTTTTAATAGCTGTGACAGTGTTCACTGGAACAGCATTTAAAGTGGATGTAAACCCGGAAAAAAAAATACTGACACTTCTACCTTGTACAGGAGAGGATATAATGTCAACTGTGCTCAGTTTTGCCACAAAGAGTTAATCCAGCTCTGAGTAATCCTGTTATCTTTTTTCAATAGGGAAAAAAAAAGGACAGAGAGAAATAGGAGTAGTTTCATCCCATGCTGTGTGACTGACAGGTCATATTTCTTATCTCCTGCACTGAGCATTCAGAGACTCACACTCCCCCCTCCCATCTCCTCCAGCTCTCAGTATAGAGGTGGATGGGAAGTCTTGTGACATCACAACTCCACCCACCGAGCTTTAGCAAAGATAGACAACCACTGATTTCAGAGTTTTACAGAGCCGCTAGTGCTTAAATGAAGGACATTTGCAAGGTAGGGATAGATGCAGGAGGCTTGCACGTATATATACATTAATACTGTGCCATTCGTTTATACTGGGTGGGTGGTGGGTTTACGTCCACTTTAAGGAGGAATCTCCTAATGAATAACCCAGGCTGCAATAGACACAGGTTGTCCAACCAAAAAACGTAAATTTATTTAACTGGCATTTTAAGTGATAGACCAACACAAAGTGGCACATAATTGTGAAGTGGAAGGAAAATGATAAATGGTTTTCACATTTCATTTTTTTGCAAATAAATAACTGAAAAGTGTGACTGGCGTGCATTTGTATTCAGCTCCCTTTACTCTGAAACCCCTAAATAAGATCTAGTGGAACCAATTTCCTTCAGAAGTCACCTAATTAATAAATAGAATCCACCTCTGTGTAATTTAATCTCAGTATAAATACAGCTGTTCTGTGAAGCCATCAGAGGTTTGTTAGAGAACCTTAGTGAACAAACAGAATCATGAAGACCAATAAACACACCAGACAGGTCAGGGATAAAGTTGTGGAAAAGTTTAACCACTTGCTTCCTGGGCACTTAACACCCCCCCCCCCCCTCCTGCCCAGACCAATTATCAGCTTTCAGTGCTGTCGCATTTTGAATTACAATTGCACAGTCATGCGGCACTGTACCCAAGCACCATCTTTATCATTTTTTTCCCCACAAACAGAGCTTTTTGGTGCTATTTGACCACCTCTGCGTTTGTTTGTTTTTTGCCCTATAAACAAAAAAAGTGACAATTTTGAAAAAGACACTTTCTTATACTTTTTGCCATAATAAATATCCAAAATATATTTTTATATATATATATATATATAAACAAAATTTACTCCTCGGTTTAGACCAATATGTATTCTTCCTCATATTTTTGGTAAAAAAATCCCAATAAGCGTATATTGATTGGGTTGCGCAAAAGTTATCGCGTCTAAAAACTATGGGAATGGATTTATGGCATTTTATTTTATTTTTTTACTGGTAATGGCAGCGATCTGTGATTTTTATTGGGACTGCGATATTGTGGCGGACATGTCGGACACTTTTGACACTTTTTTGGGACCAATGACATTTATACATCAGATCTAAAAATAGACACTGATTACTGCATAAATGTCATTGGCAGGAAAGGGTTAACTTGCAGGGGGCAATGAAGGGGTTAACTGTGTTCCCTCAGAGTTTTTCTAACTGTGTGGGGGCTGGGCTGGCAGGGACATAGCAGATCTAACTAATCCCAATTACGGGGATCAGTAGATCTCTGTTACACTTGTACATGGCTGAAAATTTTGTTCATTTTTGTTTTTTTATTTTTTCGGAAATTCAAGTTGCGGTAATTCGGCAATTGCAGCAATTCGGAAATTCGGCAATCGGAACAGCCGAGAATCCGAAATTCAGAAATCCTAAAAATTCAAACATAACAAACAACATTTGAAATAATAACTAACTAATAAATAATTATTAAATTATAGGTATTGGAATTTCCTTGAAAATATGGCTATCGGTGATAAATTTCACTAACAGCTAAATTTTCAAGGAAATTCCAATACCGTTCATTTAATAGTTATTTATTATTATTTCAAATGTTTTCTTATTTCTGAATTTCTGAATTACCGCAATTGCCGCATCACCGCAAATTTCCAAATCGGAAAGGCGAAAATTTGGGAAAATTTGGAAATTCGATATTCAGAATTCGTCCAATTTGTTGAATTTTGCAAAATTCGGTAAAAACTAAATTCGGAACTAAACTAATTACTCAAGCCTAATCTCTGTTCTGTTCTGTCCCCTGACAGAACAGGGAACCGCCGTGTTTACATTGGCGGTTCCCCATTCTGCCTCTCTATTAGGTGATCACGGGTCGTCGGTGGACATAGAGTCCGCCCGACCTGTGGGCACGCTCACACAGCGGGCAGCGGGCACGAGAGTGCACCGGCAGCATCTCTGAGGGTGCGCAGGGAGCGTGCAAAAGGGGTGGACGTCACTTGACGGCGCCCCCCGACAAAGTAGATCCGCGATGTAGCCGTCAATCGACTATAGCACTGATCTGAAGTGGTTAAAGCAGGGTTAGGTTATAAAAAAAATATCCCAAGCTTTGAACATCTCGCGGAGCACTGTTCAATCCATCATCTGAAAATGGAAAGTGTATGGCACAACTGCAAACCTACTAAGACATAACCGTTCATCTAAACTGACAGGCCAGGCAAGGAGAACATCAAAGAAGCAGCCAAGATCCATGGTAACTCTGGAGGAGCTGCAGAGATACACACCTCAGGTGGGAGAATCTGTCCACAGGACAACTATTAGTCGTGCAGTCCACAGATCTGGCCTTTATGGAAGAGTGACAAGAAGAAAGCCATAAGAAGTCCCGTTTGCAGTTTGCGAGAAGCCATATGGGGGCACAGCAAACATGTGGATGAAGGTGCTCTGGTCAGATGAGACCAAAATTTAATTTTGGCCTAAAAGCAAAATGCTACGTGTGGCAGAGAACTAACACTGCACAACACAATGAACGCTCCATCCCCACTGTGAAACATGGTGGTGGCAGCATCATGTTGTGGGGATGCTTTTCTTCAGCTGGGAAAGGGAAGCTGGTCAGAGTTGATGGGAACATGGATGGAGCCAAATACAGGGCAATCTTAGAAGAAAACCTGTTAGAGTCTGCAAAAGACTTGAGACTGGGATGTAGGTTCACCTTCCAGCAGGACAACGACCCTAAACATACAGCCAGAGCTACAATGGAATGGTTTAGATCAAAGCATATTCATATAACATATGTGTTAAAATGGCCCAGTCAATGTCCAGACCTAAAACCAATTGAGAATCTGTGGCAAGACATGAAAATTGCTGTTCACAGACGCTCTCCATCCAATCTGACAGAGCTTGAGCTCTTTTGCAAAGAAGAATGGGTAAAAATGTCACTTTCTAGATGTGCAAAGCTGGTAGAGACAACCCCAAAAAGACTTGCAGCTGTAATTGCAGCAAAAGGTGGTTCTACAAAGTATAGACTTGGGGGGGGGGCGCTATACAAATGTGCCCCACACTTTTCGGATATTTATTTGTAAAAAATTTTGAAAACCATTTACCATTTTCCTTCCACTTCACAATTATGTGCCACTTTGTGTTGGTCTATCACATAAAATCCCAATAAAATACATTTATGTTTTTGGTTGTAACGTGACAAAAATGTGGAAAATTTCAAGGGGTATGAATACTTTTTCAAGGCACTGTACATGTCGAGTTTGGTAGGAGTTAAAGCATCTCAACTCCTTCCATTCAAGTCTATGATAATGCCCATGAACGTGCCGACATGCGTTTGCAGCGTGTTATGAACCTTGTTCATAACAACAAAATAGGCATCTGAGGTGCATTTTTAACGCATGTCAAATGTTTGGAGAGCGTTTTCAACAAAAGCGCCAAAGTGTGAACAAGGTCATAGTTTTACTTTAAATTAAGAATGTTCAGTTGGGCTTTAATAAAAAATAACATCAGTTCACTTATGGAATGGATAACAAAAAAAAGCTTACCGCTCCTGCGCTGCAAGTTAGTATTTGAGCATTCGGATCTGTAGTGCTGAACGTTCCAGTTATCCCATTTCCTCCCATCAATCGAGCTTCTAAAAGGAACCCTTTAAAACCATTGGGTGATCCATTGTTTTTTATGGTTACTAAATGGAATGAAGTATAAAGATTAGTGACTATCTGGATACATACAACGGGGTAGATTTACTTAAAGTGTATCTATGATCAATATGTAGAATCATATATTCCTTTCAACATTGTATTTTAACTATGTCTACCCTACTCCTATTAACATGAGCAATCTTGAAGTTTGTAAGCTTACTTTGTGAAGACCCCTACATATTTACTGCCTTAACTTCTGTGACATGTATTCAGCAAGTCCTGTGGGTAGGCATTGCTGTGTCACACAATTCACAGAGCCTGCCTTCTGAACTACAGAGGTGCTGAGGGGAGGAGTTTCAGGAGGTGGAGTCAGTACAGGAATCACTCCTTGCAGGCAGCAAGGCACCATGGTATATGTAGTCCTTAGGAATTGAAAGTAAAGACAGAGCTCTCAACTGTCCCTGATTTCGAGGGACTGTTGCTGATTTGGAACAAAAGTCCCTCTGTCCCTCTTTCTTCCTCAGTTGTCCCTCATTTTCGTCTGAGTTCTACATAAAATGCACTTTTTACCTTTAAAAACATGTTTCTCAGTGTTAAACCTTTTATCCAATTTCTAAATGTCTGCATTGGTAAACTTCAAAGGTTTCAAAAAAAAAAAACAAAAAAAAAAAAAACCCTTGTGGTTTTAACCAATCATTTTTCTTATAATTCTCCTTTAAGGGAACATGGCAGGGGTTGTGTCCTATGTCTTCATATTTTTGCTAATAGGTGTCCCTCGTTCCCATCTCAAAAAGTTGGGAGGGGAAGCTGGTAAGAAAATCAGCCATAATGAGTCAACAGACTTAACAGGATTGACGTAGGAGCAGAGGCTATTCAAGTTGCAAAATAAATGTTTGTAAATAAGGTGCAGCAGTGTTCACTAATAAAATTGAATAATAAAAAAAAAATAGTAATAATAATAATAAAAAATAAAAGAATTATATAAAATACTCCAGCTCTAACAAGTATGTGCTCATATATAAGTATATAACCATAAGTATATAACCATAAGATACTGCTGCTGGCAAAACAAAATAAGATTCACATCTATTCACACCTATATGTAGCAGTACCCCAGTAAGGGCTGCTGAAGTTGTGGCCCACCTGTCGCCCTGCCCAGCCTGGCATTCACTTTCTCAGTCTCTCAGAGGCAATGAACAGTCCATGTACTTATTTTTGTTTGTATTTTTATTGAGGGATTGAATTTAGATGGGGTATGGGATTTATGGAAAGCCCAGCAGATTAGCAAGAATGCGATTTGTGACACAACTATGAACACCCTTTGTACACACTACTGCATTCTCGTCCATTACAAACTTGCTCTCAGAATATTCCCTTCTCTTCCTCCTGCACAACACTTCTCCTCAGGCACAGCTACGACATGTAGTTAGGCCTAAAACTGTACCAGAATGAAAGTTCTGGTGCTAGCTGTCCTATCAATGGACTACTGATCCAAAGCAGCCCTCTTCAGGCACTGCCAGCCCTCCTGGCTGTAGCTGCCTAACTCCACTGCCCATGACACCACAGTCCTCTTCACTGGCTCTGCACCCATCCTAGACTATACCCTCCCAGTCCTCTTAGGCATGCCTCCCCAGTCCTCCGGACTGTGACTGCCACTCACCAGCCCTCCTGGCTGCAACCGGTGGTTCCCTCCTGGAGACTTGCCCGGCAATACTAGCTCCGGCTGTCCTCTCTTGCTCCTCCTGTGACTCCTTTTCAGAGCCTTCACACTTTCTGGAAGGGCTGCATCCTGCACCCAAGCCCAAGGTCATCCCCCCCCCCCCCACTGGGGAGCTCCCTCAAAGGCCCCGACAGCCTAGTACTCAATCTCCAGTTCTTCCACCCGACAACGCCTCCCCAGGTGGGCTGACCCTGGGTATTTGAGGAGGCCTGCCCCCTGCCAATCCAGATTGGGGATTGGTGAGGTCTCCTCAGAATACACCAGATGGCTCCACCTCCCCTCCCACTTCTTTCTAGCACTCTCTAGAAAGAAGTGGGAGGTTTTGATCACACCATCTGTGAGTCACCCAACACTACTCCACTCCCTAGCTGCCAGCTAGGCCTGCTTAAATTTACCTATCCCTACAAAAATCTCACTCTAGCACCTACCTAGGTAGCGGGAGCTACATATATATTACAACATAAGAATAAAAACCTGTGCCTGCGCAATAAGCTATTTACTATAATCCTGAAGGTGTAAAATCATTAAAGTGCAGTTAGTGTAGAATGCCAACAATTTTCAAATGCTCAGTAAAGTGCTTTCTGCGCCATAAGGTATGTGAAATTCATAACAAATGTATTATTAATTGCACATACAGTACTTTATTAATGACAAAGAAAGCACTTTACTGAACATTTGAAAATTGTTGGCATTCTACACTAACTGCACTTTAATGATTTTACACCTTCAGGATTATAGTAAATAGCTTATTGCGCAGGCACAGTTTTTTTATTTTAGTGTTTACTTTGAACATCCAATTAGGTTTTAGAAAAAAAAAAAATGTGTTTTACATTTCCCTTGCAAGACTGGATATTCAATTTTCTCAGTGAACAGGTTTTACTCCTTTTGTAAAATCAACCCTGTGGCCTCATGCATACTGGGCATTATAAAAACACCAGTAGAGTTAGCTGTAGAAAGCTGTAGAATTAATTTTGCAGCGTTTTTTGCAGTAGCGTTTTTCAGCTGCAGCGTTTTTGTTTTTTTTAGCAAAACTATACTCCCATAACAGCTTATGGCTTTAAAACGCTGAATAGCCATGTTTTTCATCGCTTTTAAGCTTTTATCTTAGTTTGAGTGCTTTTACAGCTGAAAAACTCCTCTTAAAACCCGCTAGTTCTGTTTTTTTCCAGCCAGAAAACACCCCTGCCGAAAAACGCTGATGACAGCCTATGCGTGCATGGACACCTAGGATAACATGATGGGGAGTTTACTAGCTACAAAAAAAAAAAATATCTGAAGCCAAAAACAGCTGCTGTACAAACATCCAGTGTGCACGAGGCCTGAAGAGTAAAGTACAACTATTGTGCAACACTGCAAAATGGGGAGCAAAACCTGAATAAGTAGAGAGACAGCAAGGGAGAACTGCTACTTGTAAACAACTTTAAAAATATTTTCTACATCAAACAGATTTATTTTAGATATTTATTTCACCACTTGCCACCCTCTGTATAGTAAAATGACGGCGAAGCTGTGCTGCTCTTGTTCTGGGACTCCGTCATATGTCGGCGCTCAGCTAAGCCGTAATGTTTCTGGGACATGGCTCGACCCCGATCTCAGCAAAGAGCCACGGATGCTGCTTTTTACCCATGTGATTGGCTGTGTCCGATCACAGCCGATCACATGTAAACAAGGAAGTGCTGTTCATCGGCTCCCCACGCTTAACGCTGACAGAGTGTGAGGTGAGGAGAGCGATCTCCTCACAAGGAATATGTGTAAAGGTAATCAGGGCACTGATCATCAATGCAGCCCTAACTGTGCCCATCAGTAATGCCACTCTGTGCCCATCAGTGACACCATTCTGTGCCCATCAGTTATGCCAACCAGTGCCGTCTTTCAGAGCACATCAGCCCCTGCTCATCAATGTTGCCCATCAGTTCCCAAAAGTGCCGCCTATCAGTGCTCATCAGCACCACCTATCAGTGCTGCATATTAGAGACCATTAGTGCCACCCCATCACTGCAGCCTTTCAGTGCAGCCTCATCAGCACACATCAGTGAAGGAGAAAAATTACTTATTTACAAAAATTTCTGACAGAAAAACTTTTCTTTTCAAAATTTTTGGTATTTTTTTTTTTTTAGCAAAAAAAAGAAAAAAACAGCAGTGATTAAATACCACAAAAATAAAGCTCTATTTGTGTTAAAAAAATTATAAAAAAATTCATTTGGGTACAGTGTTGCATGACCGCGCAAGTGTCATTCAAAATGCGACATCTGAAAGCTGAAAAATGGCCTGGGCAGGAAGGGGGTGAAAGTGGCCATTACTGAAGTGGTTAAAAAATATATATATATTTGGACTAAAAAAATAATCTGAACTCATGAACCAGGCCAAATTTGCAAATTGTGAATTTTTTATTTGCTTGCATACTTGTATTCAAATTTGCCTTAACTGAGCCATACAATTAAAGGACGTGCAGATGATTGCGGCTCAGCATAAAAACCTTGTAAAACCTGTTCTGCTAATAAGGTGTGCATCTCCTCCATCCCCCATATCATTGCGTGGCAGCCATGAGAATGTTCCTATGGGGTCATGTCGTTTTTCACAATAGTAGATATGTTACCACTTCAGGGCGTAGCTGATGAAAGATGCTGTGCGGGGACATGAGACTATTTATTTTCCCATTCTGGAACAATAATCTGTGAAACCTGCATATCTGTTGGCGTTCCCCAGAGTGAAGGTTTCATTACATGTCACCTACATACAATAAACCTGAAACCAGCTGTTCTCTGCCTAGTGAGGCATTGCTCATCTCAATTCTACATAGATGCACAGTTTATCTGGGATTAAGCTCTAATTAAAGAAGAAAGACCTGTATTACCATAATCAGCTTGTTGGTGTTAATTTATTGTTACTATGTTTTACACAACACTGACAGCAAAATGTATTCAATGACATGTCAGTATTCGGACAAAAGAAGTATGACTTGTCTTTGAATTGGGAAGGTATAATCATTATGATAGGCACACTTGACGTTACAGGTGCCCAAGATGTCATGTTTATGGAAGGTAGACATGTGTGGTTCGTTTTGTTCCGAATTAATATTAGGACACATTTTTCGTTATTTGGAGATTTGGATATATAATAAAAATTGCAGCGTTAAAAGAATGACGTTCAAAGTAAATCATTAAAACATAGTCCATAAAGTGCTTGAACACGAAAGTACATAGTGACACATGGGAAAAAAAATGTGATTGTTTGGGCGAATATCCACCTGGTGTACCTCCACCGTGATAATAAATAGGATGTGAGCTTACCAGATCGCTAGACTCCACTCTGTAGGAGTCTACACAGGCGATTAAAGTGGTTATCAACCCGTGACAACCACTTTAACCTACAGGTAAGCCTATAACAAGGCTTACCTGTAAGTTCCCTGCATATCTCTTAAACCTGCACGGTTTAGGAGATATACAGTGTGCTGTCATTGCCGACGTCATTCGGCACACGTGCAGTGAAGAAACAGCCCGCTGTGGTGTTTCTTCACTTTGTTCGTGCCCTGACTGGCGGCTCCCGCGCATACGCAGGTGTGATGCCATGTGACTTCGGCCAGTCACAGAGCCGGAGTCGCAACCCCGGAAGGAAGAGGGGCTGAAGATGGAAGCTGCCTGCACAGGGGACATCACAGGCTTCGTTTGCAGGTAAGTGACACATAATAGGCTACTATGCGATGCATAGTAGCCCATTATGCTTTTACTTTGCAGGGGAATATAGAGGAAGTAAACCCCATCAGGGTTTACTTCCTCTTTAAATAATGATCCAGCACACAAAGAGAATACCTCAGTGGCTAGACCGGAAAGGAAGGTAACATGGGTGGCCAAAAAAGACCTTTAATGTTCCTCAGAGATGACCAATAAGGAAGAAAAAAGGGGGAAGCCTCATCTTTGTTACAATTATAATATATATAGAGATTTTTTATTATACATTAAATTAATTAGCACTTTTGCCATCTATTTAATGTTTTTTTTATTTCCCTTTTTTTGTCATCTTATTTTATGCAATGACCGTTTTTCTATGTTGGACCCAGTTATAAAGCTGACATTTTCTGTCCTGAGACTGAGGTTTGGCCATCTACTGGTTGCCAAACTGAGGCTTGGTTTCTTACTTGGATTTTTGATGTGGCCATCTTGTTTTCAATATGAGGCTAGGCCATCCACTGGTCTCCAAACTGAGGCTTGGTTTTCTACTCAGATTTTGACATAACCATCTGGTTTTCAAAACGAGGCCATCTATATAGGTCTTGTAGCCGCCATTTTGATTTCAAAAGGAGGCTTGGTTCATCCCTTGAGGCAGCCTTTTTTCAAAAAAGAAGCTTGGCTATCTAAGGGTTTTCATCCTTGGAATGAGGCTTGGTAGAACGGCGACCATATTGATAACACATGGAATTTGTTTGATGGAGACAGCTGCACTCTCCCTGCCTCGGACACTATATAATGGCATGTAGGTGAACATACACCATGTACCCGATGATGTAACACATGACAAAACATTTAGGCTGTAGTCTGTCCGATCTAACCACGCCAATTGAGTTTGTATACAAGTCGTTTTTATCTTGGGAACTACCATTTTAACCGCTGACTATTCACTGGATTGCTGTAAATGTTTAGTAACTTTTTTTCAAAATAAACATGTTTTACACTATGTGGACCCCCTTATTCTACCTTATTGGTCACGTCTGAGGAACACCAAGGGTTTTGTTTTGCCAGCCATGTTACCTTCCTTTCCAGTCTAACCACTGAGGGATTCACTTTGTGTGCTGGATCATTATTTAAGCGCCTGTCTAGACTCCTATAACATGGAGTTTAGAGATCTGGTAAGCTCACATCCTGTTTATTATCATGGTAGAGGTGCACCAGGTGGATATTCACCCAAACGATCACATTTTTTGGACATTATTTTAATTATTTATTTTGAACTTCATTCATTTAGTGCTGCAATTTTTATTATGTATGTTTTTGCACAATTGGTTTTGTTGTGATATTGCAAGCAGTGTTATTTCACTTAGGTTATTATCACCTGTGCAGTAATATTTTTTACTTTTTGTGGAGATTTGGATATACCTGAATGCACAAATTAGAGTATAAACAAAGTTTACCGAATGCTCCAAATAACGAAACTAAATTTGTCTGAATTTCCAAAATTCAAATTTAAATTTGAATCACATTTTACATTGAGTTCCATTTAAATTCGACCTGTAAACATCTCTCTGAAATCAAAGATCGTGTGTTAGTACCATTTCAAAATAATGCTGTTTTTGTTGATTGTAATATCTAATTTTTAAAAAAAATAATTAACATGTTATACTTACCTGCTCTGGCAGTTGGTTTTTCACAGAGTGGCCCGGATCCTCCTCTTCTCGGGTCCATTTTCTGTGCCCCTGGCCCCTTCCTCCTGTTGAGTGGCCTAACTATGGGGGCACCTGAGCCGAGTCACAGCCTCCTGTGTCCATTCAGACATGGAGCCGCGACCCAGCGCTGCCCCCTCCCTCTCTGATTGGCTGACTGACATTGATTGACAGCAGCAGGAGCCAATTGCACCGCCCTGCTGTCTCAGCCAATGAGGGGAATCCCAGGCAGCTGAAACACTTCTGCAACATCGCTGGATAAAAATGGGCTCAGGTAAGTATTAGGGGGGGGGGGGGCAGAATGCATTAAGATAAAAAACCTTCTGCCTTTACAATCCCTTTAAGCCAAAGCCAAATAGTCATTGTAATAATTTGATGAAGAAAGTTCTTTTGTATGTTCACTTTGCTGCATTCAAATCGAAAAAAAAATATAACAATTTCGATTTGATTGATTCGAACATTTCAAATTGAGAAAAATTGAAAATTCTTAGAAATTTCACAAGAGGACATACAACGCATTCCGAATATGGATTGAATGAATCAACCGAATTTAACTAAACTAAATTACTAGATTAACAAATCTAAACGAAACACATTTTTTCGTCATGCACGTCTAATGGAAGGCTCCCAACCCTGAGTAACAACAAAAAGACACAAAGAGCGCAAGCGCCTAGTGCATTCCTTCAAGAACATTATGAAACAAATTATACCCACAAAGCAAACATGAATAATCATGTTGTATAAAACCAGAAGCAAGCCTTTCATGGAACTTCTTAGGTTCAAGTGAATGTCAATACCAGCTGATGCGTTTCGGGGGACATGCCCTTTTCTTCAAAGCAGAAAGGGGCATTTGCCTGGACACGTTAGCTGGTATTAACATTAAAAGTAAATAAATATGTAGAAAAATGGGATTTTTATGGTGCCGACACAGTAAGATACAAAGTACATTTTTTATTATTTCAGGGATGAAGGTGCCTTTGACCTTCTGAAGTAGCACTAATATTAACATTGGTATTAACATTAATTTGAACCTAATGAGTTCCATGATGGGCTTCTTTCTGGTTCCTGAGTTGTATACATTGTCAAGGTAGTTGTAAAGGCAGAAGGTTTATTTTTTATCTTAATGCATTCTATGCATTAAGGTAAAAAACCTTCTGTGCGCAGAAGGCCCCCACAGCCCCCCTAATACCTGAGTCTGATCTTGATCCAGCGATGTTGCGACAGAGACTCGGCTGTCCGGACTCTCCCTCCTCATTGGCTGACACGGCAGCAAAGCGCCATTGGCTCCTGGTGCTGTTAAAGCCACAACTAATAATTTTGATGCCAGTATTTTATTGCGTTGTGACTTTATTAATGAGCACTAAAAGAAAGGTTATAGCTTGATATACACTTTAAATATAGTTTAAATTGGCAGGCTACATAGAAAAAAACATTTAATGCTACTACATTTACACAGCAGCAACAAAGAATAGTTAAACATTGTTCCCAAGGGTGAGTTCCAGAGGCTCTGCATAACCGTAGTAGCTCTACAATGGCTGCATATGCATTGGCTATAGCTCACACCATATTGTTGCTGTATGGGCATATTTTCTAATATGGACAGCAAAGCACAAAATACAATGCCCCGCAACAACCAATATTTGCCCATTACAGTAAAATTTAATTGAATGAGGTTTTATACTTTTACTATTAAAGCCATTACCTGTTATAGCATCACCAGGCATAAATGTGGTATTAGATACTGTGATGGCATAAGGGGCTGATGATGACTGGGGACCAGCATTCCCATGTGTTGGAAGCATGGTGTCACACGAAGCACTGATTAGTCCACTTGGATACCCAAATACAGCAACCAGACACCCAGCAACATACAAGAGCAGCAGCAATGTGTGTCCCATTTCTTCCTGGAAATACATAGAATTCAAAAAGCTATTAATATCTATTAATAGATAACAACCCCAAGATACGTGTTAGGAACCAAATAGTTACAACATACTGTAATAAAGTAATCTGTAAAGTAAAAGTGGCTAAATGCCAGAAGTCTAAGTTGGCTTGTCAACTGATCCGACCTGAACAGATCTGGCAATTGACATGAATTATAACAGGTATTGTTTTCTCATTTATTTAAATGTGTATGAAGTAACATGGTTTAAAGAATTCAGGGTGTATTTATAAAAAATGAAAATGCAGAGCTAGTCTTGCCAAGAAACTGCATGTAAATTTGATCTGTGCAAATTGGGGCAAAATGGAATGTTATTAGGTTATTTTCTCTCTCTAGGTCAAAAATGAATCCATTATACAGAGAATGAATCAGAAAAATACTGATTTCTGACCACTAGATGGAGCTGATGTTCATAGTAAACAAATACATATTTACTATGGTTGTCGGCTGCATCTGCTGGCCATAATGCAGTTTTTCTAACGCATTCTACTTAAAAAAAAAAAAAAAAAACTAGAGAAAAAATACCAGAGAACTGGAGAAAATCTTAAAACACAAATAGACGGGTGTGGCGCTGTCTGTGAATATATAAGAAAAAATAAAAATATTTATGAATATTTGTGTGATTAGTGATAATGGTGAGTTTGTTTTTGTAAAAATTGTGTAAATGAGTCTTAAAATAAAAATAAAATCAACTGGGAACTGGAGAAAATCTTGCCTAACAATATTCAATGTTCCCTACATTAAAAAAAATAATGTACATTCAGTTTGACAGGATGAATAGGTCTGCATATTTATTTTTTTAAATATGCTCAGACTTCCTAATACACACAGCAAAAACATTTTTGTTATGTTTTAAACAACGGAATTGATTTCTGTGTCAGTTAAGGATGCTATGTAGTTAAATGAATTGGCATCAACATAGCATCACAGTGAAATATAAAATGGGATATTCTGACTCCTTATTTGATTGCAATATTAAAATAAAAAGGCCAACTTATTCACTACAGGTACTTACAGTATCTCACAAAAGTGAGTACACCCCTCACATTTTCTGAAATATTGTATTATAGCTTTTCATGTGACAACACTGAAGAAATGACACTTTGCTACAATGTAAAGTAGTAAGTGTACAGCTTGTATAACTGTATAAATGTGATGTCCCCTCAAAATAACTCAGCACACAACCGTTAATGTCTAAACCACTGGCAACAAAAAAGTGAGTACACCCCTAAGTGAAAATGGGCCCAAAGTGTCAATATTTTGTGTGGCCACCATTATTTTCCAGCACTTCCTTAACCCTCTTGGGCATGGAGTTCACCAGAGCTTCACAGTTTACCACTCCTCCATGATGACATCACAGAGCTGGTGGATGTTAGAGACCTTGTGCTCCTCCACCTTTCCGTTTGAGGATGCCCCACAGATGCTCAACAGGGTTTAGGTCTGGAGACATGCTTGGCCAGTCCATCACCTTTACTCTCAGCTTCTTTAGCAAGGCAGTGGTCGCCTTGGAGGTGTGTTTGGGGTCGTTATGTTGGAATACTGCCCTGCGGCCCAGTCTCCGAAGGGAGGGGATCATGCACTGCTTCAGTATGTCACAGTACATGTTGGCATTTATGGTTCCCTCAATGAACTGTAGCTCCCAATTGCTGGCAGCACTCATGCAGCCCCAGACCATGACACTCCCACCACCATGCTTGACTGTAGGAAAGACACACTTGTCTTTGTACTCCTCACCTGGTTGCCACCACACACGCTTGACACCATCTGAAACAAATACGTTTATCTTGGTCTCATCAAACCACAGGACATGGTACCAGTAATCCAAGTCCTTCGTCTGCTTGTCTTCAGCAAACTGTTTGCGGGCTTTCTTGTGCATCATCTGTAGAAGAGGCTTCCTTCCGGTGACGACAGCCATGCAGACCAATTTGATGTAGTGTGTGGTGTATGGTCTGAGCACTGACAGGCTG
>BLSH010324314.1:96017-115592 GCA_018402905.1 Glandirana rugosa | reverse complement strand
ATGTATTAAATAGGTTGTGATGGAACGTTCCTACTAACGACTAGAAGACCACACAACGACATGGAAATCTCGTTACCAGAGGTTTGACGCCGGGACCCCGGCCTACACCGAGAAACGAACGGAGATAGACCGGGAACCCCGTGATAAGGTAGGTGTTGACTGTGATTACTACCCCGTGATAATGAGTATGACTGTGGTCCCCCATCATTGGTATCAGTGGGAGGAATAGTGTCCCATCATTGGTATCAGTGGGAGGAATAGTGCCCCATCTTTGGTATCTGGGGCAGGAATAGAGCCCCATCATTGGTATCAGTGGGAGGAATAGTGCCCCATCATTGGTATCAATGGGAGCCCCATCATTGGTATCAGTTGGAGGAATAGTGCCCCACTACTGGTGTCAGTATGAGTAATAGTGCCCCATCATTAGTGTCAGTTGTGGATGGAATAGTGCCCCAAGGGCCAGAT
Source organism: Glandirana rugosa (assembly GCA_018402905.1). NCBI lineage: Eukaryota > Metazoa > Chordata > Amphibia > Anura > Ranidae > Glandirana > Glandirana rugosa. The sequence continues at coordinate 115,127 of BLSH010324314.1, read as the reverse complement.
AGAGGCAAGCAAAGAGCCACATCCGGCCCCAGGGCCGCAGTTTGGAGACCATTGCTCTAAAGGTACAGCAACACACCAGAAGATCAGCAATCATCCTTGCAAGGTAGTGTTGGATAAATTATGTAGGATATTTTATATACATATACACAGTTTTTTTAAATATGTAGATGGGTGTACATCTGTGTATATGTATATAAGATATCTTACATAAATTATCCAACAGGTAAGTGAAGACTTCTAGTGGGAGACTGAACTAAATTAAACAAGCAACAACAACAACGACAGCTCCTCTAATCTGTTTAAAACTAGCAAAAAGGGAACATTGCATAAAAGGTTTTTGTTGCACACATTTTGCAAATGTAAGCATCAAAACTGTTTGTTTTTAACCTGATTATTTAAAACCGGTCAGGTTTTTTTTGTGTTTTTTAAAGCTTAACAGTGTTTATTTTAGGTACTTGTATAGTGCTGTCAATTTACGCAGAGCTTTACATACACATTGTACATTCACCTCAGTCCCTACCCCTCAAGGAGCTTACAATCTAAGGTCCCTAACTCACATTCATACACATACTAATACACATACTAGGGCCAATTTAGACAGGATCCAATTAACCTACCAGTATGTCTTTGGAGTGTGGGAGGAAACTGGAGTACCCAGAGAAAACCCCCACACAGGCACAGGGAGAACATGCAAACTCCCGGCAGGTAGTGTCGTAGTCAGGATTCAAACCAGCGACCCTTTTGCTGCTAGGTGAAAGTGCTATCCACTACACCACTGTGCCTCCCGTATTTTAAAATGGTCACTTACCTCATTACATTTACACTCCTTTCACACGGGCAGTCAGGGGGTGATAAAAACAAATGTTTGATCTGGACTTTTACATCCCCCCCACCACAGACCACCCACCTACAAGCAAACATGGTGCTCCATTGCACTGTGGTGGGGCAATTTTAACACTACATGCACAGTTTCACAGGTGGCACTCCCCCATGTAAGTGAATGGGGGCACACCGTAATCAGGAGCCAAATATTTGTCCCGCAATTAAAATTTGGCAATTAAAAAAAAAAAAAACAGACATCAGAAGTTGGCAATATCGCCTCCAGAACATCTGCAAATCTCCCTTCACTGTTCTCTATAAAGAGATCCACAGCAATAAACACTACAGCTAGTGTGAAAGGAGTCGTACAGGTTGCATACGTTTTGAGATCTGTTACATCTCTTCTTCTGAATATTTTTAAATGCTACCAATTAACACAAAGCACAGATAAAGGCTTACCTGGAATACTGTGTCCCTGATCTTTAATTCTGTAGACTGTTATTCATACAGAGCGGTGCTGAACACTGAAAACAGACAGCTATATTTGAGCTGTACGGCAGCAGTATTGTCTCAGTCATAGGCACTTTTAAATAAAGACGTGCAGGTTGTGCTAGTTATCCTTCACATGACAGGGAGTGGTGTATGTAAATGACGCTGTGATGTATGTGCTGCCTGTAATAGAGTGCTTGCCTCCATTCTTTCACAACTTGTCGCTTCATTGACAGGAAGAAACTGGCTAGACCTCCACGGTGCCTGATAACAGAGCATACATAACAATAAAGTCAATTACTTAAAGGAGTTGTAAAGGCAGAAGGTTTTTTTTCTTATCTCAAAGTGGAACTTTAGTCATTTTTTCATCTTTCCATCTATTAAATCCTCTGCCCTTGTTTTAACTTTTTTTTTTTTTCTGCCAGTAAATACTTTATACAACCCACTTCATGTTTCTTGGCTGGAAAAATGCCTCGGCGTTTGACATCATGCACAGCTCTCTCTCTCTCACTCTCATGAGAATTTTCCAGAAAGGGAGGGGGGATGAATCATAAGAGGGCCAATGAGAGCTTCAGAGCTGGGGGTGTGCCTCTGTGTGTTTGTGTAAGTCCAGGAAGGGAATAGGCAGCAGCTTGAACTGCCCACAGTTAAAATGATTGCAGCCAGACTCAGTGAAGGGAGATTTCTGCAGCATATTTGACAAGTACAGAATCACATATATATGTAAAATAATATGCAAAGTGGTTAGAGGGAAGCTTCAGAATGGCAAAGACGTTTTTATTACACATTATGTGAGCAGACTGCAGATCCTCTTTAATGCATTCTATGCATTAAGATAAAAAAAAACCTTCTGTGTGTGGCAGCCTTCCCAACACCCCCCTAATTACTTACCTGAGCCCCAGCTCTTTCCAGCGATGTCCACGAGCCTCCTAGCGGTCCCAGACACTCCTCCTGATTGGCTGAGACACAGCAGCGGTGCAATTGGCTCCTGCAGCTGTCAATTAAAATCAGTCAGCCAATCAGGGGAGAGGGACGGGGCTGGGGCTCCATGTCTGAATGGATACACGGAGCTCTGACTTGGCCCCCTGTAGCAAGCTGCTGGCTGAGGGGGCACTCATTAGAGGGAGGGGCCAGGAGAGCAGAAGAGGGACCCGAGAAGAGGATCCAGGCTGCTCTGTGCAAATCAACTGCACAGAGGAGGTAAGTATAACGTTTGTTATTAAAAAAAAAACAAAAAAAAAAAAACAAAACACACAAGTCTTTACAATCACTTGAAAGCACCAAACAAAAGCTCAGCAGTTCCAGACAGAATATAAAACTATAAATCCAAAGTACACTGCTGTATAGAAACGTGATGGCAGGAAAAAAAAAGCCCAAGTGGTCCCTCGAGTTTTAATTTTACAGCAATAACATTGTGTCACATGTCTCTCTTTTCAATATTGCCCAAAACAATGTAATTGTGCACATGTATGCAAAGAACAATTGCACAGCACAAACTGGATAGTGCCCCATGCATGCTGGAGAGAGAAACAATCCTAGGTTCCTCGATTCAGTCATCGTGCACACGGGAAGTTTGTAAAAGTGCCTCTGAATGCCAGAACTCCTGGCAGGAAAAAATGCTGCTTTAAAAATGCGCTAAAGCTATGTATTCATAATGTCTGTGTGAGTATGATTGTTGTGTTTGTACTTGTCTTTAGTGTTTTATATGGTTGTTTCTTTCTGTCACCCTGTATCCTTCCCCTGGGACATCTCTCAACCCATAAAGAACATCAGTTAGACATATTCATATGGTGTTAAAGCTGAGGGAAGTGGAACGGGTTAGGAGGTCTAATACTAACCATACCCTCATTCATGGGAATTGGTTGTCCCAGTGTATGTATTGTATTTATATATTTTGGAAAGTCTTAATAAAAATGTATAAAAAAAAAAGAAAAAAAAAGCTATGTATTGCATGTGTTTAGGTGCATTTAGGTGAGTTTAAGCATTAATGCATTTTATTAGCCAGAATATTGCATGTACTATCATTTATTTCAATGTATTTTCCCTGACAATGGGGATTTGATTAAAAATATTGTGCAAATATTGTGTGCCATAAAATCCTGCAACTACTATTTTTTATTCTAAAAAGCCTCTGCTTTCAGAAAATAAATGATCTTTTGGGGGATTTAAGTCATTTTCTAGTCAAAATTTCAGATTTGAGATGTGTCTAAAAATATAAAAATAAATGACTCAAGAGGCAAACTGGTTAATGTATTGGAGATATTGGATCAGCACAACAGCCATGCAACAAGCAATTTCAGATCACCTCCAGCAGTGGCAGCCTCATGTCCTTTAACCTCTTCCCAAAGATGGCTATAGCGCAGTCCTCCAGTTCTGGGAGGGCGTCCATAGACGTCCTCCCAGAACACCGCCCCCTGCACGCCTCCTATCCTTTGGACACAGCTGATCGCATGATAAAGGGCCGCTGTGATTGGACCTTTACCGCGATCTATGATCAGCTGTGAAGGCACGCAGGAGGCGGGGTTCTGGAAGGACGTCCAATCACAGCTAATCACATGTAAACAGACTTGCCAATTATTGGCAGTTCTTTCCTCCCACATTGTGTCTGTGGGAGGAAAGGAGAGCCATTAACCAGCAAGCCTGCCAGCACAACATTTACACTGATAATCAGGGCACTGACCATCATTGTCAGTGTGGCCCCATCAACGTAAATCAATGCAGCCTATCAGTGCCACCTATCAGTGCTACCTATCAGTGCCCCCTTATCATTACCCATTAGTATCTCCTCATCAGTGCACATCAGTGAAGAAGAAAAATTACTTATTTGCAAAATTTTATAGCAAAAAAGTGAAAACCCAGCAGTGATTAAATACCACCAAAAGAAAGCTTTATTTGTGTTAAAAAAACAAAAGAAAGGCAAAAAATGCAATATAGGTACAGTGTTGCATGACCACGCAGTTGTCAAAGTGCGAGAGCACTGAAAGCTGAAACTTGGCCTGGGCAGGAAGGGGGTGAATGTGCCCAGTATAGAAGTGGTTAAGGCTGGTTTCTACATACTGTATATTAACTGCGGTAATATGCGGTACCACAAAGCATGACAATGCAACATTCTCATGTTAGTGCATTGCAGTGCCATTTATTTATCCCATAAAGTGGATGTAAACCTGAAAAAAACCTTTTTATTGAAGACTTCTACATGGTACAGTAGAGGATGTCAAGTCATCTGTGCCCAGTCTTGCCACAAAGAGTTAATCCAGCTCTGAGCAATCCTCTTGTCTTTTTATAGTAAGACAAAAAAGGACACACAGAAGTTTGTGTCACCACTTCCCCCACTGCTGTGACTGACATCTGATTTCTTGATCTCATGCACAGCATGATTCCATCTTCACATCCCCCCCCCCTCCTTTCTTCTCCAGCTTTCCCAGGGTTGGCTGCTCCACATCTCAGAATGATTGGGCATGCTGAAGTCATGTGGTGCCTTTCCCGAGTTTTAACTGGATATTACTCAAAACTCAGGAATAGGAGAGTAAGTGTAGAGGTGGGCAGGGAGTTTTGTGACATCACGACTCCACCCACCGAGCTCTGGCAGAGACCCACACGATTACAGTGTATTGTAGGGCTGTTACTGCTGAAAGGGGTGACATTTGCAAGGTAGGGATACCCCTCACATTTTTGTAAATATTTGTAAGCGAGTACACCCCTAAGTGAAAATATACAAATTGGGCCCAAAGTGTCAACATTTTGTGTGGCCACCATTATTTTCCAGCACTGCCTTAACCCTCTTGGCTTGGAGTTCACCAGAGCTTCACAGGTTGCCACTGGAGTCCTCTTCCACTCCTCCATGATAACATCAGAGTTGGTGGAGGTTAGAGACCTTGCACTCCTCCACCTTCCATTTGAGGATGCCCCACAGATGCTCAACAGGGGTTAGCTCTGGAGACATGCTTGGCCAGTCCATCAGCTTTACCCTCAGCTTCTTTAGCAAGGCAGTGGTCGTCTTGGAGGTGTGTTTGGGGTCGTTATGTTGGAATACTGCCCTGCTGGCCAGTCTAAGCACTGACAGGCTGACCCCCCACCCCTTCAACCTCTGCAGCAACGCTGGCAGCACTCATACCTCTATTTCCCAAAGACAACCTCTGGATATGACACCGAGCACCTGAACTCAATCCCTTTGGTTGACCATAGGGAGGCCTGTTCTGAGTGAAACCTGTCCTGTTAAACTGCTGTATGGTCTTGGCCACCATGGTGCAGCTTTATGTAGAGCAACCGTTCTTTTTTTCAGATCCTCAGAAAGTTCTTTGGCACTAGGTGCCATGTTGAACTTCCATTGGCCAGTATGAGAGAGTGAGAGCTATAACACCAAATTTAACACACCTGTTCCCCATTCACACCTGAGACTTTGTAACATTAATGAGTCACATGACACAGAGGGAAAATGGCTAACTGGGCCCAATTTGGACATTTTCATTCAGTGGCATACTCACTTTTGTTGCCAACGTGTAATTTCTTCTGTGTTGTCACATGAAAAGATATAATAAAATATTTACAAAAATGTGAGGGGTGTACTCACTTTTGTAAGATACTGTAAATGCAGGAGGCTTGCATGTATATATACACATTAATACTGTGCCATTTATTTATACTGGGTGAGTGGTGGGTTTACATCCATTTTAAAGGAAGGCAGTTCCAATGCACCTGTGTTACGGTGCACTACAATGCTTGGTAACCACTACTGTGCGTTGTGTTGCACTGTATAAGCAAAAATTCAAGTCTGTTTTCTTGTCCGTTTTGGTGCCTTGCATGCAAATTAATTTGTTGCCTTAACCACTTGCCGTCCGCCCACCGTCAAATGACGGCGGAGCGGTACGGCCCTCGTTCTGGGACAACGTCATGACATCGCCCCTTTAAGCTGGGATTGTGCGTGATCGGGCGCGCGCATCCCGGCTCTGTCGGTGGCGGCAAGTCCCCGAGACACGTCACCCATCACTGACCATGGCGTGTCACCCGTCACCCATCAGTGACCGTGGCGTGTGATCGTCACCCAGGTACAATTTATGGGGGCAGAAGGGGTGACTGTTGGGTGACAGGTGCATGGGGGGGGGTCAGGAGTTTAAGTGACAGGGTGTGTGTTTGTGTTTTACAGATCAGTAACTCACTGATGCTAGCTCTTCTCTCCTCACACTGGAAACTGTGTAAGGAGAGAAGAGCTGGTAACAGTGAGCTACCGCTCTGTTTACATTACATGTGATCGGCTGTGAGTAGATCACAGCCGATCATAAGGTAATATATGCCGGCCGGCGGCTGATACCAGTGTCGGAGACAGGCAGTGTTCCCTGGGAACACGCCGCCACTGGCGTGCACGCGCAGCGTGCTCCCGATCGCGCGCATGCGCCGTTCAAATGGGGGCAGTACCATTTGTGATCAGCCATGACTTCGCCAGGGCCGATCACATGATAAACAGCCATGACCAATGGCTGTTCACCCCCGTTGGTAACGCGGTGTGTCCCAGGGACATGCCGCCACCGACAGAGCCGGGATGCGCGCACAATCCCGGCTTAAAGGGGCGACAGCATAGGACGTCGTCCCAGCACGAGAACCGTAGCGCTCCACTGTCATTTGATGGTGGGCGGACAGCAAGTGGTTAATGTACATTGGTCTTATATGGCCTCTGCCATTGTTGATCCTATTTTGAAAATTGCCTGGCAAACTCTGGTAAATTAACCACTTCAGCCTTGGAAGGATTTCCCTCTGAATGACTAGAGCACTTTTTGTGATTCTGCACTGTGTCGCTTTGACAATTGCACGGTCATGCGACGTTGTACCCAAACAAAATTTACGTCCTTTTTTCCCACAAATAGAGCTTTCTTTTGGTGATATTTGATTACCTCTGCGTTACTTCTGATCACCGCTATAAACAAAAAATGAGCGACAATTTTTTTTTTACTTTTTGCTATAAATGCATGTCCAAAAAAAAAAAAAAAAAGTATATCACACATATATATATATATATATATATATATATATATATATACACACACACACACACACACACACACACACACACACACACACACACACACACACACACACACACACACACACACAAAATGTATTCCTCAGTTTAGGCCGATATATAGTCTGCAGACAGATCTGATGCATGGCGGCTGACGGGAGTAGCGGGCTGCACACTTATAGATCTTGCATATGCATCTGGGATACTTATCACACAATCCTTTCCCTTATCTTGTGGACTGATTGAGTTTATAATCTACACACATGGTCTTTCTAGACCATTGGACAAAACCAGCTTGGTACCCCACGTACGCAGGCACCCGCTTCCACTTAACTTTATCAATCATTCATGACTTGACCTCTCAATTTCTCAACTATATCCACATATCCATTCCAGGCAGCAAGGGCTGATTTGCACAGCCAGGTAGCCTCCCTCAGGTGCGTGATCTGGAGGCTGGTCACCTCCTGCCCCCCTCCTTTTGGTGGGAATACTTGGGACCGGCTCTTGCCCTCCACCTCTGTGGATGACCCGAAGCTAGTTGCAGCAGCATCCTTTCTTTCTGCTTTTAACCTGCACTAGTCCTATATGAGAACCTATATTTATGCCATATTTTTCTGGATGATATTAATGAGTAATATTACCACTTTCACCTGATGAAGAGGAACAACACACGATCTTGAAACGCATTGGGTAGCACTCGGTTTCAATTACACAGTAGTGCAGTAAAAAAGTGGTTCTGTTATATGTACTTGTTGCATTTTAATGTAATATTGTTTCTCTGTTATTGGGTCTGTGTAAACACCACCTTCCCACTTTTTTCTCCCCCTACCTTTTAACTTTTGTAATAAACTATGACATTTACATTACTTTGTACTGATCTTTCTAGTGGAGCCTATGCCTTCTAAAGTCCCGCCAGAGGGTTTTGTTTTTCTAATTCGTATTTAGGGATGTGGGCATACTCTCCACTTATTCCAAGGAGTTCAAGCGTACCTACTCATTCCCCTTAAAATGAATTGGCAGTTCCTTTTTTCCCTTTTTCTTAAGTCACTTACCTGATTTATGCCTATATCTAATTTAAACTGACTCCTTTAGGGGCCGTGGCACCGTACATCATTTCCGGATTTGCATTGGCTCCTGGGAGGTCTTGGTCAGCTTGATATGGCACTGCTCCAGTAACATTTAACATTAGCATCTATGGAAAATCTTGGTCAGCTTGACAAGGCGCTGCTCCAGTGGCCCCTTCGGTAGACCACCCCTTGATGCAGCTGCAAATGATCCCACTCTTGCTGCAGTAGATGGGCTTCCTTCAGGGAGTCAGTGAGGAGCAAGTCAGGGCATTGGCTGCCCAAGGCCTTTAATGCCAAGCTACAGAGAGGGTCTTCCAACTGATCCCTTCGCAAGTCTTTCTTAGAAAGCTTTGGCAGACCTTCATCCCCAACCTGGGTGACATTGCAACAACATCTGGGGACACCAGAAGCTGAAACTCCAATGTCTTTTGCCCTGGATCCTCCTCCAGCTTGGTGTTCTGCTCCTTGAAATAAGGGTTGTACCCCTTCAGGTGTTAGCTGGGCCCATTCTTCTGGAGGGTCGCTGGAACAATGGGTCCGTCTTGACAAACTGTCCGAGTCCTTTTTCCCAACCCCAGGGCAATACTTCAGGCTGAAAGTAAACCCCTGATAGGGCAGCCAACCATCTGTGACCTGTGGCATCCAACGTGGTGTGGTGAGGATGTAGATGAGAGGATTATTGTCGGTCTTAATTACGAACTCCGCTCCATACAGATAATCCCTCAGTTTATCCACTACTGTCCACTTCAAAGCCAGAAACTCCAGCTTGCGTGTGGGATAGTTCTCAGTGGGTGCCAAGCTCTGACTCACATAGGCAACAGGCCGTAAGTGCCCATCATGCTCTTGATATAGCTCCCCACCTAACCCATCTCGACTGGCATCCACATGTAGCTAGCATGGCTTGGTTGGATCTGCATAGGCCAGCAGTTGTTAGGCTCCACTTCAGCTTCCTAAAAGCCTCTTCACATTGAATGGACTTTTAGAGTTTTTTTCCCAGCTAGTCTGACAGGAGGTGGTAGCTTCTAGCTTCTGGGGTCAGTGGCTACTCCGTCGGCAGACACAATGTGACCAAGGTAGTTGACTGTAGGTTGATAAAACTGGCATTTCTCCAGGGACAGCTTCAACCCCTGACCATGGAGTCTCTACAGAACTTTCTACAAACGCTTGTTTTATGTTCTTCCAAGGTCTTCCCAAAGACAATGGCATTGTCTACGTACACCAACACCTCTATCAGGTTCATGTCACCCACCGTCTTCTCCATGAGCCTTTGGAAAGTGTCTGGGGCTGTGGACAAGCCTTGAGGAATGCGGTTGAATTTAAAGAACCCCACCGGGGTAATGAAGGCAGTCGTCAGGATGCATGGGGGATTTGATAGTACCCACTCTTCAGATCCAGCACACTGAACCATTTTGCCCGACAGGCTCTGAAAGGTGTCTTCTATCCGTGGGGTGATGTACTGGTTGGGAATGGTCCTTCTGTTCAGTGTTCTGTAGTCGATACACAGCCTCAGCAATCCATTCTTCTTCCGTACCACCACTAATCGGAGAAGCATATGGGCTTCGGGACTCTCGGATGATACCTGCTCTCTTCAGTTCTGCCAGCTGTTCACGCATGTCCTCCAAATCTCCTAAAGGAATTAATTGGATTCTCTCTTTCTCTGAAAGGCTTAAACCCCCTTCCTAACCAGACCAATTTTCAGCGCTATAACACTTTGAATGACAATTACTCAGTCATGCAATACTGTACCCATATGAAATCTGCGTCCTTTTTTTTTTTTTTACACAAATAGAGCTTTTTGGTGGTATTTAATCACCGCTGGGTTTTTTATTTTTTGCGCTTTGTAAAAAAAAAAAAAAAAAAATAAAAAAAAATGTTTCTTCGTTTCTGCTATAAAATTTTGCAAATTAGTAATTTTTCTTCATACATTTTGGCCAAAATTTATACTGCTACATATCTTTGGTAAAAAAACAAAACAAATTAGTGTACATTTGGTCTTTGTGAAGGTTATAGAGTCTACAATCTATGGGGGAGGATGGCTGGATGGGTGAGCATGGATGGCTGAGCATGGATGGATGGGTGGCTGAGCATGGATGGGGTGAGAATGAGTGGGTGAGCTTGGATGGGGTGAGGGTGGCTGGGTGGGTGCTGGATGGATGGATGGATGGTGGGTGGGCACACTGTCACTAAGCAGCGCTGTGGGCATTACACATGGCCCACAGCGCTGCAGCACGTCCTCTCTCCCCCCTCCGATCGGTGCAGAGAGGAGAGAGAAAAGAGCTGACACTTCCACCGGCTTGTTTACCTGTGTCAAATGACAGCGTGATCACAGCGGCCATTCACCACGATCTGTAATGCGCTGGGTCCCTTGGACCCAGCGGTCACGGATGTTCCCGTGTGCGCGGGAAGCGCATTCATGGGAGGACGTCCATAGACATCCTCCCAGAATAACGCAACCGCCCTGTGGACGTCTTTTATCTATAGGGTGGTTGGGAAGTGGTTAATGTAACATAGGTTACATGGTCATTAAGTTGTGGATGTGTGTGGATTGTTTTTGGAGAATAAGGATATAGGTTAGTGTCACTTTAACTATAACTTAAAAAAATAAAAAAAATATCAAATAACAGGAAGTCGCTGCAGTAAAAAATAGAGGAATTTTGACTTACTTGTAAATTCCATATCTTAGAGTACAGTACAGGGCTCAGGCAAAGTATTCATAGACCCTGGATTATAGACGTATACCTTCAGGTGACTAGACACTGGCAAAGCTTTCAAGGACAAGGCTCATAGACCCTGGGATGTCCCCAAACAATGAATAAAAAGGGTGGACAACTACTAAGCAAACATAAATCTGTCCTTAAGAGTGCAAGCTTTAGAAATCAGATTTCTTACCAACTGAACAATAGTGGACTTGGAAGCAGGGTGTCCTTCACAAGGACCCGAGAACAGTACAAATAGGAAATCCATCTTCCTGATCGAAGCTGTTGGTATGAGGTAGACTCTAATGATTCTGATTATGCCCAGGCATTAAAGAAATATTTCCTTTGGATGCTTGGGAGCAGAGCATAAGGATGGTAGGATTATGTCCTCAATGAGGTGGAAAACTGACACTTTAGAAACAAAAGATGATCTTGGGCGTAATACAACTTTGTGAAGAATGAGGAACAGCTCCTTACAAGAGAGAGACACCAACTCACAGATAAGTCTGATAGACATGATAGCAATAAAAAAAGGATAATTTGCAGGAGAGGTCACCTAAGAGAATATGATAAAAAAACCAACAAAGGAAAAAAATGCCTCTACAAAGGCTATTGATTTCAATACAAAATTGTATTTATTGGACATACATGTAAGCAACCATGGGAAAGATGGGAAATCCCTTTCCAATACATACCTTTCCCCCCTGGCTCCCCACCCAACACAACCCACCCCACTCTTATTTCCCCAGATCCTCAACTCCAAAATCACTGCCACCCATATATCTCCCACTCCAGTGAATATGCTCCCTCTTCTGATGGTAACAGGTCCGGTTGTATCAGTTATCTGTGTGAAATGATCTGTAGACTGAATGGCTAAATGTCTGTAATGAAGGTAAGTCTGCCTGCTTTTTCACCTGGTTCGACCATCTGCAAGTGAACTTGTGTCCAACCCACTCAAACCAATGTCATTGTGAACCACCGACAAGTGGCAATTGTATGGAGATTACAAGGGGCTGCAGTGGCATAGACCAATGGCGGTATTGGCGGGGCTGTAGACTTGTTGATTGGGGTGATGAGCGTGTAACGCAATAAACAATAGTATTATGTTGTCATCTAAAGTATACATTAATGGGTTTGTGTCCTCTCATAGTATAGTGATCTGTCAGCAGTGTTAATTTTGGCAGCAAATTTTGATTTAGTTTTAATACTAAAATGGCATTTTAGTTTTAGTCCCATTTTAGTCCTCTGCAGTTGTTATAGTTTTAATCGTATTTGTGGTCGGACTCTTTACCGACTGGATGACGTATCGAACATGCCAGGCCTGTAGTGTGCCTCGACCTGGCTGACCAGTATACCTGAAAGAGGGCAAAGACACAAAATAGGTATGAAAAGATTTATTGCAGCTGTTGCCAATTTCTATTTACAATAACAATGCATTAAAGACTTGAATAACCTCCGCATGTGGTTCTGGTATATATTGATGGAAACAAGCTGACTTCCATCTCCCCATGTATTTAATAATATGTGCTGGTACCCCTTGTTTGGAAGCAGCGGATGCAGCCCCAATCCTAAATGAATGACCGGAAAACCTACCTCGGATTCAGGTGTAAATTAGTCAGAAGTATGTGTACGTGGGTGATAAATTGCTTTGAGGACAGTGGACTTACAGGAAAGGGGAGCAGAGGGGAATCCGAAGGTGCAGCTGAAAAAAGCTACATAGTGAATCCAATACAGCCATTGGACACCAAGGTCCACCAGTACCATAATATTTGACCCCAAATCCTGGCCCCACAAATCCCTAACCGCAGCGCATAATAGTCATGATGTTTGGTAAGACTGCTCTTCAGCAATACTGTAGAATGTAACGAGGCCTGAGATACTTCCCCCGGCCTAAGGAAACCAAAATAACTAAGGTATATTGCGGCCTTTAATACCAGACTCGATGCCACCCCAAAAGGAGCCGAAGACAACATGTCGGACATGTCCTGAAATATTCTGCCCGTGATTGGTAAACGTGATTTCCTCGTTTGCACCTGAGACTTTTGCATCCCCTTCAACATTGCCTTCAATGGGTGAGCTGCAAAAATAGATGGGGCATCAGGAGTATGTAAAGATCAAAAGTGCTGAATGCCAGCTAGATACAGCTTGACTGTGCTCGCCGATAAACCCAACTCACCATGACAGTGAGCTGCAAATGCCATGATATAACTGACATCCCCAGGAGCCACACACGGATAACGCTCAGAGAATCTCCGAAAAACCGACCACCCCGTGTTGTAAGCCTTCAAGGTGTTCCTGGACAGAGAACTATTGTTTTTTTTTTGTCCCATAACTAAGACCGTGAGAAAATGAGACTCCTTCCTCCGTGGCCCCGTGAGGGCGGACGGAGTGTTAGAGCTAGAGGAGTGCCATGTTTCTCCTTTCTCCGTGGCCCCGTGAGGGCGGAAGGAGTGTTAGAGCTAGATGAGTGCCATGTTAGTCCTTCCTCCGTGGCCCCGCGAGGGCGGAAGGAGTGATCTACCCTACCTGCGTGAAATGTTTTAACGCCTTCCTCCGTGGCCCTGCGAGGGCGGAAGGAGAATATATTTATTATTTCCCAATATGAATGAAATGTTTTACTCCATCCTCCGTGGCCCACGAGGGCGGAAAGGAGTGTTAACCAGCGAGACATGTACACTCCTTCCTCCGTGGCCCTGAGAGGGCGGAAGGAGTGTTTAACCGTGGGTGGAAAACAACAATGTAATAACTTGCAAATTTAATACGGACCAAATCCTACAGACCCCTTTCAAAACAACTAACAAGCTGTAGTGCCTTACCTTAGAGCAGAGCTGATATGTATTTACAGCATCCGACCGCCCACGCAATCCACAGGAATAATAAGACACGAGAACAGATGGTAGACAGCCCCGAGACTTTACCTATAACAACACTTACTTAACCATCCATGCTGACAAAATTAACACAACGGACATGACACCTCTCTTCCCCCAACCAACCCCACTTGAGCATAGAAACCAGCATTCCCCACCTGCAAAACATGGAATAGTGGGGGCGACCTTTGAGTGTACCTCCGAATTTAGTAGAACACCCCCCCCCCCCCGGCCGCACGCTTACCCGGCCCGTCTGAGCGACAGGGCGATCCGTGCGGTTCCCGCAGCGTGGCAATCCGGCAGTCGGCGACCGGGAATTGACTTCAGATGGCACATATCCCACGGAGAGACGACCCGGAAGTCGACAGAACGTTCCCAGAAGCCGAATCCACTGAAGAATACTTTAATGAAAATTCTTCCGATGGTATGAGTGAATTGAGACTCGGTATATGGGAGAAATGAGGCGCAGACAGATCATAAATTAGACGATATTTATTCGAAAATTTTCTCCACAGACCACCCCTATCGGGCTGACCCTCCACATACCAAACAGCGGAACCATGAAAGGGCCAATAACAAATCCTTTGGAGATCTCCACTTCAAGTAACTCATCTACCACCCCAGCGAATCTATCTGCTGATAACAAATTCCTGCATTCAAAAGACTGCGTAGGAAGCGTCACGAACCCTGTATGGAAACCCACTGATAATCCATCCATCCATCAAGAACCGCCTGAGGACTGGAGACGGATGATTCTCTAGAAGATGACCTAACAAAGGAACGTTGACCCGGCTCAGTCATGAAGTAACTAAGCACGCAGTCTTGGGATGTGCCCTGAAGCAGCTGGAGCAGACATGCAGAAGCCTACACTGATTGTAATTATTGCATGCTTGTGCCTTACCCAGATAGTGAAAAGGCCTCCCTAACTTATCCACCTGACCTGAAGGCCCTGTAGACGCTGCCCCACTGCCTTGCTTGGCCACCCCGACCTGGCTGTGCGCCTCGATCGAAGGACACCATGCTGACGTGTGGGCTATGGACTGACAGTTGCCACAAACCGGGGATTTTTGGTTGGCGAAATGCCTGCAGAATAACTCGGTATCGATATTACTCCAACAGGTGACCAGTTGGAGCTGAGCCCAAGTAGCCGCAACCTTAGCTGAAAATGATCTGTGATAGTCATAAAACGACACCCCCCGTATTTGTGGGCTAAGTCTACAACCTTGTGTAGATAAATGTCTAACTCCTCCCTTCTGTTGGGATTGACTGAGCATACAATATCCCTAAAGATACCAAATGCCAGAACAAATTCCGCCACATTAAGCTTCCGGTTAAGCCTAGGGTCCTTAGCCTTAAGCACCCCCGACACTTCACCACAAGCATATGATTTATTCTCTGATAAATCCTGAGACGCCAAATTAACATCTTTCCCCTCCAATATATATCTTTTTTTACATTTTTTTTTTAACACTGGCTGTGATGAAATGAGCCGGGGATACGGAAGGTAATACTGATAACTGTGATGGAGCTGCCACCAGTGAAGGAACGACAATGTTACCTGCAGGAACACTAGGTAAAGCAGGAGCTGCTGGAATGTCAACTGCTTGAACCCTAGCCACCCGATTTTCTATTACTTCCATCCTATCCTGTAGTTGAGACATAGAAGTGACCAACGTATTCAAAACAGCATGAATCTGAGTCAATTAATTATGGACCGAAGCGTGTTCTTGGCTGGTAGAAGCGATGGGTTGTGCTGGAAACCGTAACCTAAATAATTCAGCTTTCCTAGCTGAGGCTGGGAAAGGGGTGCCTTTTTGCCGTAACTCCGCTATGAGTCTAGGAATGGTCCAATTCCTCATCGACTGAGTACTCCCATTCTCTGACCCACCTCGTGGGGTCGTAGGGATGTAAGCCAAGTCCTCGCTATCAGATACATGTGACATAATGAATCTGAGGAAAGAAAACATATGGGTAAACACCCCTCCACACTACCAATTGCTGAACCCTGTGCATGAACCTCATGGTGCGCATAATTGACTGCCACCTTCCAGCGCGTGCAACCCCTAACACTACCGTCCTTATGTGTAGCCTATCCCCTTATTTAGCCCGAGTAAGCTGTAGCGCTGATACAGTAATTAATAACGAACACTCAGGGCTAACGTACCCACAGACCGTGGTGGGTAAAGCAAGAGTATGCTGAATGAACGTGCACGTATGACGTATGTTATACTGGTGAGTATAATATGTTCTATAACATTTTTACAAACGAAACTCAGCCCGTATGGATCCGTAGACGTGACAGATCCTGCTCCCCCTATGCCATCGAGAAAGTAGGAAATTGTAGCCCAACACACCTGTACCTGAACAATCTCCAGACCACGCACAAACACACTACCTGACGAAATATAATAAAAAACGTATCGCATAAACTGCAGCGACTGCCGAATTAAGCTACTGTAGCGAAATGACAGATAAAATGACAAACAACTGCAGCGAAAAGCATACCCCTAAAGACACGATACAAACAAATGACATAAAAACAACATCAACAGCACAACGCAGACACAAATGACATAATAATGCCTTGACAAGCAGATAATGATTATCAGACACTGGCGTAACACGCAGGTGAAAGACTGACATGACTGCAGCGATAAAAATGCAGCCACTACTGACATGACAACTGTAGTAAACAAGTGAAGCAATAACGACATGATACTGTCATGCTGAGGACCGTCGATATAATGACATGATGCTGTAATGAAGAGAGTGGACAAATAATGACATGATACTGCAACTGAAAACGCAGACGAAAACTTGACATAATACTGCAACTAAACTCAGACAAATGACATGATACTACAATTCAAAACGCAGACAAAGATGACAAGATACTGCAACTAAAACGCAGACAAATAATGACATGATGCTGACACTAAATGCAGACAACTAACGACATGATAATGCCACTAAAAACGCAGATAAATAATGACCTGATACTGCGACTAAAACGCACACAAATAATCAAGGCCTGATACTGCAACTAACGCAGACAAAAATTAACATGAAACAAAGGAAGCAGACACTGACATGAAACTCAGCGCAAATAGCATGAGAGTAAAAATCTAAGAGCCTCCATGGAAGGCAAAGCAGCAAACAATTGAATTGTACACTGAAACATAATAATACCCCCAAATGACACATACCCAATATGACAGCCGCTGCTTGGCAATACCCCAACCAACCCTGAAGCAGCACACTGTCCCACCTCACCCCTTTAATCCTAAATCCATATCTCCCACACACTTCTTACTACAGCCAGGAGGGGGAACCCTCCCACTACAACCAGAGGCTCCCTAGCTGAATTTCCTGTATCTAAATTCCCCATATTCGATGTCCGATTTGCCATGAAAATGCCCGGCCGTAGGTACAGCGATACCCCACTCTCAACCCCCCCCCCCTGTGGCCCCCTGTACCTGAACCACTTCCGAGCTTTCCCCGCAAGCTGAAGTGGCCCCGACCTCACTAATCCTCGTAACCCTGCAACCCGGAAGTTCTCATCAGACAGGAAGTGCTGTCACGCCAGCTGCTTCCCAAAGACCACAAGCCCAGCCAACGCTGACAGGGAGGAGAATGGAGTGTTATATACTCCAGACTCCTCCCACAAATCCAGGCTAGCCTGTGGCCAGCCTTAAAACTTAGTCGACTAAATCTCCAGGACATTTTAGTTGTCTAAAATCTAATGGGTTTAGTTAAATTGCAATGCATTATTTAGGCATTTCTCTACAATTTCCAAACTCATATACTGCTTGAGTGAAAAATCTAATATGTTATTATTTAGGATATTGAGCTATGAACATGCACTATAGACCAGTGTTAATTTTGATGTCAAATTTCAGTTTAGTTTTAGTCTTAGTCTTTTGACTAAAATGGCATTTTAGTTTTAGTCGTATTTTAGTTATCTCAATTGTTTTAGTTGTATTTTAGTAGACTAAAATCGTATTAAGTTAGTCGACTAAAATGTCATACCATGCTGATTGGTAATCCCATAAATATAGTTCTCATACACGCTTCCATTGACTCTAGGGTTGCCACATCATCCCTTTAATCCAGGACACATATGAATTACACAGGTTCTGTGGCCGATTAAGTTGGTAATTAAACTCACTTGGTGCCTTATCTGCATTAAATTAGCCTCAGAACCTGTCTAATTCATTTGTGTCCTGGATTAAAGGGATGATGTGGCAATCCTACTCTGTACACACGATACAACGGTCGTATGACCGCTTGTTGGTACGACCAAGTTTTCTAGTCTGCTCATACAACTCCCCTTGTACGACCGTCGTATGTCGGCTGTTCTAATCGCACATACGGCCGATCGATTTCGCATACTGTAGGCAGCTAATGACAGGCAGTGAGATATTTCCTGATCGCTGCAGCCGCAGATTGGCAAATGTCTCACTGCCTGTGATTCACACTTTGCAGTGTCAGCTTCCTAGCGGGAACGGACATTTTCGGTTCCGAACACGCCCGAACCCATCCTTACTGGCTATCACTGCACACAAGCGCCAATGGGTTTTTTTCACATTGTCATGTACTCCTAGCCCTGAGAGTAACCCAGACAGCAAGGTGTTGCAATTGGTCCTACTTACTGTCATAACAGCTCTTATGAACAGCTCCGAATCAACCTTTTTTTGCCTTTGCTTACACAGACCCGGCCCACCAGACTGTTGTGTGTGAGCGAGCGGCGACGCGGTCAGGTGACTCACCACCTCTCTCCTCCGCTCCTCCCCTCCGAGTCCTGACTGATGTGACGACATCATTCTCGGTCCCGCCTGGCACCCGCTGCACTTGTCAGACAGATGAGGAGAAGAGAGAGGCTGAGGCGGCGAGGCACGTGAGCGCAGGTCGGCACTCTTAATGAGGTACTGCAATTTTATTATGAAATACAGGACTCACACTTTTGCAGAGGACACTGACCCCCCTCCACAGCCACCTCTGTATCCCTCCTCCTCCACCACAGCCACCTCTGTATCCCTCCTCCTCCACCACAGCCACCTCTGTAATCCCCCCTTCTCCACCATAGCCACCTCTGTAACCCCCCTCCTCCACAGCCACCTCTGTACCCCCCCTCCCCCACCACAGCCACCTCTGTA
>BLSH010324314.1:56168-77680 GCA_018402905.1 Glandirana rugosa | reverse complement strand
ACACTGGGGGGGGGGGTCAGGAGGACATACACTGGGGGGGGGGTCAGGAGGACATACACTGGGGGGGTCAGGAGGACATACACTGGGGGGGTCAGGAGGACATACACCAGGGGCAGTCACAATGCTTTAATCAGTTCAATTTCTCACTGGTCTGCATGAAAAGGAGATGCAATCCAGTTTGTCAGCTAACAACACCTCTATGCTAAGCTGCAGTAACTCAGCAGACTCAGCATAGAGGTGCCTGTAAACTAGTGCATGACGATTACGATGTATTGCTAGCTGAGCTTACCTCGAGGAGCACTCACTCGGCTCCCTCTGCTCAGCTGCTCACACACCTCCATCTTCCAAACCGCCGCAATCTCGAAGCACAGGCACACCCCCATCCCGCCCACTCAAGCATCAGCCTGTAGGAGAGACTGAAAACTGCTGGGGGAGGTACAGGGGGCGGAGAGTGCAGTCCCGACATGTCTAGGCTGGGTTTCATGCAGAGAATGGCTGTAAGCTGTCCTGACCGCGGCTCTGGTTTGCCGGGACGCACTCGGCCTCGGAGTCTGTAAAAATTTCTCGGGGGGAGCAATTGCCCCGTTGCCCCCCCCTGGATCCGCCCCTGAGACAGCTATGCTATCACTCTAATATATCGGATGGCTCTAATCTGATATATTTGATAGTGAAATAATTAAAATTTGGTATTAAAGGATCTTGTACTTAAAGATCTTGATTCACTTAAAATATCCTATCGGAAGAAAAAAATCACGATCTTGAAATGAGAAAATAAAATATAGTGGTGTATCCTCGCGCTACTATGAGACTACTATAGTGTTTGGAGAGGTTGCTGCTGTACCTACTATGTGACAATAGAAGAATAGTGTTTGAAAGGAAAATGGTACTGCGCAGCCTCAGATAATATCTATCTGTATCAACCCTTTGAATAATAATATATAAAGAGTGAAATGGCAAAAAATATTCTGTGATTAATTCATTAATAATGTGACTCTTCCATATAAAACGTTCAGCAAAAATGCATAAAAATGTGACCAATAAAATCTTCAATATAAGAATACATTTGCATAAATTATATGAACCAAAAATTAGTGAAGTGATATTATCACAGTGAAGCAGGTGTAAACATATAAAAACACAAATGTGTATAAAAAGTCCTTGTAACAAAAATAAAGTGCTTGTAGTGATATTTCCAGTGACTTGTGCTCAGATAGTCCTTATGGGTATTCGTGCTCCAAACAGGTGAAGGATGCCTCTTTTGCAGGGGGATAGGCGTGCTATCCTAAAAGGATTCCTTTATAAAGTGCTTCAAACGGGAAAGTGTTCATAGAATGCTCACCTCTATGGCTTGGTGTATGTGCACATCAAGGTTTCTTTTGGGGATTCTGTTCGATCGTTCCACGCTCTCTCAATCCTGATCCTGATTTTCATCAATGCTCCCACTGTCCGATCGGTTGCTCTCCTTTGAGTTGTATAAACTCAATGCCGCTCAGGAAGGGGGGAAGATAAAAAAGCTTCCATAGTGTAGTATTTAAAAAGGAATACTTTATTGTGTCCAAATAAGGTATATAAACCAAAAAATATATATATAAATTCACAAAAATCATCAAGTAACACAGTAGCGTCTGGGCGCCTCTCACTGTGTGTCCAGCAAGCTAAAACTCCGCCTACGCGTTACATCACCTCACGTGACTTCTTCAGAAATTCTTCAGTAATTTTTTTTTCTATTTTTTAACACAGGTTAGAAAGCTACCTAGCTAAACTGCCTTTATTCAGGAACCTAAGCTATCTGTCTAACACTGCCGCCAACACACTACATAAAGCCGCAGTACAAGCATCTTTATATAGTGTGCGGCGTGGATTGAGGTTGCTGTGCAGAGATTGGCTAAAAGCACCCTGCCTTTAGCCAATCAAAGCTCTCACAGCAGGCCACCCGCTGATTGGCCAAAGCATGCAGGTCAAGTTAATGCTTTGGCGAATAAGCGGGCGGCATTCTGCCACCATTTGAAAGCATTATGGGGTGCGCAAAGCTGTCGTGAACGCCACATAATGTTTGGGAAAACCCGAACGATCGAACACCCGATGTTCGAGTCGAACTCGCGTTCGACCCGAACATCAAGCTCATCCCTACTTTGCTATCAACTCCCCAAGACAGCACCCCTACAAGTGCCAAGATGGACCCTGTAGACGTAATTCAGTGGTGCAGGGAAAAAAACAGGCGAGTGGAGCTGTGTGTGGTGATTAGTGTTCCTGGCGATGACTGGACTGAGGATCAGGTTCGTGAAGCCCTGGATGCCTTAGATCTGGGCAGAAGAGTAAGCATTTTAGATGTGAAGGCAAAACCTAACTCGAATCGTGTCCTGACTGAGTGGAAGAAGGCAGTTCCTGACGTTCTGCAGAAAGATAACTTTCAAATGACTACAGAAACTAATGCTATTCTAATTCATCCAGGTGAATTGAGCTCCATCCCAGAGAGCTCAGGAAGCCACACACCAGACCCAGAGGTCACCACCTCAAAACCAGCTGCCTCCGCTGAAGACTCCTTTTCGCTCCTAGTGGCTGAGTTTGGGAAACTTGTCACAGGGCTCCTTAAGAATCCAGTTGTGCCAACAGATTGTGGGTATTGCAAACTTCAGTTCTTTTCTGAGAAAATTCCCACGACCACAGGAGAAGATGACTTTGATACTTAAATTGATCAAGCCATCCAATCAGTCGAGGAGTGGGAAGTGATACTGATACGGTGAAGAGACAGAGGGTGTTTGAGAGTCTGCGGGCACCAGCTTCTGATGTAATTCGAAAATTTAAAGCGGGCTAAACCAAGCTGTTCTGTTTCTGAGTGTCTAGAAGTGCTTTGGATGATTTATGGAAGAGTAGATGACTTCACTGAGTTGATCTATCTTTTCCACCACACATACCAAAAAGAGGGTGAAAGTCTAACAGCCTATGTCGTATGGTTGGACCAGATTCTTCAGCAATTCATTATGAAGGGTGGAATGGAAGGCAAAGTTGCAACCAAGAACTTAGTATCACAGATGATCAGAGGAGCACAGCCAGGGGATCCTATTGTACCACAGCTTCGAGCCAGGAATCCAGATGACTTCCTCACTTACGCTAAATTCATGAAGATTATTAGAGAGGAGGAGGCCCTCAATGCAGCCAAGACCCAGGAATCGAATCTGCTGTTGGAGTCAGAGTGGACAGCACAGCTGATAGAGATCCAGAGATTGGGATTCTGAAGACTCAGATGTCCAAGCTAATGGAGATGGTGACTGGGTCATTGGATGTCAGGTCTGAGATAGCAGCACTGAAGATGCAGGTATCCCAGATGTTCAAAGTTATTAACCAGCTGACAGCTAAACCTACTGAGCTGTCCGGTGAGGGAGATAAGAGGCCAATGAATCCAGATGTTTGTCTAAACTGTGGAGGTGTAGGCCATTACCAGCAAGTATGTCCTAGTCCACCAAGGAGGACAGAAGACTGGCATGAACTGCAAAGAAGTGATCCGAAGATGGAGAGAAGACCTGGGCCTTCAAGAAAAACCTTCACTGATTCTGCCAGAGAACAGCGGAGGACACCTGCAGTCTACGCTGTTTCAGTGAAGAATGCCTATCAGCCTCCAAAACAATGCCAGAAACAGCATTCCCACTGCCGGAAGCCAAAGGAAGCACAAATTCAGTCACGCCAACCTACTGGTCCAGATGCTTCCAGCAAGCCTCCTGCCGAGTTAGTAGGTCCTCTGTCTGTAGTGCCTGTTTTGGTGAAGGGAATATACACAAAAGCCCTTCTTGATTCAGGTGCTCAGGTGACTCTGCTGACCCAAGACTTCTACAGGATGTATCTGTCATACATGCCCTTGCAAAATTTGAAGTATATTGAGATTCAGGGTATTCAAGTGGATGATTGCCCCTGTGATGGATATCTGTAAGCCAAGTTGTCGCGTGATCCATTGAGGGCTGGGAAGCCTCAGGATTTTGACACACTGGCTATTGTGTGTCCTTGGTTGCCAGGGTCACCAGGAAGTTCACTAATCGTAGGAACAAACACAGATTTGGTAAAGCAGCTGTTAGACCCTGTTGTCCCCAGATGTGATGCCTCACTCTCACTGCCAGAAGGAGGGCCAGCAGTGTCTCCCTCTTCCATAGAGGAAGAAGAAAGGCCCATAACAGAAGTAGAGGAAACTGATCTGCAGGAGGCAGAAGTATTTAAAAAATAAAAAGATGCTAGTGAGCCTACCGTGTCTGAGCCAGGGGAACAGAGGAAAAGAAGAGTTAAGCATTCTCTCAAGAGACCAACCTGTGAGGTATTGGGTGAAAGCACAGAATAAGTGATCCTTACCCCTCAAGGAACTCTTGCAGGGCCTGACCTTCTCATCACAGATTTGATGAAAGGCAACCCCAACTCACCCCCTGGCACATCTGCACAGGACACTTTGGTGTCAATGGCGTTCAGACACAACAACTTGCCCTCCTATGACAATAGGTAGGAGGTTTCTCTGTCAACTCTGTGTCATGAAATGAGCTGTTTAAGCTTGGGCTCTTCTTATAAAATGCAACTTGTCTAATTTTCTGTGTGCCCTAACCTATTTTCTCCGCTTGTATAGAGTACAGCATGCATCAGGTTACAGACTCTTTACCTCCTTTAGAGGACCAATGGTTCTTTGGTGGGTGGAGTGTGTAGCAAGGAGCATATGCATATCTATGCCTGCATTTCAGATACAGAGTGCAGTGTTGTTATGTGGAGCTGACCCCCTCTAGTGGCAGCAGAAAGAAATCATATTATCATATTCTGCAACACAGTGATTTATTCCAGCAAGAAGAAGTGCATTCTGGGGTTGTAGTTCACTTCTAGGAAGTTTCCCTCTAGTTGCCTTCAGGAAAAACTACATTTCCCACAAGACTGTGCAGCAGAGAAGGATTTCTGGGGAAAAACGGGGCCTCATGGGAAAGACTATTTAAGCAGAGGCTGAGGCCTGCTCTGGTCTCTTTTGGATGGCGTGATTGACCAGTGGGGACCTGTGTGCTGTTACTGCAGCCTAAATCCAGTAATCCAGCGGGCTGACCGGCCACAACATCCCAGTGAGCTGCAGTGCTACCTTTTCCCAGTGAGTGATCGGCGGGACCAGCATCCAAGTCTATTCCAGAGCCAGTGGCATCTGCAGAGTGAGCATCGGTCGATACGGAGAGAACTGCAGGGAGAGCAGTGGAAGCCGTTTTCCTAAGTAAAAAGCAGAATTCACTACAAAGGCTTTCTTTTGAAATTCAATCAAGCTTGCTTATTGTGCCTTATCTCAGGGGTTAGGAGACACAGTAATTCAGGTACCTGACAATCAAATTATTACAAGCCAGCAGAAGATTAGACTGAAATTTACCATCAGGATTTCTTTTATTGGGGCACTTTTTCTCACCGACCAGATTTGAAAATAATTCTCCAAAGGAACTCTCTCTATCTTAGAGCAGGAGAATTCCAGTTAGACCATTGTTATGATTAATGATGTTTGCGATAGTATATAATTAAGCCATTCTAAAGTTATAATAGACTTGAAAAATCTCCATTGAGCGCTATCAATATATCCGAGAGTCATTCATTGCAATAGATATAATAACAGAGTGAGTTTTCTGATTATTTTCACTCATTGTAGTCACATCCACATTATTCTTCTAAATTTCTCAGTGACCATGATATATTGATTAAGCTCTATTTGAGGATCTTCTGTTAACATATATATATACTACTGCATTAATGACCAGATGTAATATTTTGAAATTCTGCATTGTTTACTATATTGTTTACTGTTGCCCTTTGAAGTGTGAGTCCCTTCTCAAGAACTCAACACAAAATCTGATAAGTAAATATCATTGATTTTCTAAAATTTGAGTGTTCCTTTTGCTGTGTCATATTAAAAGGGGAATTAACCCAAAGAGTGGGTCCTGGTGTGCCAGAGGGGATTGAGGCTGTTACTGAGGTTGAGAGGCAGAGTGACGGACAGAACATATTAAGCGGCTCCTGGGGGGGTAGCGCTACACGGGATACACAGCACAAAGGACCAAACAAAACCCAATGGGGACACAGCTGGAGCCGATGTAAGACATCTGCCACCTGAGGAAAATCAAAGAAAACAAACAAACATTGGGCAACAACAAAAACAAATGTAGCTCAGGCCCCATCCTCTGAAGAGCCAATGGCACCCTTCAGGACCAGGGAGAGCTGACATCCATCCTCACAAAGTGGGTCACTAGGCATGGTGGATACAGAAAGAAGACTTGAGTTGGGCGCCAGACACTTTGATGATGCAGAACAAAAGAGATTTATTTTTCTCTTCAAGAACTGGGGAGAAAGGGTTAGGGCCAGGATACCCCTTAGGTAGGTGCAACAGCACTCAGCAGACTCTGAGACTCTCTGAATAAGACTCTTAATGTAGCTGTAAAGTTCCACAGGCCTTCCAACTGAACTTTGCCTGACTAGAACTATTTCCTTGAGCATTGAACTTGTACTTTGGACTTCAACACAGATTGTTGCACATTCCAAACTTGGTATCCCCGTTGTGCAGATCTGGCTTCCATGTCACAGCATCCCGCTGTAGCTTCATGAGTCTACACTCACAGTCTCCCAACAAGACTTCCTTCCCTTCCTTCCTTGTCCCTCATGTCGACAACTTCCACTTTACCTCTGACCCTGGTTCACAGTTTGCCTTTGACGGTGGGAATGATTGTCTTCCATTAGAACTCTGCCCCTTCACCTCCGACAAAGAGGGGTTCTCCAGCTGGCAGAACCTGTGCAAATTGGTTAGGCTTCCGGCATGAAGCCCCAACCCCGCGCTGCTGCTTCTTATCCTAGGTAGGCCTCAGACTGCCTAGCATCCAGGAACTCCTGAATAGGCCCTCGACTTTTGGCCTAGCAGCTGGGAGCTTTAACACATGTCCACCCAGACGGCCATCCAAGTGGCACAGAACCCTGATCACCTGACTCCTTCCAAATATATAGGCTCTCCCAGCAGGCCATAGGGCCCAAGAAAACCCCTGCCCATTGGCTGGAGCAGCCTATCATTCATATTCCACCTTATCATTCCAATGCCATCAGCAGCAGTGCCACCCAATGGCAAAGGAGAGAGGTGCATCAAACTCAAAGTAAGGAAAAGAATCAGGAGATCCCCTAACAATTTGGACAGGTTAATTACCACCTAGCAAACTAAATTTGACAGCACCCCCGTTCAAAACCATTGTGCTACACAAAAAATATATAAAAAATATGAAAAGAAAAAAGAAATGAAAAAGAAAAAAAGGACAAAGAAAACTCAACCCTTAACTTCTCCCACCACTTCTCCCACTTACCCATGAGGCTTACATTCTAAGATCATACTTAAAAACGCTATGTGGAGAAATAGTCTATTATAGCTTTTCTGTCACGGATAAAAACAAAAAAAGGAGAAATATATTATATTTTACATTTCTGTCAAAAATGGGCCAAAGCTAATGGAGTAATTGAGTCAGGGACGAAAGGTAGCATGCATTTTTTTAATTCACTGGGCCTCAACCTGTAGTATGCGCTGGTCAAAGTCACCTCCACGTATATGGGGATGTACCCTAGCCAAGGCAAGAAACTGTAAGGAGTCCAAATTGTATGCATGTTTCTCAGGAAAGTGTCTCCCAATTGGGCTTTCCAAGTTAGCACCTTTAATGTCGGCAATGTGTTCTTTAAATCATTGCCAACACATTCTGCGTGTTTTGCCCACATAAAAAGCATTGAAGCAACAGGTGAGCAGATATACAACGCCTATAATTTCACAGTTTTCACAGTTTACAAAGTGTTTAGGGACAAATTTTATGAATCTACAAAAGGAACAGTTACCGCACTTCCACTCCCCTTGGGGCTTGTTCCACACGGATCCTGTCCCTTTGTTCTATTAAAGTGGCTCTGTAACAGAGTATCCTTCAGTGATCATTCTGAATATCATGGGCGATCATCCACAAACTGTCTGATGATATTATAATCAGTCAAAAAGTGCTTCTGCATTATTGCCCTAATCTCATCTCTTTGTCTATTGAACTATATAATAGGTTTAACTTTTATTTTTTCTTGTGTCTTTTCACCTTGAAATAAAAGGAGCTCACGAGGACTTGACTTCGTTTCTTGGTAAGCACGCTTCCACTCCGTGAGGTCGTCGGCGGCGACAAAACGCGCAGGGTTGGACTAGGATGCTGACGTCAACGCGCATGGTTGGATCGTACACATGGCTTATGATTAGCAGCTGGAGATGATCAGAAATATGAAAAAGCATTTATACCTTAGTGTCGGGGAGACACTTGTAACAAAACTAGTAGATTGTAAGACAACAAAAATTGCCTTCCGTGGCGTGCCACGTCCTTAATTATCAAAGAAGAAAAAACCTGTTCATGTGTGGAGAACCCACAGGACAGGAAACAAGATGGATTTTAAGGGCACACACGAGACCAAAGCAAAGAATATGACTTGATAAAACATGAATTTTTTATTGGTATACCGTTAAAAGTAGTGGCAACAAAAGTGACAACAGACTATATCATTAAAAATGTAATACAAATAAGTACAAAATACTACAAAGTACCCAGAACACATTTAATGCAGTACAGTCATGTGGGGTCGACGCGTTTCGCTGAAAGGCTTCATCTGGACCCTTACCCAGACTGTAGATAAACAAAATTACAGATTTTATATCTCAAAAAGGATAGACAATAAACAAGACAATCAGTACAAGTAATATTCATAGTGATGTGTGTAGAGCTTACATGACTGCCAAGTGTTCCCAAAGGCCCAAGGTGATCAGGGGGGTGGACACAGGGGATAAAAAAGCTGCATGTGGCCAAATATATTTATGTAGCCTAGATGCAAAGAACAAAAAATGGAGATTTTATGAGAATAGCTTCAAGGTTTGATGGACAAGTGTCCTTAACAGATCAAGAATTAAAATCGCCACAGTGGCTGTATGAAAAATCATGTATATTATATGTTCAATCGTCACACCACAAGAACAATTCTAATTTATGTATATTTAAATAGAAGAAAAGAGCAGGCTGGACTCAGTAAACAATATAGTGAAATTCATCTATATACCTTCATGTTACATCCTGAAAAAGAGGCGAGGAAAAGCCAATCGGGCCAAGTGGATGATGGAGGTCCAACACTGCCAATACATACAAAACATATATGGATGGCAAAAAATACCCTCTTACATACATACATATGCATAGGGTGCTCACATATATCTGAGGAGATGATAATATATATTTACCTAGTGATAATGTGAAAATTGGGAAACCAAATGGAGTAGAGCTAGGTTGAAAAAATGCTCAGGGATCCCAACAGGATATTTTTTTGGGAGGAAGATCTAGGTATTTCAAAGTATATATGAATTACTGTAAAACATGTAACTACTAGATATATAAATAAATGAGTCAATACCTGTATAAATGAAATAAAGTGAATGGGCCCGACCCAGGTGGAGGGAAAGTACATAGACTAATAACCACACAGCCGCCAGTAGCACAGGGGTGGATAGTGCCCACGTAACTAAAAAAAATACCATCAATGTAATATATTAATGAAGGGATTGAGTAAGTAAATTCCTATGTGGTGAGATAGCAGGATGCAGGTTACCTTGTCCAGTGAATAGCTGCTCATGTGTCCGCCACACTGAGACGCCAAAAACCTACTTACAGACGTTAACTGCAAAACAGACATCCATTGAATTGTATATTGACCTCCCGACGATGTGCTCAAATGGCGTGCGTGATGACGCTCTACTGACGAGCGAAATGCGCTGACGTCACTTCCGGGTCCGTCACGGTCACATACGTCATTTCCAGCCGCGAGGTTATCCGAGTGGAACGTACGCCATTTGAGCACATCGTCGGGAGTTCAATATACAATTCTATGGATGTCTGTTTTGCAGTTAACGTCTGTAAGTAGGTTTTATCTATGCGCATTAAAGCTTTGATTTTATCAGTGTACACTATGGAATCTCTTTATTTTTCTTGAGTGCCTTGGGATCCACATATTGGTATTCGAATCTATGGATTACTACATTTGGTTCCAATCTGGATCAGGATTCTAGCCCCCACCAGAACATAGCCTTTTTGACCCACTGACTGAAAAGCAGTGGGTCCACGTCAACTGGTGAGTGTAGGCACAAAGGGGGTCACCAGTCACTCTATCACCTTGTTGCACTTAACTATGAGAAATAAGCACTAAAGAGCACTTTTTGGAGCACTTTTGTCACCTATTACAAGTGGACGGTTTATGTAACTATTCATGTCATCTTAATACAAGTGGACTTTTTTCTTTGGGTTGGCGCTAGTATATTATTATTAATGGACAGCATATGCCCGCCCACCTGCATTGAACCCAAAACCATGGCAGCGAAGTCGCTAAATACACACATCACTAATATACAAAGTACACAAATCAATATAATGTGGGCAATCAAAATAAAATATCAGAACACGTAGATATTTTTATATGTATGTATATACAAAGCCACAAAGTTGGCAAATCTATTGGGTTGTATAGAGGCAGACCAAAAAGCACTATAATATGTGTGAAAGCACTATCCAGTGATGTATCAAAAGAGGGCGCCAAGAAGAAAAAAAACAAAAATTGAAATAAAATAATTAACCACTAAAATAGGAAACGGCCCTCTATGAATAAGAATATGAGGTGAAACTTAGAGAAAAGGTTTATAGCTTAGAGCCTCATTGAGGCCTGGTTTCTGAGTGGCATTGAGTGTATATATCCACCGTGTCTCTCGTTGGAGAATAATTTTATCAAATTCACCACCCCTTGGATTTTCCAATACTCTCTCCAGAGCCGCAAAACGAACCACTTCTGTGTTGTTATTGTGGTATAAACCTAAATGTCGGCCTATCGGGGTAGAAAGAATATTTTTATTGCCGTAGTATATATGATCTTTAATACGTCTCCAAAATTGTCGTTTAGTCTTTCCTACATAGAATGACCCGCACTCACAAAACATTATGTATACTATGCCAATGGTTTGGCAGTCCACATAATGTTGTATAGTATGTAGTCGGCCGTTTGGCAAGTAAAATGATTGGTTTTCATAGATCCAGTGGCAGAAATTGCAGTCACCACATTGCCATGTACCTTTCAGGGACTCAGAGGAGTTACCTTCGGGTACATGGAAATGACTACGCGTGACCCGATCCTTGACTGATCAAGCTCGTTTGTAAGTGATGACCGGATGATCCTTGATGTATTTTTTTTAAATATGGTCATTAGTTAGCAAGTACCAATGTTCCTGGAGGATTTTGTGAATTTGATTATGTTGTCTAGTGTAGGGAGTGATAAGTCGAACTGTGTTGTCTTCCACAGACTTAAGTCTACGGAACATCACCTCCTCTCTGGAACGTCGGTAAGCCTTGTTGTAGGCATTCTGCATAAGTGTAGATATTGAGAGTAAGGTATGCTATGTGCCAAGGGTTTGGGATGGAAACTCTGAGCATGAAGTACTGTATTGCCAGCTGTTGGCTTTCTATAGAGGGTAGTGGACAGATGGCCATAGGAGTTCAAATGGATCTCAATGTCCAAAAAAGGAATGTGTGCAGGATCAAATTGCATAGTAAACTTCAAATTGAGGTCATTCATCGACGTAGCCTCCAAAATTTGGCGCAACTCCTCCTCCGGCCCCGACCACAGCATGAACACGTCATCTATGTATCGGAGCCCGAGGAGGACATGCGGCCAGAAGGCAGCAAACCTATCATTTGAAAAAAGGCCACGCTCCCACCCCCCAGGTACAGGTTGGCGTACAATGGGGCACAACAAGTCCCCATCGCCACCCCCTGCACCTGGAGATAGTGGGAGCCATCAAAGGTGAAAACGTTGCAGGTAAGTATGTGTTCAAGGGCGGCCAAGATGAAGTCATTTTGTTTAAAAAAGTCTTGATGTCTTTCGTATAGAGGAGATGATAATATATATATATACCCCTGTGTCTGCCCCCCTGATCACTTAAGACACCAGGTGGACGCAATACACCCACACACAAAAAGATTGCTAATAAGTCACAAACTAATAAAAATTCCCATATATTGGGTTGCTGTATGGTTTTCTAGACCCTACTCTTCCTCGGTCAACTCCAAGGAACACTATAGCTACGCTAGACCCGTTTGTGACCAAACTCACGCAACCCCCACAAAATTAAATATTATTAATTTATCTTCCTATGCACTTATGGATACAGAAATTGAGGTCCTTCAATTAGACCTCACTTTCTGTCCCACACAAGATATGGATCGGTTTGATATCATCAAGGATCTCAACCTTTTTGGTAGAAAATTGACATATAAGTATTTATTTAATGAAGAAAGAAAAAGGAAAAAAGTGGAACAAACACTTAAAGATCAATGGAAAGATTTCAGGGTTAGAGATTTTCAGGCTCTCAAGGACCTTATGGACCTTTTAGCCGAGAACGAGGCGCATTTGCCTGAGTATGGCTCTGACAATGATAACCCACATGCCCCTACACTCACTACTACCCCTGCTATCCAGGAGGTACAACCCCAGATGAACAAAACAACCCTAAAAAAGAAAAAGTCAGAAAAATTTCCCTCGCTACAGACGAATCCTAATATCGTTGCCTTTATCACTCAAATGACTAAAAAAATCGAACAATTGTATAT
Organism: Glandirana rugosa; assembly: GCA_018402905.1. Classification (NCBI taxonomy): domain Eukaryota; kingdom Metazoa; phylum Chordata; class Amphibia; order Anura; family Ranidae; genus Glandirana; species Glandirana rugosa. The sequence continues at coordinate 65,009 of BLSH010324314.1, read as the reverse complement.
TCCCATCAAAGGGGATGACAATCTTACCCCTATACAAAAGAGTGCCCTTCGAGATCTTAGTAACAATGCAGATATGATTATCAAGCCCTCAGACAAGGGGGGCAACATGGTGGTTTTAGATGTGCACCAGTATAAAGAAATGTGCCTCTAAATTCTAAACAATAAGGAATGGTACAGGAAAATTCCTCTGGAGATTACAAAAAAAATTCAGGATGAATTCACTGATCTTATTTGCCAGGCCTATCAATCAGGGGTCATTGACAAGGATACTTATGAAACTATCTTTGTCAAACACTCGCGTATACCCACTTTTTATGCATTAATAAAAACACACAAAAACCTGACCAAACCACCCGGGAGACCAATAGTCTCCAGGAATGGTTCTTATGCCGAACAAATCAGTCGACTAATTGATGTACATCTTAAGCCCCATGTTATGGCGTTACTCTCATACATACAGGATACACCAGATCTCCTTCAGAGACTGGAAGATCTTCATGTTCCTGTGGGTACATTACTTGTAGCCATTGACATAGATGCTCTTTATCGTTGTATTCCACACACTAAAGGTATACGTATGGTTCAGGAATTTCTATACAAAAGACATCAAGGCTTTTTTAAACAAAATTACTTCATCTTGGCCGCACTTGAACACATACTTACCTGCAACGTTTTCACCTTTGATGGCTCCCACTATTACAAAGTGCAGTGGGTGGCGATGGGGACGTGTTGTGCCCCATCGTACGCCAACCTGTACCTGGGGGGGGGTGGGAGCATGGCCTTTTTTTAAATGATAGGTTTGCCTCCTTCTGGCCACATGTCCTCCTCTGGCTCCGATACATAGATGACGTGTTCATGCTGTGGTCGGGGCCGGAGGAGGAGTTGCGCCAATTTTTGGTGGCTATGTCGATCAATGACCTCAATTTGAAATTTACTATGCAATTTGATCCTGCACACATTCCTTTTTTGGACATTGAGATCCATTTGAACTCCTATGGCCATCTGTCCACTACCCTCTATAGAAAGCCAACAGCTGGCAATACAGTACTTCACGCTCAGAGTTTCCATCCCAAACCCTTGGCACATAGCATACCTTACTCTCAATACCTACGCTTACGCAGAATCTGTTCTACAGATGAGGCATTTAAAAATGGAGGCCAACAATCTTTGAGATAGACTCCTAGTAAGGGGTTACTCACGTTCCATGTTATGGAAAGCCTACAACAAGTCTTACCGACATTCCAGAGAGGAGGTAATGTTCCATAGACTTAGGTCTGCAGAAGACAACACAGTTCAACTTATCACTCCCTACACTAGACAACATAATCAAATTCACAAAATCCTCCAGGAACATTGGTACTTGCTAACTAATGACCATATTTTAAAAAAATACATCAAGGATCATCCGGTCACAAACGAGCTTGATCAGTCAAGGATCGGGTCATGCGTAGTCATTTCCATGTACCCTAAGGTAACTCTTCTGACTCCCTGAAAGGTACATGGCAATGTGGAGACTGCAATTTCTGCCACTGGATCTATGAAAACCAATCATTTTACTTACCAAGCAGCCGACTACATACTATACATACTATACAACATTATGTGGACTGCCAAACCATTGGCATAGTATACATAATGTTTTGTGAGTGCGGGTCATTCTATGTAGGAAAGACTAAATGACAATTTTGGCGACGTATTAAAGATCATATATACTACGGCGATAAAAATATTCTTTCTACCCCGATAGGCCGACATTTAGGTTTATACCACAATAACAACACAGAAGTGGTTCGTTTTGCGGCTCTGGAGAGAGTATTGGAAAATCCAAGGGGTGGTGAATTTGATAAAATTATTCTCCAACGAGAGACACGGTGGATATATACACTCAATGCCACTCAGAAACCAGGCCTCAACGAGGCTCTAAGCTATAAACCTTTTCTCTAAGTTTCACCTCATATTCTTATTCATAGAGGGCCGTTTCCTATTTTAGTGGTTAATTATTTTATTTAAAAAAAATTTTTATAGTGCTGTTTAGGCCGTTCTTTTCCAAGGTTCGATTCTTTTTGGTCTGCCTCTGTACAACCCAATAGATTTGCCAACTTTGTGGCTTTGTATATACATACATATAAAAATATCGAAATTTTTTGAGATTTTATTTCAATTGCCCACATTATATTGATTCATGTACTTTGTATAATAGTGATGTGTGTATTTAGAGACTTCATTGCCGTGGTTCCGTGTTCAATGCAGGTGGGCGGGCATATGCTGTCCATACCTCTTCGAGGTAGATGATCTGGACCCATTGAGGCGTGCCATATGCTGTCCCACACGGCGGCGTCGCACCTTGTTTTTTCCTGGTCCACGTTGCACCTGGAGCATTGTCTCATCACTGAGCATGCTCTGGATGCTTGGACCGCACGCCGTGACGTTGGTTGACGCCGCGTTCCAGCGACGTCATCCATGCTCGCCCCCGTATTCTTTGCTGGGGTGGGTATACGCAGCGGCGGGGGATTTAAGCTCAGACGCCATCCTGGTGTCTCAGTGTGGTGGACACATGAGCAACTATTCACTGGACAAGGTAACCTACATCCTGCTATCTCACCACATAGGAATTTTCTTACTCAATCCCTTCATTAATATATTGCATTGATGGTATTTTTTTAGTTACCCAGGCACTATCCACCCCTGTGCTACTGGCGGCTGTGCGGTTATTAGTCTATGTACTTTCCCTCCACCTGGTCGGGCCCATTCACTTTATTTCATTTATACAGGTATTGGCTCATTTATTTATATATCTACAACAAATTTTTACATTATCACTAGGTAAATATATATTATCATCTCCTCAGATATATGTGAGCACCCTATGCATATATATGTATGTAAGAGGGTATTTTTTGCCATCCATATATGTTTTGTATGTATTGGCTGTGTTGGACCTCCATCATCCACTTGGCCCGATTGGCTTTTCCTTGCCTCTTTTTCAGGGTGTAACATGAAGGTATATAGATGAATTTTACTATATTGTTTACTGAGTCCAGCCTGCTCTTTTCTTCTATTTAAATATACATAAATTAGCATTGTTCTTGTGGTGTGATGATTGAACATATAATATACATGATTTTTCATACAGCCACTGTGGTGATTTTAATTCTTGATCTGTTATGGACACTTGTCCATCAAACCTTGAAGCTATTCTTATAGAATCTCATTTTTTTGTTCTTTGCATCTAAGCTACATAATTATATTTTGCCACATGCAGCTTTTTTATCCCCTGTGTCCGCCCCATTGATCACCTTGGGCCTTTGGGAACACTTGGCAGTCATGTAAACTCTACACACATCACTATGATTATTACTTGTACCGATTGTCTTGTTTATTGTCTATCCTTTTTGAGATATAAAATCTGTAATTTTGTTTATCTACAGTCTGGGAAAGGGTCCAGATGAAGCCTTTCAGCGAAACGCGTCGACCCCACACGACTATACTGCATTAAATGTGTTCTGGGTATTTTGTAGTATTTTGTACTTATTTGTATTACATTTTTAATGATATAGTCTGTTGTCACAGTGAGCACTTTTGTTGCCAATACTTTTAGCGGTATACCAATAAAAAATTCATGTTTTATCAAGTCATATTCTTTGCTTTGGTCTCGTGTGTGCCCTTAAAGTCCATCTTGTTTCCTGTCATGTGGGTTCTCCACACATGAACAGTTTTTTTCTTCTTTTATTAGATTGTAAGCTCTTCTGAGCAGGGCCATCTTAATCCTCTTGTATTGTAACTATACTGTCTCCCTTTTACATTGTAAACGCTGCATAAACTGTTGGTGCTATATAAATCCTGTATAATAATAATTAATAATATTGAAGCAGTAGGGGCTTTAATGTGTGTCGAAGCCAAAGCAAGTGTAAACGAGCCCTTAGTGATTTAAACGCACGTACAGTATTTCTACATTCATTTGCATTGAATTCTCTGGGAGACTTTTCCTTGGATCACTTGTGGACTAATATATTGCCCTTTGCACGTTTTTTCTCAAAATAACACTGGACTTTGCACTTTTTGTAGTATTTTGCAATAATTACACTTTATGCATTGGTAATACTTGCACTTTATCTTTAATGTACTTTGAGCTGTGATATTCATGTATTGCAGCATTTGATAAGTTTATATATTTTTTACAGTGATACATTTTTCACAGCAATGTCATTTTTGATTGCTATATGATTTATGCACTCCATTTTTTAAATTTAACACTTTTAGGGTTTATGATTGCACATATCCACTTGCCGACCACGTGCCGTCAGATAGCTCTGACGATTGGGTGGTCCCTGCTAAGGTCAGGCGTACCAGATCCCGTTTAGCTGGCGCTGAGGTGCAAGAACCGCAGGGCTCTTGTATGGAGCAGAGACCCAGTACTAGCACTGCTACCCCTTCTGGTGACCTGGCAAGCACCAGCGGCCTAGTACATCCTGGTCATACAACCAGCACTGCAGTAACACTTGGGGACGTGGCGAGTCCCATAAGTGCAGTTCAAGCTGGTGTGGCTAGCACGAGTAATGCCCCGCAGCCACAAAGACGAAGAACACAGGCCCGCAGAGCCCATAGTGCCCTTTCTGACGCGCTTGCAAACCCTGATTGGCAACCCAACACTGATGCAGCGTCCGTACTTCCCCCATTCACTGCCCAACCCAGAATTCAGATGAATACAGTTGATTTTAGGGCCATTGTTTTTTTTTCGCTGTATTTCACTGAAGATCTCTATAGATCTATTGTGGACCAAAGCAATTTATACGCTGGTCAATACATCGCCGCTAATCCCCATTTGTCCCTTGCCAGAAATTGGAAACCAATTACCGTTTCCGAATTTAAGACCTTTTTGGGCCTCACCCTCAACATGGGCATACATCATCTACCTGAATTGCGGTTATATTGGTCCAATGACTCAATTCATCACATGTATGTCTACTCTGCTTCCACGGCCAGGACACGATGTGAGCAGATTCTGCTACGATTGTGACAATCGACTCAATCGTCCATATGGAGACCCTGAATTTGACCGGCTCTACAAAATTTGGCCCCTCATAAACCACTTCAACCAGACGTTCGCAGCACATTTTATTCCCAACCAAGTTGTGTGCGTGGACGAGTCCCTGATTAAATTTGCTGGCCGTCTTGTTTTCAAACAGTACATCCCCAACAAGCGTGCCAGATACGGGGTTAAGTTGTATAAGCTCTGTGACAGGGCCACAGGCTATACATGCAGTTTTATGGTTTATGAGGGCCTAGATAGCCGCATAGAGCCGGAAGGATGTCCAGACTACATGGGGAGTGCTGGCAAAATTGTGTGGAGCTTGGTGTCACCCTTATTCGGAAAGGGTACCATTTGTACGTGGACAATTACTACACAAGCGTGCCACTTTTTAGTCACTTACTTGATCACCAAATTGGCGCATGTGGCACCGTGCGACCTAATCGCCGGGGCTTCCCACAATGGCTGGTAGATTCCCGACTTAGTCGGGGGGAGAGAGCCTGCTTGAGATGTGGTAATTTGCTTGCAAAGAAGTGGAGGGATACAAAGGATGTTTTCATTCTGTCCTCCATTCATGCAGACACGGCTGTCCAAATTATAAGGGCAACTGGTGTTGTGGAGAAACCCCTCTCTGTCCACCAATATAACCTTAATATGGGAGGGGTGGACCTCAATGACCAGTTATTGGCACCCTACTTAATTGCCTGTAAATCCAGACGCTGGTACAAAAAAGTGTCTATTTACTTCTTTCAATTGGCTTTGCTGAACGCTTTTGTGCTATACAAAGCATCAGGACGGACTGCACCTCTCCTGCAATTCCAGGAAGAGATCATCAGAGCCCTTCTGTATCCAGATGGCTCTGCACCCCAAGTTCCCAATCCACATGCAGTGAGCCGGCTGCATGGACGGCATTATCTACATGCCATCCCTGGTACCCCTACCCAACGACACCCCAAAAAAACATGTTGTGTCCGCTGACGACGTGGATACAGGCGTGACACCCGATATTGTTGCCCCACCTGTTTGGGCCAACCTGGTCTCTGCATCAGTGACTGTTTTGAGCGCTACCATTCATTAGTTGAGTATTAGCATAGGGAACAGCACTACATAGAAATAGGGCACACTTTCACAGGGTCTCCAAAGATGTCACCGCATTTTTGGAGACCCTAACCTTTACTGTTTATTGTTATTAAAAAAAAAAAGCGTACCAAAAAAAAAAATAATAAATTAAAAAAAAGTTATAAAAACCCAAAAAAATTAAAAAAATAAAAACCAAAAACAGTTGTACGTTTCTTGTTTTTCTATCTGCATTTTCTCTTTATTCTCTTTCTATTGCTCTCTCTATTGTTGTTTATGCATATCTGTAATGTTTTGGTGCGGTTTATTATAGTGTTTTTTTTTTTTTGCAGGTATGCAATGTTTTATGTGTTACTGTTTTAATTAATCTTTACTTAATTTTCAGGTACGCCAGCTGCAGAGCTGATTTATTTAGGGTGACAGCAATAGCGTTTGCTCCCACCATATATAAAGCAGCGACTCCAGCGCTGTTGGCGGTGATTTCACCCCCACAATTAAAAAAAGAGCAAATATACCGGAGCATAGGGGCTGTGGGTGGAAATTGGTGCGGATTGCCCCTATGCTCCGGTATATTTTTTTAAAAAGTGGCTATGCCCACCATTAGAAATGGGAGGATGAAGGGAGGTTTTCTAATGGTGGGCATACCCACCGATTGATTATTTTTTTAAAAAAAAAAGAACATTACAATATATGCCCAACAAGGACCAGCGACATACTAGTATGTTGCTGGTCTTCTCAGGCTCTCCTGTCCCACCGGGGAAAGTGAGAATGCAGCTGGTGGTTCCGCCAGCTTACCATAGAGCTGATTGAAGACTAGAATGGCTCCAATCATCTCCATGGCCTAAGAAACCGGAGGCTACGAGCATTTTGTAACTTCAGTTTCGCCAGATATAAACAGCGCCATTGGGAAATTGGGGAAGCATCTTATCAAACCGATTTTGGTGTGGTCAGATGCTTTAAGGGCTGGAGAAAGATGTAGAGTTTAGTAGACCCCAAAATGAAAAAAAAATTATATGCGACAATACCTATTTTTATCATAGGTGATATTTAAAATCCCTGTGATAAAAAGAAAAATGATTAAAAAAAAGAAAAAGATGAAGGGGACAGTGTAAAAATAAAACAAAACGCAAAATGAATAAAAAAAAAATGCACCCCTGACCCTCGTGCACGCGCGCAAAGGTGGACGCAAGCGTCAGGTTCATGTCGTATGTAAACAATTTCACCATGCATGTGAGGTATCACCGCGAATGTCAGATCGAGGGCAGTAATTATAGCAGTAGACCTCCTCTGCAGATCTAAAGTGGTAACCTGTAAAGGCTTTTAAAGGCTTTTAAAAATGTATATAGTTTGTCGCCGTTTTGCGGGTGTGCGTCATTTTTAAAGCATGTCATGTTTGGTGTCTATGCACTCGGCATGAGATCAACTTTTATATTTAACCAAATATTTGGGCAAAATAGTATGTTTTTGTGCAGTAAAATTCAAAAAAGTGTTTTTTTTTCCCAAAAATTGCGTTTGTAAAATCGCTGCGCAATTATTTTGTAAAAAAAAAAAAATTGTAACCACTATTTAAATCTGTAGGGCCTCTGCTTTAAAGAAATATATAATGTTTGGGGGTTCAAGGTCATTTTCTAGCAAGAAAAAGGATTTTTTCATGTAAATAAAAAGTGTCAGAAAAGACTTGGTGGTTCAAGTGGTTAGAAGAGTGGGTGATGTTGGGCATAAAATGCCAGGACAGCTCAAAACCCCCCCAAATGACACCATTTTGGAAAGTAGACACCCCAAGCTATTTTCTGAGAGGCATGTTGAGTCCATGGAATATATTATTTGTTTTGGTATAAATGATTAAAAAGTGACAAAAAAAAAATTACACAAAGTTGTCATTGGAATTATATATTGCTCACCCATGCCATGGGTATGTGTGGAATCACAAAATACATTCTGCTGCTTCTCCTGAGTATGGGGATACCCCATGTGTGAGACTTTTTGTGAGTCTATCCGTGTATCGGACCCCGAAAACCAATTACCGCTTTCAGGATTTCTAAGGGCGAAAATTTATGCCTTCACCCCATACTACCTATCCAGGTTGCGGAGGCCATGAAATGCCCAGATAGCAAAAAAAACAAAAAAACAATTGACCCCATTTTTGAAAGTAGACACCCCAAGCTATCTGCTGAGAGGCATGTTGAGTCCATGCAATATTTTATATTTTGCCACAAGTTTCGGGGAAATGACAATTTGTATTATTTATTTTTTTTACACAAAGTTGTCACTGAAATGATATATTGCTCACACATGCCATTGGTATGTGTGGAATTACACCTCAAAATACATTCTGCTGCTTCTCCTGAGTACGGGGATACCCCATGTGTGAGACTTTTTGGGAGCCTATCTGCGTACAGAACCCCGAAACCAATCACAGCCTTCTAAGGGCATAAAATGGTGATTTTACCCCTCTGTACCTATCACGGTTTTGGAGGCCCTGAAATGTCAAGGTAGCACAACCCCCCCCCCCCCAAATTACCCCATTTTGGAAAGTAGACACCCCAAGGTATTTGCTAGGAGGCACGGTGAGTATTTTGCAGCTCTCATTTGTTTTGGAAAATTAAGAAATAAACAGAATTTTTTTTTTACTTTTTTCAAATTTCAAAACTTTGTGACAAAATGTGAGATCTGCAAAATACTCAAAATACTTCTCAGCAAATAGCTTGGAGTGTCTACTTTCCAAAATGGGGTCA
>BLSH010324314.1:30087-55460 GCA_018402905.1 Glandirana rugosa | reverse complement strand
AAACGACTCTCCGTACAACTCGGCTTGTCCTATCTGGGCATTTCATGGCCTCCGCAACTGAGATAGGTAGTGTTGGGTTAATGCACACATTTTTGCCCTTAGAAATACTGAAGGCGGCGATTGGATTTTGGGGTCCTGTATGCAGATAGACTTCCAAAAAGTCTCACACATGGGGTATCCTCATACTCAGGAGAAGCAGCAGAAAGTATTTTTGGGGTGTAATTCCACATATACCCATGGCATGTGTGAGCAATATATAATTTCAGTAACAACTTTGTGTAATTTTTTTTTTTTTTTGGTCATCTTTCAATAACTTATGACCAAAAAAATAAAATATTCAATGGGCTCAACATGCCTCTCAGCAAATTCCTTGGGGTGTCTACTTTCCAAAATGGGGTCATTTGGGGGGAGGGTTTGTACTGCCCTTCCATTTTAGCACCTCAAGAAATGAGATAGGCAGTCATAAAATAAAAGCTACATAAATTCCAGAAAATGTACCCTAGTTTGTAGACGCCATAACTTTTGCGCAAACCAATAAATATACAGTAATTAACTTTTTTTTTACCCAAGACATGTGGCTAAATTCATTTTGGCAAAAATTTATGACTAAAATTTAGTTTATTGTATTTTTGTAATAACATAAAGATGAAAATATCATTTGTTTTCAAAATTTTCGTCCTTTTTTTGTTTATATCGCAAAAAATAAAAAGCGCAGTGGTGAACAAATACCACCGAAAGAAAGCTCTATTTGTGGGAAAAAAAGGACACAAATTTTGTTTGGGTACTGCATTGCTTGACCGCGCAATTACCATTTGAAGCGGTGCAGTGCCAAATAGAAAAAAGTGCTCTGGTCCTAAAGCTGCAAAACCTTCCGGTTGGTAAGTGGATATAGAAGTGTACATTTTTCAATAATACAACGTTAGTATTTAGATATTGAGTTTAGGATTACAAACTAGTGCCGCTTGCTGTTCCTTTTCAAAGATTAATATAGCCTCGCCTGAGGAACCTGTCTCTCAGGAGGCTGGCATGTGTTTCAAAGTCTTCCTCAGTGAAACAGAAGTCGCAGATACTTTCCCACAGGGATTCTTTTTATTACATGTTTGGGATGAGCACTTCCCGCATGTAACAATGAGTTTCCCGCAGAAGGTTTTCTGAAGAGATTAGTGGAGATTACACCTTCCTGATCTTTTTTAATTGTGAGGTCCAGAAATGGTAGAGATGTGTCATCAAAATTAAGCGTAAATCTCAGATTCCAATTGTTGACTAGTGTTGGGCGAACGGTTCAGCCCGAGCATGAATTCGGGCTGAACATTAGCTGATCACCCGTTTGATGAACACCCAAATTGTCAGGGCGTTCATTTGTTTTTTGCGGCCCACCGAGTGCCCCACAATGCACTGCACAGTGCATTGGAAGCCCTGATTGACTGAAACAATAAAGGATTTGCCCAGTCGGGGCATGGAACACTGTCAGAGCCATGATTGGAGAAAGTACTGATGACTGTGCCCAATCATGGCTCATTGCTCATAGACCCACCCCCTCTATAAAAGGATCCTTCCCACAGAAGCCATTTGCAGTGTGATATTAGAATGGAGATATATAGAACAGGGCTCTCTGTTCATTGCTTCCTGCAAGTTAGTGTGCTATAGTTTGCTATTGTGATTCTATTGTGAGTGTAGAGTGTCAGTTTAGTGTGAATATAGTGATAGTGCATTGTGAGTGTTGTGTGACCATTCATTTTTACTTTAGTGTCAGTTTAGTATTTTCAGAGCAGGTTTACTGCAGTACATTGAGGTGCGTAAGTGCATGTTTAGTGTAGTATATTGACGTGCATTAGTGCACGTTTACTGCAATATATTGAGGTGTGTTATTGCACGTTTACTGCAGTATATTGACGTGCATTAGTGCATATTTACTGCAGTTTATTGAACTGCGTTAGTGTATGTGTACTGCAGTATATTGAGGTGCATTAGTGCACACTTAATGCAGTATATCGACGTATGTTACTGCAGGTTTACTGCAGTATATTAAACTGCGTTAGTGCACGTGTACTGCAGTAAATTGAGGTGTGTTAGTGTACCTTTACTGCAACATATTGACATGTGTTAGTGCATGTTTACTGCAGTGAATTGAATTGCGTTAGTGCAAATTACTGCATGTACTGCAGTATATTGAGGTGCGTTTGTGCATGTTTACTGCAGTATATTGAGATGTGTTAGTGCAAATTTACTGCAGTATATTGTTGTGCATTACTGCACATTTACTGCAGTATATTGATGTGCATTAGTGCACGTGTACTGCAGTAAATTGAACTGCGTTAGTGCACATTTACTGCAGTATATTGAACTGTGTTAGTGCACGTTTGCTGCAGTATATTGAGGTGTGTTAGTGCATGTTTACTGCAGTATATTTATGTGCGTTAGTGTATGTTTACTGCAGTATATTGAAGTGTGTTAGTGCACGTTTGCTTCAGTATATTGAACTGCGTTAGTGCATGTTTACTGCAGTATATTGAGCTGCCTTAGTGCACGTTTATTGCAGTACATTAAGGTGCGTTAGTCCATGTTTACTGCAGTACATTGATGTGCATTAGTTCACCTTTACTGCAGTATATTACCACGCGTTAGTGCACGTTTACTGCAGTACAGTGAGGTGCATTAGTGCACGTTTACTGCAGTATATTGAGGTGCATTAGTTCACATTTACTGCAGTATATCCGCGTATGTTACTGCAGGTTTACTGCAGTATATTAAACTGCATTAGTGCGTGTGTACTGCAGTATATTGAGGTGTGTTAGTGCATGTTTACTGCAGTGAATTTAATTGCTTTAGTGCACATGTATTAGTATTAGTGTACTTCAGTATATTGAGGTGTGTTAGTGCATGTTTACTGCAGTATATTGAGGTACGTTAGTGCACATTTTCTGCAGTATATGGAAGTGCCTTAGTGCACTTTTACGGCAGTATAGTGACGTGCATTAGTGCAGTTTTACTGCAGTATATTGAATTGCGTTACTGCACTTTTACTGCGATATATTGACATGCCTTAGTACACTTTTTTGGCAGTATATTGAAGTGCCTTAGTGCACTTTTATGGTAGTACGCAATAGTATTGCGTACCTTTACTGCAGCATATTGACGTGTGTTAGTGCACGTTTACTGCAGTGAATTTAATTGCTTTAGTGCACATGTACTGCAGTATATTGAGGTGTGTTAGTGCATGTTTACTGCAGTATATTGAGGTACGTTAGTGAACATTTACTGCAGTATATTCATGTGCATTAGTGCAGTTTTACTGCAGTATATTGAATTGCATTAGTGCACTTTTACTGCAGTATATTGGAGTGCGTTAGTGCAGTTTTACTGCAGTATATTGAATTGCGTCAGTGCAGTTTTACTGCAGTACATTGAAGTGCCTCAGTAAAATTTTACTGCAGTATATTGTAGTGTGTCAGTGGAGTGTGTACAAAGCAACAGTTTCCATTAATTGATTCTCTATTACATTTTTGTAATAAGCCCTCCCATCATGTCTGGGAGGCCAACAAGGAGAGGCAAATGTTCCCATGGCACTGTGCGGGGTCCAGCAGCATATGTGTCCACAGGCAAATGTGGACATGGTCTGTCCTCAGGCAGGGCACCATTTCCTCTGTTTTGTAATGTTGCCTGTACTATCCAGCCACATGATGCAGAGGAGGTGGTAGATTGGCTTACTAAACCATCCTCATCCTCCTCATCCTCTGTCACTGAAGCAGAGACTAGTGCACAGTTCACCACAGCTGCCAGAGCGGCTTATTCTGCCTCCTTGTCCACAGCTACTCCTGCTTTAGCCCCAGCATCAGGCATGGATGAGTCTGCCGAGTTATTTGAACACAGCATCAGTCTCTTGCTTCTTGACAATGCCCAAGCATTACTTGATTCTGATGTTGGTTCTGAGGTTGAAGAAGGTAATAACATGAGCCTACAGAGAGGGGAGAACACTGGTAAACAACAAATTGGCAATCATGTTCCCCAAGCAGCAGTGCATTGCCATGTTCCTGTGATGATGATGTGACTTGGGTGCCCGATAGAGCAGAGAAGGAAAGTGAGGGTGAGACACAACCCCAACAAGGCAGCCATCATGAAAGAGTAGAGAGCAGCTCCATCACTTTGTGGAGCTGTTATCTCCCAGCCCACGTCCCATAGCTCATCTGTCTGGGCCTATTTTAGCACATGTGTAGCCGATCGCACTGTTGTGATTTGCAAATTTTGCCTCCAGTAGATCAAATGTGGCAAAAACACCAGCCATTTGGGTACCACATACTTGACAAGGCATTTAACCTCCCATTACTCAGCCTGTTGGCAAGAGCACCTGAAAGCCACACAAAAGGGACACAATTTTGCTCCTCCTCACTCCTCACCTTTCAGGTCTACCTCCGCTATATCTCATGACCTCTCAGCAGCCTCCACTGACAGGTATAATGGTAGATCAAACAAAGGGCAGCACATCTGCCAACAGCACACCACCAGCTGTAGACTATAGCAGGCCTATTTCTCTGCGCCAGCTGTTGCAGCGGAAAAAAAAAAGTCATTGCCACCCACATGCCCAGCGTCTAAATTCAAGCTTGTCAAAGCTGCTGGATTTACAATTCCTGCCTTTCCGTCTGGTGGATTCTGCCCCCTTCTGTGATTTTGCAGAATGTTCTGTACCACAATGGCAGGTTCCCAGTCGCTATTTCTTTGCACGTGAGGTTATTCCAGCTCTGTACCATCACATGGAAGGTAATGTTGTGGTATCATTAGGCAGGACAGTCAGCCGCAAGGTCCATGTTACTGCTGACACATGGTCCAGCAAGCATTGTCAGGGACGCTATATTTTGTTCACAGCACACTGGGTAACTCTGCTTGCAACTCGGAAATATACAGGACAGAGCTCAGTGCTGCAGCTTGTTTTGCCGCCATGTCACCATACAGCTGGTGGTGGCCTCCACCTCCATGCCCTCCTCTGCTGAATTGTCCTATGAATCACCAGTACCCCTAAGCATTCAAGGGGCTATTCAATGAGTCAGGCTAAAAGATTCCATGCAGTGCTTCAGCTGGTCTGTCTAGGGGACAGGAGCCACACCAGAGCAGAGATTAATTTAGCTCTGCAGGGTCAGGCCCATAGGTGGTTCATGCCATGTCAGTTGGAGCCAGGAATGGTGCTGTGATAATGGCACTAACCTCCTGTCCGCCCTTAGACAGGGAAAGTTGACACATGTGCCATGCTTAGCACATGTCCTCAATTTGGTGGCACAGCATTTCTTAAGCAGGTATCCAGGGTTGGAAGATCTGCTAAAGCAGGCCAGACAAGTCTGTAGCCATTTTAGGCAGTCAAACAGCCAGTGCTCCATTGGCTGAAATTCAGAGGGAATGCCACCTGCCCGTAAACTTCCTGATTTGTGACATGCCTACCAGGTGGAACATAAATTTGGCAATGTTGCAGTGGCTGCACATACAGCAGAGGAAATCCGTACCTGAGTGCAGCTCTTCAACTGATGTCTAAACCTGTATAATTACTTTTACTTATGCATACAAATGTTAAGCAAATAAATTACCAAAATAATTCATAAATGCAAATGTGATGCAAGTACCAGTAAACCATATTACAGAGAAGTGCTCATGTGCATAGACAGTCCTTTTTGCGCCACTGATAATAACAATGATACTTCCATATAACATATATATCTTACAGTCACACAGTGTGCCAGTATAAAATATATAAAGTAAAAAATATATAAAGAAAAAAAAAGTAATCCAATAAAGTGGCCTTGTGCAGAAAAAAATCAATTCAAAACACAGGGAATCTGCTATAGAATCCTCAATCCACCACCTCTAATTCGTGCTACAAAACACCTCCACCAGATGGGCGTAAATGCTTACAAATGTTAAGCAAATTCATTAACAGACATAATTCATAAATGCAAATATGCAAATATGATCATATGTACAAATTGGTGCCAGTAAACAATATTACAGAAAAGTGCTCATGTGCATAGAAAGTCCTTTTTGTGCCACTGAAAATAACAATGATTCTTCCATATACCGTATATATCTCACAGTCACACAGTGTGCCAATATATAAAGTAAAGTAGTCCAATAAATTGGCCTTGTGCAGAAAAAAAATCAATACAAAACACAGGGAATCTGCTATAGAATCCTCAATCCACCACCTCTGATTCATGCTACAAAACACCTCCACCAGATGTGCCCTCACCTTATGGGCGTAAATGACATGCCTGTTGTAAGCAACCACTCAGATGTAGCTGGGATAATGGCTCTTCATCTCCCCTATCTCCTTCAATAGAATTGCAGCAGTATCTTCTGCTCAGCTGTTAGCCCCTTCTCACTCCATAGGTACCATGCAGGGAAGCAATAATGACACACATAGTGCTTACCAGTTTAAACACTTTATTTTCTCAAATAATAGCCAATAAAACACTCACATGCAGTCAGATAAGAATGCGCCTATTAAATAATACACAGTGCTTCAGTGATTTCACCTATCTGTAGGATCTGCAGCTACCTCAGATCGGTAGATATCTCCTGTCCATCGACTGTACCGACCCCTCCCATCGATCCCGTCATGCTTCACGACCTCCACAGGGAGATCTCAATAGATTTCTTTTGGGTTTTGTCCACATATGGGGTTGTGAGGAGTGCTGACAGCTGTATAGGAGCATAGGATAGCAGCTCACAAGGTTTCTCTATAATTACATAGAGCAGAGGGCTGTAAACTAGTACCTGTGTGAGTATGGCACAATGACAGGCTCAGGCCAGCTTGGCTTTTTTTCCCTACACCAATTGCTGCTAATAAAAGATGCATGCACTGTACTGTCACCATTTGAGGAGGCCACAAGGATGATGAGCCATGACAATGCATGCATCAGTGACACAATCCCTGTTGTGTTCCTGCTGGAGCAGGCTCTACATGGCATTATGGACAGGGCACTCGCAGCAGGGCAGCGGGAGGAAGAGGAGGACTTTCTTTCCTCTCAAGGCTCTCTTTATGCAGACACCATTCTTGCGACACCACAGAACACACAAGAGGAGGAGGATTATGGCAGTTTTGGAGGCATTGAAGCAGAGGAAGACATATGTCAAACCTTAAGAGATGGTTTTCCGTCCCCAGAACCCTTGGGAGTAGTACATGGCTGGGGGGAGGCAGTTCCAGAGACTGTAATCCTCAGTGGCCTTGCGGACTCTCTTCTCATGCCTCCGCAAACTTGCGGTGCATGGGCTCCCTCATTCTTCAAAGCCTGCAAAAGGCCTCAAGAATTTGTGGCAACAAGGAGTAGGATCCCTAATTTTTGGCAACGCTTCTTGAACCCTGTTACAAGGGGAAAGTCTTACAACTCATCCCATCCTCACAGAGGGAGCAGAGGATAAAATATCTTGAAGACATCTTAAAGAGTAGCTTATGTAATGGCTTTCCAGACTCTGCTAGGTTATAGTCTCATGGAAAGGCTAGTTTTGAGGTTTCTGTTGGTCAAGAGAGGAACGGTGAAGAAGGGAGCCAGCTCAGTGATGCATTTCAGCAATTTTTTAGTCCTCTGCACCCAGGCCACATTCCATCGGCAGTGTCTGCATCATATGGTGGGAGATTATCTAGGGGTGAAAACAGACATGGAGAGCTTTCCAGTTGACAATCCACTGGGATACTGGGTCATGAGAATAGACCACTGACCAGAACTTGCTGTCAGGAACAGTTTCACCTGCTGGTGGCACTGTAGCTCCCAGA
The DNA here is from genome assembly GCA_018402905.1 of Glandirana rugosa. Taxonomy (NCBI): domain Eukaryota; kingdom Metazoa; phylum Chordata; class Amphibia; order Anura; family Ranidae; genus Glandirana; species Glandirana rugosa. The sequence goes on along the minus strand of BLSH010324314.1, from coordinate 47,707 downwards.
CCTATGGGCTGCAGCTCTGGTGTCCACCAACGGGTGTCCCTCAGCAGTCGGAGGCTGATGGTCGGTAAAGATTTCACCTGCTGGTGGCGCTGCAGTTCCGGTGTCCACCAGCAGGTGTCTCTCGGCAGTCAGGTGCTGACATTATCCCCTGCAATCAGGCATCACCCGATGCTGATTGCAAGAAGCACATTTAAACCTGTGAAACACTGTGATTCTTTGCCTTGGTATTGTCTCCTTGTGCCCCTGATCTGCATTCCTGTGTTCCTGTATTCCTGAAGCCTGTTTCCCGTCTCCTGTCCCTGGACTCTGAACCTGATCCTGCAGCCTGTTCCCTTCCTACCTACTCAGTCCGTCTCCTGACTCCCTTTTCCTGTCCTGTCTTTTCCCAGCTCCCCCTTGCTTGATCTCTTGTGTATGGCCCTGGCTCTGGCACATTTACAATTTGGTTATCCCTTGCACTCTACATATTGGATTTAGTCTGTTATTTATTGTGTGTTCACTGTTGGTTTACTTACTGGTTGTTTTTCACTATTCACTATATTGGAGGTGCATTTTCTTGTTGTTCATTTATCATATAATAAAACATATTATTTACATGTTTAGTACACTCTCTTGCAGTCCACACATTTCTGGTCACACCGGTCCCTGACATAATACCAAGGTCTTGACCAGAAGTGGCTGCACAGAGAAGCCATCTTGGTTCTGCCGTTTGTGATAAAATGCATCCGGAGGAGGTTATTTATTTTTCTCTGCTGGTGACAGAGGATGATGAATACTGCCGACAGACATTGAAGGAGTGGACCAGCGACCAGCTATTAGAATGTTTCTGACTTGCTCATTCCCTAGTTGATCAGAGCAGTATGTTGTTTGGATATGTTCAGCCTTTCGGCTGGTGTGGAGGCAGACTGGAGCAGATTGGCTGGCGTGGAGGCAGACTGAAGCAGATTGGCTGGTGTGGAAGCAGACTGGAAGAGATAGGTTGGTGTGGAGGCAGGATTGGATAGTGGCAGGATTGTGTGGGTTTGGAAAAACTTCCATTTTTTTCTTAGGTTTAGCCACTGAAGATCTGTAAGTGACTGCAGGGCTGTAAATAGGGGGTGCAGCTGATGGAAGGGAATAGCTGGAGTATGGTTCGAAAGAGGAAGTAGTTGCTATGGGGGATTTTTGTAGGATTGTTGCAGGCAGCGGAGAAGAGGTAGATTGGTTAAAGGCAGGATTGGTGCAGCAGGTGGAAACATCGTACTGATACTTGGTTGGTAGCAGGGTATATTGGGCTGTGACTGTGGTTGCTGCAGGTGACGGAGAAAGAGACATTTGAGCAGGCAAGACAAGGTTTGTGCAGAGTTGACTTTGTCTAGTACTTCTAAGGGCAGTGATGATTTTTCTCCCCCTTCAGCATGGCTCAGACAGAATCTCTGGTGTGGTTATTAGAGTATGACTTGGCTTGCTTCTTTGAGCATTACTCAGCATGCTCTCAACAGGAGTTAGTGGAGTGTATTAACGCAGTGCAGTCTCTTGTCAGACAGGCAGCATGTAAACCGTATTTTGTTCAACCTTTACTACAAGCATGGTTAGATATATTGCACTCAGCCTCAGTCAGTTAGCAACAACCCATTTCTGCTGCCGGAGACCTGCCTGCTCAAATGTCTCTTTCTCCGTCACCTACAGCAACCACAGTCACAGCCCAATATACCCTGCTACCAACCAAGTATCAGTACGATGTTTCCACCTGCTGCACCAATCCTGCCTTTAACCAATCTACCTCTTCTCCACTGCCTGCAACAATCCTACAAAAATCCCCCATAGCAACTACTTCCTCTTTCGAACCATACTCCAGCTATTCCCTTCCATCAGCACCCCCTATTTACAGCCCTGCAGTCACTTACAGATCTTCAGTGGCTAAACCTAAGAAAATAATGGAAGTTTTTCCAAACCCGCATAATCCTGCCACTATCCAATCCTGCCTCCACACCAACCTATCTGTTCCAGTCTGCTTCCACACCAGCCAATCTGCTTCAGTCTGCCTCCACGCCAGCCAATCTGCTCCAGTCTGCCTCCACACCAGCCGATCTGCTCCAGTCTGCCTCCACACCAGCCGATCTGTTCCAGTCTGTCTCCACACCAGCTGATCTGTTCCAGTCTGCCTCCACACCAGCCGATCTGTTCCAGTCTGCCTCCACACCAGCCGATCTGTTCTAGTCTACCTCCACACCAGCCGATCTGTTCCAGTGTGCCTCCACACCAGCCGATCTGTTCCAGTCTGCTTCCACACCAGCCAATCTACTCCAGTCTGCATCTACACCAGCCAATCTGTTCCAGACTGCTTCTACACCAGCCAATCTGTTCCAGTATGCCTCCACTCCAGCCAATCTACTCTAGCCTGCCTCCCCACCAGCCAATTTGCTCCGGTCTGCCTCCACACTGGCCGATTTGCTCCAGTCTACCACCACGATTACCAATACATTTTGGCCTGCTTCTGACAGACCTGAACATGCTACCCAGCCTGCTGATCCAGTGTCTGCTATCCAGCCTGCTGATCCTGTGCCTCTTGCCCAGCCTGCTGATCCTGTGTCCACAGTCCAGCATGCTGATCCGGTGCTCTCTGCTCGACCTGCCGATCCTGTGCCCACTGTCCAGTCTGCTGATCCTGTGCCCGATGTCCAGCCTGCTGATCCTGTGCCAGCTGCCCAGCCTGCTGATCCAGTGCCCGCTGCCCAGCCTGCTGATCCTGTGCCCACTGTTCAGCCTGCTGATCCTGTGCCCTCTGCTCAACCTGCTGATCCTGTGCCCTCTGCTCAACCTGCTGATCCTGTGCCCTCTGCTCAACCTGCTTAACCTGTGGCCTCTGTCCAGCCTGCTGATCCTGTGCCTGCTATCCAGCCTGCTGATCCTGTGCCCGCTGTCCAGCCTGCTGATCCTGTGCCCGTTGTCCAGCCTGCTGATCCAGTGTCCACTGCCCAGCCTGATGATCTGGTTCCTGATGCCCAGCCTGCTGCTATGGTGCCTGCTGTCGAGCCTGCTGATCCTGTACCCACCGTCTAGCCAGCTGATCCTGTGCCCACTGTCCAGCCTGATGATCCTGTGCCTGCTGTCCAGCCTGATGATCCGGTGCCTGCGGCTCAGCCTGATGATCCAGTTCCTGATTCCCAGCCTGCTGTTCTGGTGCTTGCTGTTCTGGTGCCCGCTGTTGAGCCTGCTGTTCTGGTGCCCACTGTTTAGCCTGCTGTTCCGGTGCCCGCTGTTGAACCTGCTGTTTCAGTGCCTGCTGTCAAGCTGGCTGTTCCGGTGCCTGCTGTTCTGGTGCCCGCTGTCAAGCCTACTGTTCTGGTGCCTGCTTTTGAGCCTGCTGATCCAGTGCCCACTATCGAGCCTGCTGTCCTGGTGCCGCTGCCCAGCCTGCTGACACGGTGACCATTTCCCAACCTGATGTGCCTCTGCCCGCTGCCAAGCCTGATCTGCCTCTGCCCAGCCTGATGTGCCTCTGCCAGCTGACCAGCCTGGTGTGCCTCTGCTTGTTGCCCAGCCTGATGTGCCTCCGCCTGCTGCCCAGCTGGATGTTCCCCTGCCTGCTGCCCAGTCTGATAATCCAGTGCCTGTTGATCCAATGCCTGCTTTCCAGCCTGCCTCTGATGATCCTTTGACCAAAGTTCAGCTTAATCTAATTGACTCTATGCCTATTGCCTTGCCGGATTGTCCTGCAGAGTGTAGGATTCCATCTGCCAATGGGTCTGATACGTCTGAGGCTTTGTATACCTGGTAGGGTTTACCTGTTCAGTCTAAGGTTCTTTTTTCAGTTGCCTCGATTGGGTCCCTCCTACAATACGTTGTTCCGATGGCGACAAAGCCTGGTGGTCCGGACATACCCTTTGCAATTGGTAGCCACGTTTACCTTCACAACCTTGGTAGTGGTGAGCTCCAGGGGAGTGGTAGAGCACCATTTGTGCCTTGCCACAACCCGGATGCAGTTGCCACAACTCCAGGTGCATTAGGGGACCAGTGTCAGGTAACCAGTGCCTTGGGGAAACCTAGATGACCGTTGAAGTGTGAAACAAGTTCTGGAAATCAGGCAAGCTACATGATTCATCAGAGGTCCGGTGTTGTCACATGACCCCAGGGCTAAGTTTGCGAATGACCCATAGTAGCCTAGCGTTGGGATGCCTAGTGTTTGGAGGGATCAGGCCGATGGGGTACCTAGCCAGTTACCAGGCCCAGGCGGTGGAACACCTGGCTTCTTTTTGGATCCGGGCAGCGGGGCCTCTTATTTGAAACCCAGCACCCCTTGGACTTATTAGACATTTTCATTCTGGACTCTTTCTGCTATGGCTGGTTGGAGTGTCCAGAGGTCGCTCCTTTGAGGGGGAGTACAGTCAGGAACGGTTTCACCTGCTGGTGGCACTGTAGCTCCCAGACCTATGGGCTGCAGTTCTGGTGTCCACCAGCTGGTGTCCCTCAGCAGTCGGAGGCTGATGGTCAGTAAAGATTTCACCTGCTGGTGGCGCTGCAGTTCCGGTGTCCACCAACAGGTGTCTCTTGGCAGTCAGGTGCTGACATTATCCCCTGCAATCAGGCATCACCTAATGCTGATTGCAAGAAGCACATTTAAACCTGGGAAACACTGTGATTCTTTGCCTTGGTATTGTTTCCTTGTGACCCTGTTCTGCGTTCCTGTATTCCTGAAGCCTGTTTCCCATCTCCTGTCCCTGGACTCTGACCTTGATCCTGCTGCCTGATCCCTTCCTTCCCGCTCAGTCCGTCTCCTGACCCCCTTTTCCTGTCCTGTCTGTTCCCAGCTCCCCTTGCTTGATCTCCTGTGTATGACTCTGGCTCTGGCACGTTTATGATTTGGTTATCCCTTGCGCTGTACATATTGGATTTAGTCTGTTATTTATTGTTTGTTCACTGTTCGTTTACTTACTGGTTATTTTTCACTATTCACTATATTGGAGGTGCTTTTTCTTGTTGTTCATTTATCATATAATAAATCATATTATTTACATTTTACCTGTGTTTAGTACACTCTGTTGCAGTCCACACATTTCTGGTCACAACGGTCCCTGACACATGCCCAGTATGCAATTGAGCTGCTGGGCTGCCCTACATCCAGCGTGATTTCTGTATGGACATTCAGTGCTGCCAGAGGTTTTGTGACAGATAAAAGAGCATGTCTGTCCACAGACTCCGTTGACCGGCTGACATTTATCAAAATTAATCATTGCTGGATTAACAGCATCTATTAAGCCCCTGATGCCGATTATTGCTTTTGGGATGTGGAATCTGTGCAAGACTGTCTAGGCCTAGCTTTGTGGGTGTTGATTTTATTGTGAAGAAACAATTTGCATTAGGTTTCATGGGCATAATTAACACCAGAGGACCAATTTTTCCGCACTTCTTTGACAGGTTTATATCATTACAATTTTTGACAGCAAGGCCAATTCTTGCTTTCATCAAGAGTACCTCTATAGGGTTACGGTGTGAAGGCACCACCAACACAAAGCCCACTTTTTCTGCACCTGTTTGACCAGGGAATATCATTTAACATTTTTGACAGCAAGGCCAATTTTTGCTTTCATCAAAAGTGCCTCTATAGGGTTACGGTGTGAATGGACCACCAACACCCAAAGCACCTGTTACTTCTATCCAAACTCTGAGAAACAGACACCAAAAGTTATCCAAAAAAAATCTTTAATCTTGTTTTAAGTGCACTAAATTGTGGCCTTATCATACAGACTGGCTCCCCAAGCAGTTTGCAGGGAAAACTTCATTTTCTGGCCTTCATAAATGTAATTTTTGCTGCAGCAGGTTCTTAACATGGTACAGATACGGCACTTTACAGGCAGACTAAGGGGACACCCCAGGCACCTGTATTTAAAGGATTTTTTCATTTTTTTATTATTTCACTTTAAGCATCAGTAAATGACTTCTCATTTAATAATTATGTTTTTGAAAACTTTTTTTTATTGATACATGTCCCCCAGGGCAGACCCCTATACCCTTTGTGTGCCCAATTACTTGCATCTAAGCCCTCAAAATGGGCACCTTTTATTTTTCCAGTTCAGGTCCCATAGACTCAATGGGATTTGTTATTTGGCTCTGAATTTTCACAATGTTTGAGAGTTCTGGCGCAAACCAAACAGGGTCTTTGGTCCCTCTCTATCGTTGACGTTCAAAATCTCAACAATAGGTTTTGTGGTCCCGTCCATAAAATGAGAATATCATCTATATACCTTCACCACAAAAAAAACGTGGCAAAAGGTATTCAGAAATCTCGTCCAAACCAAAAATCAGCTGCTCCTAAAAGTTGTCCCCATCGCTATTTCCTGCACCAAGAGATAGAAGGAGCAGTCGAAAACAAAAGTATCATGTGTAAGTAATAATAAAATAATATGTGCGTAATCCAGTCTGTGGCCATCTCCAGTCACGTGGATCATCTCGGCAAACAAAGGAACCACAAAATAGCCACATCTAAAAAAAAAAAAATTTGAAAAAAAAAAGAAATTAGAAAAAAGAAATAATTTATGCTCCTTGAAAGCTCAAAGATGTCCCTTGGTTTTAAGGCCCCTCTATGCATCTAGGCTGTGAAAAAGTCTCACACTATCGCCATACTTGGGAGGAGTAGCAGAATGTGTTTTGGGGTGTGATTTTAAGTATGCCTATGCTGTATGCGATAAATAACATGTTAAAATTGCATTGTAAAAATGTGATTTGATATATAGTTCCAAGGGTAGTCACGGCACTCATGTTTGAAGTAAATGCCCAGGTGCTCATCAACAAAGAAATCCATATAAATCCAAAACTGTTTTAGAGATAATCACAGCTCTTGCAGAGGAGGATCACAGCTCATGGTAAAGGGCCTATGACAGAGGCCCTTTACCATGTGATCAGCTGTGTCCAATCACAGTTGATCACAATGTAAACAGATTTGCCGGTTATTGACTCTCTTTTCCTCACGTGCTGTCACTGCGTGAGGAGAGGAGAGTGGTTAACCAGCAATCCTGACAGGGAACATGCGCACACATAATCAAGGCACCGATCATCAGTAGGGATGGGCTGAACGACCCCCTGTTCGGTTCGCACCTGAACATTCGAACATTGCTTAATTTTGGAACCGAATAAAGAACTCCATTGAAGTCTATGGGCCCGAACATGAAAAATCAAAAGTGCCAATTTGAAGGCTTAGCTGCAAGTAATTTGGCATACAATGGTTATGGGGGGGGGGGGGGCGGGCAATAATTAAAGCAAAAAATTGCATTTTCCCTGCAAGCTTTCTTTATTTTCTAAGCAATGGCTTAGGGAGCCAGTCTGTATGATGAAGCCACAATGTAGTGCACTGGGAATAAAATTAGAAATTTTTTGGATAAATTATGGTGTCTCTTCCACAGACTTTGGATAGAAGTAAGGAGTGCGGAAAAATTGGTCTCTGGGTGTCGGTGGCATCTTCACAACCTAACCCTATTGAGGTCATCTTGATGAAAGCAAGAATTGGCCTTGCTGTAAAAGAATTGATATGATATGCATCTGTCATACAAGAGCGGAAAAAATTGGTCTTTGGGTGTCGGTGGCGCCTTCACACCATAACCGTATTGAGATACTCTTGATAAAAGCAAGAATTTGCCTTGCTGTCAAAAATTGAAATGATATGCACCTGTGTTGGAAGGCAACATGTTTTTTTCATAATGCAAGATGCATCTGAACTATGAAATCTGATTGCACCTAGCCTTCGACACTGCCTGATGAAGGGGTCCTGCGTGGCTCCGAAATGTTGCACTTCCTGTGATGTGATCTTTCTTTGAATAAAGAATTTTTGGACGGTGATCCTTGGTGTGCTGGCAAATACTTACCCTTTCAGATGTGGAAGCAAGCTGACAGCCCTGGGCGGCAAGGACTAAAATAATAAAGACAGGCATCAATTAAGCGGCCGCCTTCTCCTCCACTCCTCTCTTGACCAACAGAAGCCTCAAAACTATGTTTTCCATGACACTGTAACCTACCAGAGTCAGGAAAAAAATGTATGCACTCTCTGTGGGGACGGGGTGAGTTCTGAGACTTTCCCCTTATAATGGTGGTCAAGGAGGGTTGCCAACCAATAAAGATTCTTCTCCTTTATGCCACGTATTCTTGGGTCCTTTTGCAGGCTTTGAAGCATGAGGGAGCCCATGTACCGCAAATTTGTGGAGGCATTAGAAGCAGACTCCTCCGGGTCACTCAGGATTACTGTATCTGGAACTACCTCTTCCCAGCCACATACTGCCCCCAAGGGTTCTTGGGATGGAAAACCATCTCTCAGTGTTTGAAGTATGTCTTCCTCTGCTTCAATGCCTCCAAAATCCCCCTCCTCCTCCTCCTCCACTCTCTCCTCCTCTCTCTCCTCTTATGTGTTCTGTGGCATAGGAACAATGGTGTCTGCATAAAGTGGGCCTTGAGAGGAAAGGAATTCTTCCTCTTCCACCCGCTGCTCTGCCTCCAGTGCCCTGTCCATAATGCCAAGCTGAGTTTGCTCCAGCAGAACCACAACAGGGATTGCATCACTGATGCATGCATTGTCACGGCTCACCATCCTCATGGCCACCTCAAATGGTATAGGGGAGGGTGAGAGAAGGTGGGACCCAAAAAGTGTTCTGTGTGGGGGTCTGGGAGGGCAAACAGTGGCTTCTGAGTGGTTTAAGGAATATACACTTTATTGAAAACACACCAATAGAGAGCAGACTAAACAATTAAAACATTATAACCATTAAAAACAAGGATAACGTTGCCCCCAGCCAAAACCACCCATACAAAATACCACATCTTAAACCGTGCATGCGTGTGTATAATTAGATATATAAATCTATAAATATAGGTAGAATTAGGCCTGGTAGGGGTTGGTGACAGGTAACACCGGCAGTGTCAGCTCCTAGGGGCCATACACTAGAATGGGTGACGTCTGACATCTCCCTGATACATGCTATATGATCCTACACAGAGGTACACATGCCCCCACTAAACATCAAGTACAGCCCCATTACCTTGATATTGATAATTGTAATAATTAGTGATGATGGTTATGAACGCATCTATCCACAGTGAGTTTGAAATTCTAACAGGTAACACCTGTTGTGTCAGCTCCCAAGGGCTATACACAGATAGCGGGGCCTTCTGTGAATTCAGGGGCTCACTGCAGTACGGCCTGGGCGGATAGATCGATTGATTAGATATATTGAATAGATATAACAACAGAAAGGCAAAGGGTTAATTTAAGTATCTTCATCACAGAGAGATCCAGGCCGGGAGATGCTATGGTGCACACAGTCTTTAGATGTGGTGTAATATAATTACACAATGTTCAATGTGCACTAATCAACCGACAAGAACGGACTACAGATATCTCAATGCGGCATTGCCGGTTATCCAACAGACCTCTGGGATCCACAGGTTAATCTGGTATGTGTATATGTAGACTCTCCTCGCACAAGCAGAGGGAGAGAGTGCAGTCAGTTTATTCACTTGTTACCGAGACTTCAATTGGCAATGGCTGCAGCAAGCCCCGGTCCTGTTTGTATGAGGGCTGGAAGCCGTGTCCGCCGGGTCTCTGTGTGAGGAGAGGAATCAGTCACTCCACATGTGTTTGAAATGGATGTGTCCTCCCCTGTTTTGGGAGTGATAGCCTTGAGTCTTTAGAGGCTATCACAGAGCTCCAGGCTCACCCAGCTTGATTACAGATTTCACTGCAGGACAAAACGGGATGGGAGCGGGATGGAGCCAAGGAAGAAGGGGAATCCGTACAGGGGAGCCAATCACCAGAACAGTCTTGGGGGGCTGAATAAATTACTGGAGGAGTAAAGTGTGGCCAGTTCATAAGCCCCAGAGGCTGGCAGGCATCCGGTGCCACAGAGAGATGCCATTAATAATTCCTCAGATTCATGGTGGGGCAAGAAAGTGGGCAAGGTGTGTGATGTGGGTGGGTGGTGGGGGGGCCACCAATGCGTTTCGTTTGATGCACCCGCAAACTTCTTCAGGGTGGCCTTAGAACACAATTTAAGGTATACATGTAGATGAAATTATCTACCAACCATTCTATAAGGCCAGGCTTAAGTTTCACGGTACATTTGTGGACATACAGAGCATATTGGCAATACACACAACAATTCAAAGGTGCATAAATGAGGGGCAGGAAAATCTTATATTTCATAAAGATATATCACATAGGAATAGACCCAAACTGAGTCCACCAAACAGGCGAGACATCCTGTATCTATACTAAAGAATGTAGTTATAGAGACAGAATTATATATGGTTGAGTAGGTGTGGTGTTTTCTATGGGGACCACCATTTATTAAGGGTCCAGAAACACCTGAAGGTTAAGTTATTTGTTCAGGCCTTTGGGTTCAAGAGTCCCCAGCTAGAATATCCACTCCTTTTCACGTTGCACTAAGACGGTATTGAAGTCTCCCCTGCAAGCAGATAGCTTAAGTACAAAGAAGCCTTTCACACGTAGGTCCTTGGTTTTCACCATGATGGTGTTCCAGGAAGTGCTTGGCCAGAGGTTTTTCATCATCTTTTCCCCTTATATTGGACAGGTGTTCACCTATCCTTACTTTAAGGGGGAGTTTCGTCTTCTCGATATATAGTTTTCGACAGGGGCACTCAATCATATAAAGAACTCTGGTTGTGTTGCAATTCATGAAGTGTTTGACCTCAAAGATATTTTTTCGGTCCGAATCTGTAAACACATTAGTCTGATCCACATAAGCACACATAGGGAATTTTCCACAAGGAAACATTCCCTTTAGCTGAGGTAGATCAGTGAGCCATGAGCGTGGGGGTGGATTTTTGGAATTCTGACTTTACCAGCTCATCGGATAGGTTTTTGGCTTGCTTGACTACCATGTGTGGTCTCTTACCAACTATCTCTGTTAAGCCTGGGGATCTGGTTAGGAGGTGCCAATGTTTGGTGAGTACTTGTCTTACTGTCTCCCACTGACTACCAAAGGGGTTATGATCCTGACTGGATCCTGTCTGTTTCCCCCAATTTCCTTACTGCTGTGTTGTGATCTGAGCAAATCAGCTCTTTATTTTTGTAATGCCTTTCTTCTGGACCTCCACAGAACTCTGTGGGGGTACTTTCTTTCCCGGAACCTTTGGTACATCTGGTCTGCTTCCATTTTGTAATCTGTGTCACAAGCACAATTTCTTCTGATCCGCATGAATTGCCCCATCGGGATTCCTCTGATTAGAGATCTTGGGTGCTGGCTTTCTGCCTCTAAGAGGGTGTTAGCGGCAGTGTTCTGTTACATGATTTGCATGTAACATAAATATGCAGCTATAGTAATGTTTTTATAGTTGGTTATTACAATGCCATCTTGTGGTTCTTTTGGATATTACACCCTTCTATTGTATTTTCTAAGTGTGTACCTCCCATCCTCTGTGAGCTAATTTCCTCTTCCTAGTTCACTCTACTCTGTAACTTCCTGTTCCGGGTGCACTCTGTTATTCTAGTTCCTCTTCCTGTGTCCTCTCTCTCATGAGGTAAAAGAATATGGCCACATGCTAGAAGGCCTCTCTCAATCTACTCGCATCCTAGGACACATTACTATGTTTTGACCTGCAGTTACCATCTTTCGACCATCTGTCACATTTGTTGTATGCTGTACCTGCTATTCCAATGAATAAACGCTCGTGGAAGAAATCGGTAATTGGTGAGTCACTATCTGATAAGAACTGTCTGCGGTGATCATATCTGCTTATACAGGCCAGGCATAGAGGTCTCAACAAGGGATAAGTCGCCATTACAACAGTTAGGAGTCAGAATAGGCAGTCTCCTTCCGATATGCACTTGTGACAATTTTATTGTTCTCATTTCTGATGAGGAGGTCCAAGAAAGGAATCTGATGTTCATCGTAGTTGAAGGTGACCTTGATGTTTCTGTTGTTCAAATTGATTTTGTTAATGAACTCTTGCAGGGTCTCAGACGTACCCCTCCAGATGATGAAAACATCATCAATGTACCTCAGCCACACGAGGGCGTGGCTGAGGTACCATGGCAAGCAATAGATCCCCTCCTCTTCCCACCATCTAGATCACATATGTCAAACACAAGGCCCGCGGGCCGAATGCGGCCCTCCAGGCCTTGTCATGTGGCCCTCACACCCAGTTTTGCAGCCGGAATGTGGCAGAACTCCATTTTGCCACCTCCAACTTTCACCCTCTGCATCCGTTTCCTGCAAGGTGAGACAAAGCCGCCAACAAAGGGAGGTAGTAGAGCCAGGGAAGGTAGGAGAGAGATGCAAGGATGCTTCGGTGAGGGGGTTGGTGTTGCACATTGTGTATAGCGCACCCTTATACCCTGCATTCTGTACACTGCACACCCCTGAACTTTTTATGTAATGCACTCCAGAACCCTGCACTCTGTACATAGCATAAACCTCAGTCCTGCACTCTGTACATAACGTACTCTTGAACCCAGCACTTTTTACATATCGCACCCAAGATACAACCGGCCCTTTTAGGGCAACCATACGGCTAATGCGGCCCTCAATGAAATGGAGCTTGACACCCCTGATCTAGATGGATACAGGCCTATGCTGGTGCCCACGGGGGAACCCATGGATGTGCTTCGAATCTGCTTATAGTTGGCCCCATAAATTGAAAGTAATTATTCATGAGGGCAAACTCCAAAAACTCGAGGATAAACTCATATTGTGCCCCCATATGCAGAAAATTCAGATCCAGGAAGGGGGAGATGGCTGCAGGACCCCAGACATGGGAAATTGAATTGTAAAGTGATTCCACATCGACACTGGCTAACAGGGCATCAGGTGGAACAGGACTGTCATTGATTCGTTGCAGGACATGTCTGGTGTCCTGAACGTAGGATGGTAGTCTGGTAACCATCTCCTTTAGAAGAGCATCCAGGTATTTGCCGATATTCTCCAGGGGGCCTTTTATAGCTGAAATTATCGGACTCCCTGGGGAGTTAGTGATAGACTTATAGATTTTGGGAATCACATATACAGTCGTGCTCATAAGTTTGCATACCCTGGAAGAATTTATGATTTCTTGGCCATTTTTCAGAGACTATAAATGAGAACACAAAAACATTTCTTTCACTCATGGTTCATGTTTAGCTGAAGCCATTTATTATCAATCAACTGTGTTTATTCTTTTTAAATCATAATGACAACAGAAACTACCCAAATGACCCTGATAAAAAGTTTAAGTACCCCAGTTCTTAATACCGTGTATTGCCCTCTTTAACATCAATGACAATTTGAATTATTTTGTGGTATTTGTGGATGAGGCTCTTCATCTTCTCATATTCCTCTTGGCAAAAAGCCTCCAGTTCCTGGAAATTCTTTGGCTATCTTGCATGAACTGCACGTTTGAGATCTCCCCAGAGTGGCTCAATGATATTGAGGTCAGAAGACTGAGATGGCCACTCCAAATTCACTTTATTCTGCTGTAGCCAATGACAGGTCGACTTGGCCTTGTGTTTTGGATCATTGTCATGTTGGAATGTCCAAGTACGTCCCATGCGCAGCTTCCTGGCTGATGAATGCAAATGTTACTCCAGTATTTTTTGATAACATACTGATCTTGCCATCAATTTTGACCAAATTTCCTGTGCCTTTGTAACTCACACATCCCCAAAACATCAGCGATCCACCTCCGTGTTTCACAGACCTTGTTGACTACTGTCCAAATGTAGTGTTTATGGTTGTGGCCAAAAAGCTCAATTTTGGTCTCATCACACCAAATGGCTATGTGCCAGAAGATTTGAGGCTTGTCTCTGTGCTGTTTGGCATATTGTAAGCAGGATACTTTGTGGCATTTGCGTAGTAATGGCTTTCTTCTGGCGACTCGACCATGCAGCCCATCTTTCTTCAAGTGCCATCCTTATTGTGCATCTTGAAACAGCCACACCACATGTTTTCAAAGAGTCCTGACGTTATTTGTGTTTTTTTCTTTGCATCTCGAACAATTTTCCTGGCAGTTGTGGTTGAAATTTTAGTTGGTCTACCCGACTGTGGTTTGGTTTCAACAGAACCCCTCATTTTCCACTTCTTGATTACAGTTTAAACACTGCTGATTGACATTCTCAATTACTTGGATATCTTTTTATATCCCTTTCCTGTTTTATATAGTCCAACCACATTTTCCCGCAGCTCCTTTGACAATTCTTTTGCTTTCCCCATGACTCCAGAAACGTCAGTGCAGCACTGGATGAAAGATGCAAGGGTCTGTCAGGAGTCCAGAAACTCATTGACCTTTTATACACACACACACACACTAATTATAAGCAAACAGATCACAGGTGAGGATGGTTATCTTTAATATCCATTGAAACCCCTTTGTGTCAACTTTTGGGCATGTTATCAGGCCAAAATCCCCAGGGTATGTAAACTTTTGATCAGGGTCATTTGGGTAGTTTCTGTTGTCATTATGATTTTAAAAGAGTAAACACAGTTGATTGATAATAAATGGCTTCAGCGAAAGACTATCCATGAGTGAAAGAAAAGTTTTTGTGTTATCATTCATATTCTCTGAAAAATGGCCAAGAAATCATCAATTCTGCCAGGGTTTGTGAACTTATAAGCACAACTGTATTGTTGGCATATTGAATTCCCCTACACTCAAGTAGTCACATTCTTTTTTTAGAAATGAGGTCAGCTTCAAGGGCCATTTTTATCTTGAAACTCAGTTCACTGAAAGAGGGGGAAAGGGTTTATAATCCAATTTTTCATAAGTGTATTAATCACTCAGTTGTCTCCTAATTTCATTTTCATATTTTTCTGCAGATAGCAGAACCACATTCCCCCCCTTGTCACTTTTCTTGATAACTATGCCTTCTGCCTCCTTGAATTCCCGGAGTGCCCGTCTTTCATCTCTACTCAGGTTGTCTTTCGCAGGAGCTGTCCAATCCAAATCCTGGAGGTCTTCCTGCACTACACCGAGAAATGTTCTCAGCCATTTGTTCTTTTTAAAAGGGGGCATTTTTGTAAATCTTATCGGTAGACATGTTTGTCTCCTCCATGGTTCCTCGGGCGGTGTTTGGTATTCAGAATCTTCATTCTCCCCAGTCCACAAGGATGATAGAATGGTAATAGCCTGTTGATCTTGAGGGCGCGCTTTACCATTTTCGTTCTCATTGGTTGGTTCAGGGGACCTTTGATGTAACTGCCTTAGGTATACTTTCCTCAAGAACAATACTATATCCTTGTAGACCTCGAAAATTACTCATGGAACATGTCCTGAAGAATGACAGACCTCTTTTTAGTAATTTAATGTGGCTTTCCTCTAAGTTAAATTCCGAGATTAATGATTGTACTGTTTATAGGGATGACATCATCCAAGGCAGTTGTATCGGTGTTCTCTAGCATTGCCTCGTTCCGTTTTCCTGCTGGTTGCGTGTCACTGTTCTGGTTGTGGGTTTCCCAGAATCTTTCTCCATTTTTTAGGATACCTTTCTTTGGAGCAGTCATTTTAGGAGCTCGACTGTGTCTCATCTAAAAAAACAACCACGCGGTCTTCATCAGCGTCGGTATCCCTCGGTCTCCTGCGATTCCTTGATCTCAAACGGAAGTTTCTCCTTTGGCCCCGTGACCTGCTTCATCCTCTAGAGTTCTGTAGGTCAAAAATTTCGTCCTATTCCCAGTCTTCAACATTACGTAGATATGTTGATTGTTTTGTTGACCTGAGATTTTTTTTGAACTTTTATCACCTCCTTTTCAAGGAAGTAATTTTGTTTGTCAAACTCTTCTTTTCCATCATATGGTTCCAATTGCCTTGAGCTGTCATCTATTTCGGTTTGTAATTCACTAAGTTGAAGTTTTTCCTGTTCCACAATCAGCTTCATAATTTCTATACCATGTTCAATACATATTTTCTTCCATTTTTCAAAAATGGGGTGAGGGGGGAAGGGAAAGTTTGGGACTTTAAATGAAGCAAGGCTTGCCAGGATCCTATGCTTCCATCCCTGATTTCAGTTGTGACAAAAGGAACAAAAAGTGGGACCTTGAGTGAGGCGCGCAATGGAGAATGAAAAAGTGCTTGGATATAAAGATAGTGTTAATCAATTTTTAATTCATATATATATATAAGAATATAGATTTGAGACCATGCTCTACAATAAAAATATATAACACTGTACAATTCATATTGCAGTAAAATATCATATGTATACACACATATTCACAAATTTCCCATGGCACATAGCCAAATAAGTAACCATAATTACTATTAAAATCTTGAATATAACAGCAGGAGTCTCATATCAAATAGCATTAATTATACCAGCAGGGGTCTCATATCAAAAAATATTTAGTCTTTATACAGCACATGAGAGGATAGCACTGTTCGTAGCTTGACGCACGTTTCGTGACTTAATGGTCACTCTTCAGGAGCAAGCCTATCTATGATAAAAAATCTAAATATGTATGATTCAAAATTGTAGGATATGAGACAAGGATCTATAAGCACATAAAAAATTAAAAATTTAAAAAATATACCACCAATGTATAAAACTTACAGAGTCATCAAAGTGCTAGGAGTAGGATGCCCGTGCCTGGAAACTAATGTCAGCCGGGATCACCATTGCCGGGAGCTCTGGGGTCTGCCAATGACAGCACCAAATCACACAGGGCAGCATCCACGGTGGACAAGGATGGTGTAGTGTTGACCAGAGAAGGGTGTGTGCTGCAATTATATGAAGTGTCTGTGGAGTAAGCAAACATGTGAGATAATGAATGTGTGATGGGAGTGAAATGCAAAAAGTGTGGCTGTGAGCAAAGAAAGACTGGAGGAAAAAATGGAACAAAGTCCCACGTTTTGTTCATTTTTTCATAACACATTTTCTTCAATTTTTCCAGGAATCTGGCATTATGCAGATGCGGAATTATACAACGTTCAATGTATGTCTCTAATGCCAAGATATCCCACTTCTGATTTAATTGCTTAATGATCAGCTTCTTGCAATGTTTAAATAGTGTTGTGATCACCTCATCATCAGGAGGGGGGTGGTCTGGTCTTCTGCTTGCAAATGTGGATCTTATTTCTTGTTCAATGTCCTCCCCCAGAACAAACGCTATTCTAGCCTATGTGATCGACTCAGCAGAGGTGAACCTCAATGCAATGGGTTTACCAGTGCCAATGAAGCTTTAGGGATGATAATTAGAGTTGAGCGAACCTATGGAAGTTCGGGTTCTGCTGGTTCGGCCGAACTTCGGGACAAAGTCCGGGTTCGGGTCCGGACAGAACCCGAACGTTCGCACGGACCCCGAACCCCATTGAAATCAATGGGGACCCAAACTTTTAGGCACAAAAATGGCTGTAACAATGTCCTGGCAAGTGCTAGAGGGCTGCAAAAGGAAGTAAAATGGGGGTAAGAGTAGGGCAAGTGCCCTACAAAAAAATGGGGATAGGGAAAATAAATTAATATCAAATAAAAAAAATGGGAAGGGGGGTGGATGTGGCGGTGGTCAAGGAGGAGAAGGAGGTAGCCAACATGGTATTTTTTTTTTTGTTTGTTTATAATTGGGGTAGCCCCCAAAATATTGAGGCCTATTCAAAAAAACAAGTATATCAATGGCTGTGTGAGTCCGGTCTAAATGTTTATTCTGCACAAGGTACAGACAAGTCTTGTGGGATC
>BLSH010324314.1:8096-19896 GCA_018402905.1 Glandirana rugosa | reverse complement strand
ATAATAAGTTACACATGTATTATTTTAATTCCATAAGATTTTATTGGGAAAATAAGAGATAACAGAACAAAGATCAACACATGTCAGTTAACAAAAATTCAGCGAGATAAATCAGAATAGTATTGCTCATTCATTTTGGGATTTGTAACATACCAAAAAAGAGGGGAATTTTAGTCCCATAAGAGGGGATCGAACATGTTCGTGGAGGTGTGTTGATGCGGGCTTAATTAATGAAGAAGGGGGAGTAGGGGGGTAAGGAGGGGGGGGCGAATGGGGGAGACGGGATGGGGGGAGGAGGGGGGAGAGGGTATGGGGATGGAGGGTCATTTCGAGTCGAGGCAAAGTATTCAGACTCGTCATGAGTTGGGGTTCAGATCTGAGAATCAGTGGGGATATAATTATGGCGAGTATGTGGTAGTTCTGGGGTGAGAGTAATCATACTGTAAGGTCTTTATAGGATTGAGATGACTGAAAGTCGATCCAACTTAGCCAAGTTACGTGGAACTTTTGTATTTTTTTGGATGAGATAGCTATCAGTTCTTCAATGTCATGGA
This sequence comes from Glandirana rugosa, assembly GCA_018402905.1. NCBI lineage: Eukaryota > Metazoa > Chordata > Amphibia > Anura > Ranidae > Glandirana > Glandirana rugosa. The sequence continues at coordinate 19,342 of BLSH010324314.1, read as the reverse complement.
TCTTATTAATTCTGAGCATCCACATGGCAATGGAGGGTGGTGTAGTTTGTCTCCAAAGGGGGGGAATGCACGATCTGGCAGCATTTATCAAATGCATGACTAGGGATTTTTTATATGAAGGCCCCATTAAGCTAGAGTGATGAAGAAGGTATTGATGGTGCGAGAATTCAATTGGATACGATGTAACTTTCTGGGTGATCTCGTGTACTTTGCTCCAGAAAGGAGTAATGGCTGGGCATTCCCACCATATGTGTATCATTGAACCTGAGTGGGCTCTGCATCTCCAGCATTGGTCTGATATTGCTGGAAAGATTTTGTGTAAGAGTGTGGGTGTTCTGTACCAATGGGTGAGAACCTTGTAGTTGTGCTCCTGCATGGCAACGTCTAGCGAGCCCCTTAGGGCAGTGTCACATGCTTGCTCCCATTGTTCTTCTGAAAGGCCGCTGTCTCCGGGAGATTCTCAAGCTCTCCTCAAATGTGTTATTTGATTCGGTTTCTCTAGGGTTAGTAGGGAGTATATTGTTGCTATGAGGTGATGCTGTGGTTGCCCAAGGCATAGGTTCTCGAGAGGGGTCTTGGTTCTAGAGAAGGCTAATTTGTTAGACGTGTTGTTTAGGTAGTTTTTAATCTGCAGGAAAGGCCAGGGTGGTATTAGGGGGAGATTTTGTAGAGTGGCTATTTCGTCAGGAGAGCAAAATTTGCCCTTGTGAAAGAAATGGGTTGCTCTTGGGTTGGCGTTGGGTGGGAGTAAGGCAAAGTCTTTAGCAAGACCTGGAGGGAATTCAGGGTTGAGGCGGAGAGGGGTCATAGGGCCCGGGATAGAAGTTAACTTTGTTTGAGGCAATGCTCTGGAGGACCCTGATTGGAGGAGATATCAATGGGTGGTTTCTGGCTGGGTGGTCTTTATTTTTAAGTGGTACCCATGTTATGAGCTTTGGAGGGGCTCCCAGAATTAGGGATTCAAGACTAACCCAGTCTTTTTGATTTTCATGTATGTGCCAGTCAACTGCTTTTGTGAGTAGGACTGCCTCGTGGTATTGTTGGAAGTTTGGTAGTCCGATACCTCCTTTAGTTTTTGGGGCTTCTAGTTTGTGAATACCAATCCTGGGGTTGTTTCCCCTCCATAAATAGGTGTTGAATTTGGTCTTGAGGGATTGGAAGAAGGCCTTGGGAAGGGTTATCGGGATTGCTTGTGTCAAGTAGAGGAATCTGGGGAGAGTGGTCATTTTTAAAGTAGCCTCCCTTCCAAACCAGGATAGGTTCAGTCTGTTCCATTTCACGAGGTCATTCGCGCATCCCTGGAGAAATGGAAGGAAATTGAGTTGATATAGGTGGTCCAGGTTGGCCGGTAGGTTGATTCCCAAGTAGGAAATTGCTGATGAGTGCCAAGAGAAAGGGGAGGATCATTTGATGGTGTGCAATGTTTTGTCGGGCAGTGATATATTTAGAGCTTGTGACTTAGTGTAGTTGATTTTGAAATTGGATAGTTCTCCAAATAGTTGGAATTCCTTGAGTAAATTGGGAATTGTTATCAGGGGTTTAGTGAGGAACAGTAAAATGTCATCCGCGAAGGCGGCTAATTTGATTGTTTTATTGGCTATTTCTATTCCCGCAGTGTCGGGGTTGTTTCAAATGTGCGCTAAGAGGGGTTCTAAGGTCAATATTAAGGGGGATAGGGGGCATCCCTGTCTGGTTCCATTTCTTATGGAGAAGGCCTCCGACAGGCGCCCGTTCACTCTTACTCTCGCCCAAGGGTTGGAGTAAAGGCTCAAGATGCTAGCTACCATAAACTCCCCCAGGCCTATGTAGCGAAGCACTTCTTTCAAAAAGTCCCACGCCACCCTGTCGAAGGCCTTCTCCGCGTCGGTGGATAACAAGAAGCCCTCCAGACCTGCTCTGTGGAGCCAGTGATTAATATTGATTGCCTTAATTGTGTTGTCCCGGGCCTCCCTTCCAGGGACAAAGCCCACCTGGTCTGGTGAAATCAAATTCGGTATCAAAGGAAGGATTCTAGAGAAGATTTTCGCGTAAATTTTTATGTCCGTGTAATGTGGGCTTGTAGTAGATCTCTGGGAAGATTGTTCTCTTTGGCCAAAGTGTTGAAGGTTTTTGCGAAGTAGGGGGCGAGGGAAGTGGAGAATGTTTTGTAGTAGAGGTTTGGGAGACCATCTGGCCCGGGGCTCTTATCTGGTTTCAAATTTTGGGTGGCTTGCATAGATTTGGTCGGGGTGATAGGGGTTTCTAGGGACTTGGCTTCCTCTAGGATTAGCTTGGGGGTGTTTGTGTTTGCGAGGTAGGTCTGAATCTTCTGTGAGTGTCGGTTTTGGTTGGAGTGTATCGGGGATGTTGTAGAGTTTGAAGTAATACTCCACGAAGATTTTGGCAATCTCGTCTGATTTTTGTACTTTACGGTCTTCTTGAGTTCGCATATGTGATATGTTGGTAGCGGGTTTTTTTTCTTGGAGATATCTCGCGAGGAATTTCCCGTTTTTATTAGCTTGTTCATAGAACAGCTTGGAAGAGAGTAGGAATTTCCTTCTAGTCTGCTTTCCTAATTCCTCCAAGAGATCTCTTCTGGCTTGTGTCAGGTCCTCATAGGCCTTACGAGCCTGAGAGCATTTGTGAAGGGCCTCAAGTGTTCGAATTTTGTTGGTTAAAATGTCAATCTGTGCTTGTCTAGCTTTTTTGAGTCGTGCGGAGAGTGCTATACAAGAGCCCCGAATGACACACTTGTGGGCTAACCACGTATTGAGGTGTGATACGTCGGGGGTCGAGTTGAGTTCAAAGTATTTTTTTAGGTCCGCTTCCAGTAGGGATTTGTGTGTGGAGTTCGAAATTAAGAAGGGGTTAAGTCTCCAAGTTTTTTCTCTACTTTCGTGGGTTGGTATTCTTAGCGTGATTGTAATGGGGTGGTGGTCGGATAGATACATCGGTTCAATGGTCGCTTTATGTAAGTAATGGAGATCATTCTGGGAGAGAAAAAGGTAATCTAATCTAGAATATTTTTGGTGTGGAGGGGAGAAGAAGGTGTAATCTTTAACGTCTGGATGCAGGGTTCTCCAGGTGTCATGGAGTGTGAGTGTGTTGAGTTGGAGTCGTATTTGTCTTAGGGCCTGGTAGGGGAGTGCCGAGGAGCCTGAGGAGGAGTCTAGGTGGGGTTGGAGTGGGGCATTGATATCGCCTCCAAGGATGATCATGCCCTCATGGAACTGGATCAGTTGGTCAAAAACACTTTTAATAAAGGGAACTTGGCGAATGTTTGGGGCATAAACATTCGCCAGGGTGACCGGCTTATTATCGAGCAGGCCTTTGAGAAAAAGAAATCTGCCCTCTGGATCCTTTTTCTGTGCTTTAAGTGTAAAGGTAGGTTGCGTTCTAGCAGAATCGCGACCCCCTTCGATTTGGCCTTGGTAGATGATGCGTGGTACTATATAGGATTGTTTTTATCATTGAGTTTAGGGATTTGTGGCCCTCTAAAGTGCGTTTCCTGCAGGAATGCAATTTGGGTCCTCTGTTTGTGGAGTTCTCTCAGGGTCGCAGATCTTTTTTCGGGTGTATTTAGACCCCTAATGTTAAGGGATAGCACTTTAAGTGTTAGGAGTTTAGGCATTTTGGCTATCGCGATTTGTGTGGGACTGGGATGTGGGCTGTATAGGAGAGGAAGGGTAGGTATAGAGGGGTAGATAGGGGGGTGGGGGTCGGGTAGGTATCGGGAGGGGGGGAATCAAATGAAGTATAAAGTGTAAGCTCGGGTAGTTAGAGTGTGGATACATTCGGCTCGGAGAGAACGTAGTGAGTTGCGAGAAAAAAGTTCTCGACCCACTATTTTTGGGGGGGGGGGGGGTCCTCTCTTAGGACAGTCCGGATGAACCGGGCTGATGGTGGGGTACCTGATCTGGCGCGGGGGGTGGAGAGGCGGCTCTCCCAGAGGGGAGAAACTGAGGTATAACTTCACAACATTATCAAAACAGTCTTCTTAGACAACTACGATAACTTATATCTAATCAGAGATATAGGCATTATTGAACAGCAATGGGGCCCATCGGGAAAATTTCATAGACATCCAGCGCCCCCCATGGTGGGCTCGAGGGCCCACGAAGGAGAGGGACCAAAGCAGGGGTTCCCGGTCCTCCGTGCGTCCTCCATCAGTCTCGGCTTACAAGCGTAGACATTAAGTCTTATTTGGTGTGCCCTGTATGAGCAGGTTTTCGGAAAGCCAATGGATGTAAATATAATAGCGGGCAGGTATCCAGCCCTAAGTCCTGGAAGGATATCCGTTCAGGATGGTTCTAGGAGGAGTATGTCGGGAGGGAAAACAAGAGGCAGAGAAATAGAGGAGAGGAAAGAGAAGTGACACGAACCTCAGAACATAGCAGGCATACTAGGAATAAGAGAGGGAAGGGTAGGGCATTGCTGCCTAAGACTAGCTAAGAAGAACCTCCTGAGTAACCATCCGGAATTTCTAACCGAGCTGAAAGCTAAGGGGCTCAAGTACTAGAGTGCCTCATAGTTCATGGCATTTCCCCAGGACCAGCGATTAATAGAGGCCGAGGTCTGGTAATCTGTGTGAGATGAGGTCTACAGCCTAGGAGAGTTTTTCTGGGCTGGTAGCGTCTGAGCCGGTCGTTGGTCTAACGTACTTGGAGGACGCGTCCGGATGGCCTTCGGATGTCAGACGATCGTATGGACCGAGGTGAAGGACCTTCAAATGAACGGTCAGAGTCAGGATGTCTTGTAGGCTGGAAGTGGCCGTTGTTCTTGGTAGAAGGGAAGTAGGGCAAGAGGACAGCATCTGAGTCACTCAATCGGTGGTACGGCAAATCCAATTAGGTTGCGTGATGATGGTGTGGATACCGAGAGATGGTGTGCCGATGGAGGGATTGCTTGGGGGGCAAGTCAGCAACAGGGCAAGGGTGGTAGTATAACAGTTGGGGAGTCGGATAAAACTAGGGTAAAGTCAAAGGGTATAGCAGTACATGGGGTGCACTTATCTGGAGTCGCTGTAGTTGCCCCGTGGGGGATCCGCATATCGGTTTCTTATTCTGCATCGGGTGCTTCGGGGGCTGCTGGTGCAGCCGCTGGGTTGCGGTCTCTACGTCCTCTTCTGTATGGTGTGAAGGGTTGACGGCGTCTCGGTGTCTGCTGATCGGGAGTAAGTGGAAGGTGGTCTTTCCATGTCTCCAGTATGGAGAATTCCCTGTACCACTCCGGGACCAGAATCTCCGGGAGGTTGGCGAACTCGTAGAATTGAGGGAGATCTGCCGGGGTGCGATACAGAGGCCGAACGGGAAGCGCCATTTGTAGACGATTCTACGTTCTCTCAGTGCTTCCAAGATGGGGCGCAGGGCTCTACGATGTCCTAGGGTGATTTGGGATAGATCCTCACGTTAGCCTCATTGAACCGAATCTCCTCCTGTTCTCTCGCTCTAATCGCTATCTCTTTTTTTAGTTTATAGTCAGAGAAGCAACATATGATGTCTCGTGGCGGGTCCCTTTCTCTGCCTTTTAGTCTGAGGGCTCTGTGAGACCGTTCAAAGTCAATTGGCGAATCTTGAGCACGTCCAATGAGGCTATTAAAGAGGGATTGGAGTGCTAGAGGTATCTGATCATGCTCTACGATGCAGGGATGCCTCTGATCCTCAGGTTTCTCCTTCTCCCACGATTATCAAGGTCCTCCAATCTTCTCTGAAGATCTATCATTTGGTAATGATATTGTGCTGCATGTTGTTGTAAGTCTATTATGTCGGCGTCATGGCGGCCTGCAGCACGCTCCACTTGTTCCAGACGATCTGTTACTCCCCGAAGTTCGTCTTTAAGTTCCACTACTTCATCGGTAAGGGCACCTTTGATGTCTGAGGTGATGAGCTGGAGATCCGACATTTTTGGGACTTGTTGTAGAAGACTCATTATTGTCTCTTGGTCTAGTTGTGGTTTTTGTTTTGGTGTGCTCTCCGCCATCTTGCGCGCCATCACGGGAGAGCTAGGGCCTCCTTTGGCCGTTGTCGCGCCGCTTGATGTGCTGGGCTGTGAGCGGAATAGATCTGGTAGATTTTTACCCGGGTGAGATGCTGGGGTGTTAGTAAAAGGTAGTTGTCTACCAATTTTTCCCATGCTTGTCGTTAGACTGTAGAAAGAGCTTTGTTTTTCCCTTCTAGAGCCGGAGCTTCTCTCTCAAGCGTCCATCTCCTTCGCGCGCCAGGCCACGCCCCCGTCTGGAAATTTTTAATCTTCACTGTGGGTATTGTAAATCCTAGATATGTGTGTTTTCAAAATCAAAATGTGGACAACATTCTTCGTTATTTGGAGAGTCAGATGTATCCAAATTTCCAAATCAGGCCAGCAGTAATTTTAGCAAGCTCAGAGAATGACCCAAGTGTACAGGGAATAATTAGTTCATACATTTCCCATAGTTTTCAGTAAAATCGAATACCCAAATAGGGAATTTAACATGACCCTCCTCCTCTGAATTATGTATGCAGGCTCTCCTTCCACTACCTTCCTCCTCCACAGAATTATGTATGCAGGATCTCCTTCCACTACCCTCCTCCACAGAATTATGTATGCAGGATCTCCTTCCACTACCTCCTCCTCCACAGAATTATGTATGCAGGATCTCCTTCCACTACCTCCTCCTCCACAGAATTATGTATGCAGGATCTCCTTCCACTACCCTCCTCCTCCACAGAATTATGTATGCAGGATCTCCTTCCACTACCTCCTCCACAGAATTATGTATGCAGGATCTCTATCCACTACCTCCTCCTCCACAGAATTATGTATGCAGGATCTCCTTCTACTACCCTCCTCCTCCACAGAATTATGTATGCAGGATCTCCTTCCACTACGCTCCTCCTCCACAGAATTATGTATGCAGGATCTCCTTCCACTACGCTCCTCCTCCACAGAATTATGTATGCAGGATCTCCTTCCACTGCCTCCTCCTCCACAGAATTATGTATGCAGGATCTCCTTCCACTACCTCCTTCTCCACAGAATTATGTATGCAGGATCTCCTTCCACTAACCTCCTCCTCCACAGAATTATGTATGCAGGGCCTCCTTCCTCTGCCTTCCTCCACAGAACAATATCTGTTTTAGGTTTAGGCCTTATGAAGATTGGACATTTTGCTAACTCTTCTAGACTCCTTTCCTCCTGGCAGCAAAGATGTGTATAATAGGTACATTTAGGCACCTCAAGCTGTGGTCATTAATTAATTTCAAAAACCATTAAAATGTATTAACGCTCAAACTCTAAACGCCTAGTTTTTAGGCACGTTTACACTCGTTTAGACGAGTCAAGCATTTTTTCTTTCAAAACTCTGCTGCTCCTGGCAGCAGTTTTTTTTCTATCTTTAAAGACCTTGCCTCTAAACTCCTCTAAATGCCTGTGTGTGCGGGGACATGTAGGCTAACATGCGGGGGCATTTAGAGGCAAGAAAATAATGCCATATGCCCCTAGGAGCAGCAGAGAAAAATGTCCATTGTGTGCATGAGGCCTGCTGTTTATTCAGAAAAACGAATTACAGAAGAAACTCAGAATATTATACTCACCGCTATTTTTCAGTTGTGACATTTCTTCTTGTACACTTTTGTCTGAAAAGGATACGGAAAACTGTATCAGTGAGTTTTCTTGCTGTTATTTTATTCACATGTGTAAATTGTGACAGACACAGGACTACTGAGGAGTATGTCCGTCATATAAGCTTCCCTTGCCTGGTACCAGCATGATCCAAGATCCCTCAGCTCACCCAGTCACTTGTCGAGAAACCAGTGTAGGGTGAATAAATCATAAGACTTTTATTGAAGATCAGACAGAAGTATATATCTCTGGAGACAATCCCTCCTCCTTCTTGGCATAGAGAACAGGGTGGGGTAAACTTTACATCCAATAACATGAGGCACAGGAGCATTCAAACAAGTCAACACATCTTATAAACAAAAACTGGGCATGCAGCCAACAACTATTGGCACAGTAACAGGGCGCACAGACCACTTTGTTCATGGAGAGACCTGTTAAAGGAGTTTCTTCTCTCCTATGACTTTGGCATGCGTGCCTGCACACAGTTAAAATGTCCAACTTTGTCAGTAGGAAGGACAATTGAGGAAACTCTCAGGTCCAATGTCAGTATTCTAAACATTGTGTAGACAATCTGTCTGGTTCAGGAGAAAAATGAAATGCTGAGTCCAATGTGGTTGTACCGAGTCTGGTTAGATCAGACCAGGCTGGGCTTCTCAGGTCACCCTGTGCCCTAAAAACACAGGGTGACTTACACAAAAGATGGGCCTGGGGAGCTGGAAAATTAGTCTTCTGACCCCTCTAGTGGAAGCTGGGCTACACAGACCCCCTGCCCAAAGTGACTCCCGTTGAACAAATGTTGTTTAAATACTTTAAGGTATATTCAGCAGCTTGGATGGAAGTTGTCTGACAATTTTTAATCTTCACTGTGGGTATTGTAAGTCCTAGACATGTGCATTTTCAAAATCAAAATTTGGACAAAATTCTTCGTTATTTGGAGATTCAGATGTATCCACATTTCCAAATCAAGCCAGCAGTAATTTTAGCAAGCTCAGAGAATGACCCAAGTGTACAGGGAATAATTAGTTCATACATTTCCCATAGTTTTCAGTAAAACTGAATACCCAAATAGGAAATTTACCACGACCCTCCTCCTCCACAGAATTATGTATGCAGGATCTCCTACCTCTACCTCCTCCTCCACAGAATTATGTATGCAGGATCTCCTTCCACTACCCTCCTCCTCCACAGAATTATGTATGCAGGATCTCCTTCCTCTACCACCTCCTCCACAGAATTATGTATGCAGGATCTCCTTCCACTACCCTCCTCCTCCACAGAATTATGTATGCAAGATCTCCTTCCACTATCCTCCTCCTCCACAGAATTATGTATGCAGGATCTCCACCCACTTCCCTCCTCCTCCACAGAACTATGTATGCAGGATCTCCACCCACTTCCCTCCTCCTCCACAGAATTATGTATGCAGGATCTTCTTCCACTACCCTCCTCCTCCACAGAATTATGTATGCAGGATCTCCTTCCTCTACCTCCTCCTCCACAGAATTATGTATGCAGGATCTCCTTCCACTACCCTCATCCTCCACAGAATTATGTATGCAGGATCTCCTTCCACTACCCTCATCCTCCACAGAATTATGTATGCAGGGTCTCCTTTCTCTGCTCTCCTCCATAGAATAATATCTGTTTCACGTTTAGGCCTTATGCACATTGGACATTTTGCTAACTCTCCTAGACTCTTTTCCTCTTGGCAGCAAAGATTTGTAAACTCGCATAACACGTATGCGCACATTTAGGCACCTCAAGCTATGGGTATTAATTTCAAAAGCCATTAAAATGTATTAATGCTCCAACTCTAAACGCCTAGTTTTTAGGCATGTTTACACTTGTTTAGGTGTGTCAAGCATCTTTTCCTTCAAAACTCTGCTGCTCCAAGCAGCAGGTTTTTCTGCCTTAAAGCCCTTCCCTCTAAACTCCTCTAAATGCCTGTGTGTGCGGGGACATGTAGGCTAACATGCGGGGGCATTTAGAGGCAAGAAAAAAATGCCATATGCCCCTAGGAGCAGCAGAGAAAAATGTCCATTGTGTGCATGAGGCCTTATCAAACGTCACTGCTGTTTATTCAGAACAACGAATTACAGAAGCAACTCAGAATTTTATACTCACCGCTATTCTTCAGTTGTGATATTTCTTCTTGTATACTTTTGTCTGAAAAGGAAATGAAAAACTGTATCAGTGAGTTTTCTTGATGTTATTTTATTCACATGTGCAAATTGTGACAGACACAGGACTCCTGAGGAGTATGTCCGTCGTATAAGCTCCCCTTGCCTGGTACCAGCACGATCCAAGATCCCTCAGCTCAACCATTTACTTGTCGAGAAACCAGTGTAGGGTGAATAAATCATAAGACTTTTATTGAAGATCAGACACAAATATATATCTCTGGAGACAATCCCCCCTCCTTGTTGGTATAAACCAACAAGGAGGGGGGAAACTTTACATCCAATAACATGAGGTGCAGGAACTTTCAAACAAGTCAACACATTTTATAAACAAAAACTGGGCATGCAGCCAACAACTATTGGTACATTAACAGGGCGCGCAGACAACTTCGTTCATGGAGAGACCTGAGAGGCCTGTGACTTTCCTCCCAGACCTAAAAGGGTCCATCAGACGACCCTCTTGTTTATTGTTCTTGTCTTCTCTCTTTTCTTTTTCTCTAACCTCTTTCTTTTTTCAGTCAATCAGGGGTGGGCAACCCCATTTACTTCCCCTTTCCCGGATTTCCGCACTCCTGGGGTCCCGAGACGTATCCGAAACACTACCTCTGCACGGGTAAGTGACTGCTTTGAAGCCGATAGCTCACCCCCTTCTTGCCATGGCTAGCCCTGCCCCTCCACCTGTTTTCAGGATAGCCACGCACAATGTGCAGGGCTTCAATGCCCCCACTAAAAGGAGGAAGGTCCTCGAGGAGTATAAAAGACTTAAACTGGACATTATAATGATCCAGGAGACTCACTTACCGATTCGGTACAATCCTAAATACCTCCACCCCCATTTCCTGGTGTTCCACATTGCAAATGCTAATGACAAGACTAGGGGGGTAGCAATACTTTTTTCTAAACATTGTAACTTCACGTGTATGTCAATTTACAAAGACCCTGAGGGGAGATTCATTCTTATTAAAGGTATACTGAATGATAAGTTATACTCCCTGGTTTCCTACTATGCCCCCAATAGGGGCCAATCCCGATTCTTCCAAACCCTTTTTAAAACTCTCAATCCCCGACTAGAGGGCTTAGTTATCTGCGGGGGTGATTCAAACACAGCATTTGACCAGCGTTTAGACAAATTCAGACCCCCCCAGAGATCAACTAACCCGCCCAACTAACTCCAGCCTCAAAATTGCTAAACTGATCCACTCACAAGACCTAATCGACATCTGGAGGGAACTTAATCCATCCAAGTGAGACTTCACTCACTTCTCTTGCCCACATCAATCTTACGCCAGGATTGACCACATCCTGACCTCCCCTTCCTTGATACACTCCTCCAGCTCAGTATCTATTAAAGAGACAGTATGCTGAGATTACTCTTTAGTAGAGTTGAGCGAACCCGGACTGTAAAGTTCGGGTCCGTGCCAAACTTTGGGGTGTCCGGGACCCGGACCCGAACCCGGACTTTTCAAAAAAAGTCCGGGTTCGGGTCCG
>BLSH010324276.1:16451-26628 GCA_018402905.1 Glandirana rugosa | reverse complement strand
GTCACAAAATCTGTAATTGCCGACGTACAACTCAATAAAAATCCCCTGTCGTTTAAACGTGACAATATGTTTGACATGTGAGTGATGAAGTGTAACATCGTTTCACATTAAAGAAGTCACAACAGTGTACTTTTCTATATTATTTTATAAATGTTTTTACACTCCCCACATGAGTGAAAACACTCTATGATACACACACACATATATATATATATATATATATATATATATATTATATATGTCCCTCACGTCTTAATAATCCGTTCAACATAAAAACTCCTTATTAAAATAATAACTTGTTGTTGGTACAAGAGTTACTAAGGTTTTTGAGTAATTATAGTTTCGACTTATAAAAACATTCATCAAAAATCAAACAAAAATCATATTAATGAGTTTTTGGAATCATTGAGAACATGGTTGTTGTTCAATAATAAAATTATTCCTCAAAAATACAACTTGCCTAATAATTCTGCACTCCCTGTATATATTATATATATATATATATATATATATATATATACACACACACATAGTATCTCACAAAAGTGAGTACACCCCTCACATTTTTGTAAATATTTTATTATATCTTTTCATGTGACAACACTGAAGAAATTACACTTTGCTACAATGTGAAGTAGTGAGTGTACAGTTTGTATAACAGTGCAAATTTGCTGTCCCCTAAAAATAACTCAACATGCAGCCGTTAATGTCTAAAACACTGGCAACAAAAGTGAGTACACCCCTAAATGAAAATGTCCAAATTGGGCCCAATTAGCCATTTGCCCTCTCCGGTGTCATGTGACTTGTTAGTGCCACAAGGTCTCAGGTGTGAATGGGGAGCAGGTGTGTTAAATGGTGTGTTGGTTCCCAGGTTGAGGAAGGGAGTAGCATGAGCCTAGAGACAGGGGGTGCCACAGAGGGACAAGAAATTAGCAGTCATGTTCCCTCAGCTGCAGCATACAGCCAAGTTTGCTCCAGTGACAAGGAGGGAGGGGATGATGAGGACACGGACTGTACTTGGGTGCCTGAGAGAAGAGAGAAGGAAAGTGAGGAGGAGGCACAACTCCAACGAGGCAGGATGTCCTCCAGGGGCCAGCTTAAGGGCAGCCACGCAATTGCATCAGACCACAGAGCTCCACAGGTGCAGGGCGCTGCTAACTCCTTGCTGAGTGTCAAAAGTTTTTTGGTGTGGGCATTTTTGAACACATGTGCAGTAGATCGCACCGTGCCTTTTGCAATCTATATCTGAAGCGGGTCAAGCGTGGCCAGAACTCCAGCCGCTTGGGCACTACTGTCTTGACAAGACATATGATGACCAGCCATGCAGTCCGTTGGCAACAGCACCTGAAAAACCCACACCAGAAAACAAGGCGGACTTCTCCTTGCTCCTCATCTGGGATCTCAACCCCTTGTATACCTCCAATCTTCTCCAAAACCTGCACCGAGAGGAATGAAGGTCTAGCAATGTGTGCCATAAGTACTTGCAGCCAATCTGCTAACAGTACACCACCAGGTGAATTCAGCAAATATCCCTACCCCAGTTGCTGAACCATAAAAAAATACTGTCCCAGCCATCCACATGCTCAGCGTCTTAATGCTATCTTGGCCAAATTGCTAGCACTTCAACTGCTGCCTTTTCAGCTGGTAGACTCTGCCCCCTTTCGTGAATTTGTGGAATGTGCTGTCCCACAGTGGCAGGTTCCCAAAAGAAATGTATTTTCACGTAAGGCCATTCCAGCTTTCTACCGTCATGTTGAAGGCAATGTTTTGACCTCGTTGGACAGGGCAGTCATCAGCAGGGTTCATATTACCGCTGACTCATGGTCCAGCAGGCACTGTCAGGGACGTTACCTTTCCTTCACAGCGCACTGGGTAACTCTGCTGGCAGCTGGGAAGGATGCAGGACAGGTTTCAGTGATGGAGCTAGTTCCACCACCATGCCTCCAAAAAGCTGGTGGTGATTTTGCCACATCCGCCTCCTCCACCCCCTCCTCTTCTTCTACCTCTGTGGCCTCTTCTGCAGAATTGTCCTCTCAACCTGCAGTGCTCCCTAAGTGTTCAAGGGACTACGCAAGCAGTCAGGCTAAAAGATGCCATGCGGGGCTTGAGTTAGTCTGTCTTGGGGACAGGAGCCACATTGGGGCAGAGATTCTGTCAGCTCTGCGAGGGCAGGCTCAGAGGTGGTTGACGTCACGGCAGCTTGAGCCAGGAATGGTTGTATGCGACAATGGCACCAACCTTCTCTCTGCCCTCCAACAGGGACACTTGACACATGTTCCATGCTTGGCACACGTCTTGAATTTGGTGGTGTAGCGTTTCTTGACCAGGTACCCAGGCTTACCAGATATCCTGAGGCAGACCAGAAAAGTCTGTGGTCATTTCCGGCGTTCATACAGTGGCAGTGCCCGGCTGGCTGACATTCAGCGGGAATTCAACCTGCCCACCAACCGCCTCATTTGTGACATGCCCACCAGGTGGAACTCAACATTGGCAATACTGCAGCGGCTGCACGCACAGCAGAGGGCCATCAATGAGTACCTCTGTGAGCATGGCACCAGGACAGACTCAGGGGAGCTTGGCTTCTTTTCGCCACTACAGTGGCTACTGATTAAGGATGCATGCACTGTCCTGTCACCATTTGAGGAGGCAACAAGGATGGTAAGCAGCGACAATGCATGCATTAGTGACACTGTCCCTGTAATATTCCTTCTGGAGCACACGCTTTGTGGAATCATGGACAGGGCACTTGAGGCAGAACAGCGGGAGGAAGAGGAGGACTTCCTTTCCTCTCAAGGCCCCCTTTATGCAGACAGCATTCCTGCAGAGCCACCAAACACACAGGAGGAGAAGGAGGATTATTGTGTCAGCATGGATGTGGAGGATAACATGCAGCAGTCTTCAAGGGATCATGGTTTTCAGTCCCCAGAAACTCAAGGAGTTGTATGCGGCTGGGAGGAGTTAGTTCCTGATAATGTCATCCTCAGTGACCCAGAGGACACTCATGCCTCCTCAAACTTATGCTGCATGGGCTCTCTTATTGTGAAAAGCCTGCAAAAAGACCCTAGGATTCGTGGTATCAAGGAGAGGGATCATTACTGGCTGGCAACCATTCTTGATCCACGTTACAAGGGTAAAGTTGCAGAGCTCATCCTGCCTGCGCAGAGGGAGCAGAGAATGAAACATCTTCAGGATACCTTGAAGAAAAGTTTGTGCAATGCCTTCAAGCAACCATCATCGGCATCTGCATTATATGGTGCAGGAATACATAGGGACAAGAGCAGACTTGGAGACCTTTCCAACTGAGCATCCACTGCGTTACTGGGTCTTTAGGATGGACCACTTGCCGGAACTTGCTGAATATGCAATTAAGCTACTGGCCTGTCCCGCATCTAGTGTGTTTTCTGAACAGACATTCAGTGCTGCTGGAGGTTCATAACCGATCAAAGAGTGAGCCTGTCCACAGACTCGTTTGATGGGCTCACTTTTATAAAAATGAATCAGTCCTGGATCAGCAGCTATCAAGCCCCTAATGTTGAGGCAACTGATAAATTTGCTGGGGATCTGGGATTACTTTAAGACTGCTACTGCTCCTATTCCTCCTGTCCATAATCCAGAACGATATTTTGCATTTAGGGCACCACCAACACCCTAGGCCCAATTTTTCTGCACCTGGTTTACAGGGGCATGCCATAACAATTTTTAAACTAATTCACAACAGCAGGGTCCATTCCTGCGCCCAACAAGAGTAACTGCAAGGGGTTACAGTGTTCTAGCACCGCCAACTCCCAAGACCCAATTTTTCAGCACCTTTTTGACTGGGGCATGTCATCACAATTTTTGAACAAATTTACAACAGCAGGGTCCGTTCCTGCACCAAACAAGAGTAACTGCAAGGGGGTACAGTGTTCTGGCACCGCTAACACTCAAGGCCCAATTTTTCAGCGCCTTTTTGACTGGGACAAGTCATCACAATTTTTAAACTAATTTACAACAGCAGGGCCCGTTCCTGTGCCCAACAAGAGTAACTGCAAGGGGTTGCAGTGTTCTGGCACCACCAACACCCAAGGCCCAATTTTTTGGCACCTGTTTGACTGGGGCATGTCATCACAATTTTTAAAATAATTTACAACAGCAGAAGTTGAAAATTGAAGATGAAGAGAGGAAGAAGACTGAAAGAAGAAGCAGAAGACCAGAAGAGGGCCTGGGGCAGAAGAATATGTAGGAAGAAAGAAGAGAGAAGAAGAGCTATTTTACACAATAAAGGACTTGTCAAAAGCTGTCTCTTGTTTTTTGTACCACGTTACTCCTTTTTGTTGAATAGGTAGGGGTACAATGTACCCTATACCTATTCACATGGGGGGTTGGGATCTGGGGCCCCCTTATTGAAGGGGGCTTCCAGATTCCAAAAAGCCCCCCACCTGCAGACCCCTACAACCACCGGCAATGGTTGTGGGCCATTCTCCCCATCAACATGGGGACAAGGTGCTTTGGGGGGGACCTCAAAGCATCCTCCCCATGTTGAGGGCATGTGGCCTGGTATGGTAATGCTTTTTCAGTGATTTTATCTATACTGCCAGGAACCAGCAATACATTACTGCCGCGATAATACATGACAATTTTTCCTTTGGAAATGTAATTTTACTCTGGCTATGTTCTAAACATGGAGATACTGAGAAAAGTTCTTCAGACAGCCGCACTCCAAAAATTGCCGTTTATTGGTAAAATCAAATGAAATACAAGCAGTGCATATTGGGGGACAAACCCCAGGTACAAATCTGACGCGTTTCACGTCTATATCTGAGGCTTAATCATAGCTAGAGATGGTATGATCATATCGCTGCTTAAATATGAATTCAAGATCCTCTCAAACAAAGAGAGGAGGAGGGGGAAAAGGAAAAAACAGGTGAGTGTAATTACCTCCAAATTGAAAGATCAACAACTCACTTTAGGCAGCGAATGAAATTAGCATAGAATCAATTGTGTCATCACATACAAAAAAAACACAGATGTGTAACATACATAGTAAAAATTGGTGTATATAAACTAATTAAACACAATTAAAATGCAAGTACAACCCAATTTTGACACAGTGATAACAAATATATTGTGCTGTTTATACTGATGGTAAAGGGGCAAAACAAGGCATCATGTGGAAACATAGAAGGGAAACCCCTTGAGTTAATTAAGCCACATGAGCATGTTTAACCACCTCAGGTCCACCCACCGTCAAATGACGGCGGAGCGGACCTGCTCTCGTTCCGGGTGGACGTCATATGACGTCCTCCCTTTAAGCCGGGATTGCGCGCGATCGGGCGCGCGCATCCCAGCTCTGTCGGTCCCTAGGACACACCGCTTCACCGACAGGGGTGAACAGCCATTGGTTATGGCTGTTCACCACGTGATCGGCCGTGACGAAGTCACGGCTGATCACAAATGGCAAGTCTGCCGTTCGCACGGCACATGCGCGCGATCGGGAGCACGCTGCGCGTGCTCGTCGGTGGCGGCGTGTTCCTGGGGAACACTGCCTGTCACCGACACTGGTATCAGCCGCCAGCCGGCGGCTGATACCTTGTGATCGGCTGTGATCTACTTCACAGCCGATCACTTCAAATGTAAACAGAGCGGTAACTCACTGTTACCAGCTGTCAGGAAAGAAGAACCCGTATTGCCGTACAAAGGAGCACGGTGCGCAGGCGCGTGCACGAAGGAACGGACGGCACGAACGTTCGTGCGCACGCGCGACCGGGAAGCGCGCACCCCCGTTCGTGATTATTCTTGGCGCCAAGAGGACTATTTAAACGGAACAATGACATGAGATCAATGCCGTTTGGTCTACAGCGTTCCTGTGTATCCTGTTACCTGTTCATCTGCTTTACCTGCTCCTTGACTACCGGCTTGATTCTGACACTGCCACTTGCTGCCTGCCCTGACCTTTGGCTTGCCCTGACGATTCTTCTGCCTGCTCCCTGGTACCTCTTCGCCCGCCTGTTGATGACCCGGCTCCTGTCTGACGATCCTTCTGCTTACCCCTCAGTTCCTGTTCGGCCTGGCTACTGCTTGTTCCAGTCTGTTTCCAGCCTTCTCGTCCAGCATCATCCGCTTGGTTCAGCCCTGCAGAGCGAATTGCCAGCTGTTTCCCGGAGTGTCTCCGCTGCTCCAGCTCGCTGCAACACCTGCCCTGCCAGCAACCATCGCACCTGTGTTCCAGTCAAGCACTCGTGCTATCCTGCACTCTTGAGCTTCCTGTCTACCATATCAGGGGTTCCTGAGTCAGGGTTGTAAGAGAGGCTGTCCTCGGCTATTGCAGACTCCACCACCAGGTACGTGACAGTACCAAACGGCCATGTCCGAGTCTGCGCCAGGACCCTCTCCCATGGATGAACTTTGCCGCCATCTTGCTGGTCTTACGCAAGCTGTTAAAGATCTTCAGGAAGGCTACCATCACTTGGAGGAACGCGTGCAGAAACTTTCAGCACCAACTCTTTCCAACCCCAGTCAGTCCGCAGTACCCTCCGGTTCAGCAGCCTCACCTACCATAGTCATGCTGCCCCCCGAACCCAGAGTTCCGCCACCTGACAAATTCTCCGGTGAACGCAGCAAATTCCGTTCCTTCCGCAACGCATGCGAACTGTATTTTGCTCTACAACCCCGCACGTTCTCGCTGGAAGCAACAAAGGTGGGATTTGTAATTTCTCTATTACAAGGGGAACCTCAGTCCTGGGCTCATCGGCTCCTCGAACAGAAAGCAGCATCTCTGGGGAACCTGACATCTTTCTTTCAAGATATGTCACAGCTGTATGAAGACCCACACCAGTCGGCCACAGCTGAAGCAGCCCTACATGCGCTCCAGCAAGGGTGTAGAGCAGCAGAGGACTATGTTTCTGATTTCAGGCGTTGGAGTTCCGATACCAACTGGAACGATGCTGCTCTATGCTACCAGTTCCATCTAGGCCTTGCTGATCCCCTCAAAGACGAACTAGCACGAGTTGGAATTCCACAAACTTTAGATGCACTGATTAAACTGTCAATCCAGATTGATCGACGTCTAAGGGAAAGACGATCTGAACGTCAGGCAGGCACATCTCGTCCCACTTGGATGTTGCCTAGAGGCCCCGTCTTCTCTACTCCTGTGGTGCCACCTCCGGCGGCCTCTCCACCTGACGTCTCTGAACCCATGCAGTTGGGCCTTCTCCGTCCTTCCCTTTCAGCTGAAGAACGCCAGCGACGTCGGATGAACAATCTTTGCATGTACTGTGGGGCTCCGGGACATTATGTGAGGACTTGTCCAGCAAAGCTGCGTAAGTGTCTGACTGTCACATCTGATCCTGTGTCTACCTGTTCAGGCAACCCTGCTCAGATCTCTGTGCTTATCTCATTCCAGCTTCCAGACAAGAATATCCTGGTCCCCGCCATTATTGACTCCGGAGCCTGTAGCTGTTTCATTGATCTGTCCTTTGTCATCAAGCACCAGATTCCACTTCAGCCAAAGACTCAGAGGATGACTGTTCATCTAGCAGACGGGTCAACAATCAAATCAGGACTAGTCACTCACGAGACAGCACCATTGCCTGCTACCATCACCAACACCCACCATGAACTTTTACGCCTGGACGCCATAGCATCCCCATTGTTCCCTGTCATCCTGGGTATGCCTTGGCTACAGGCACATAATCCACTCATCAACTGGGCTAAAGGAGAGATTCAGTTTCAGTCAGCTTATTGCTCCCAGCACTGTCTGCAAAAGAGCTTCAGTCCTCTCTCCACTTTGTCTTGTTTGGATTCTGATGTCGACCTGGAAGCCCGTCAATCTGTGCCTGAGGTGTACCATACTTTCCTGGACGTCTTCAGTAAGAAAGGGGCAGAAACTCTCCCACCTCATCGGCCTTATGACTGCCCCATTGAACTTTTGCCAGGAACTGAGGTCCCGTTTGGGAGAATCTTCCCATTATCTGAACTTGAACTGGGTGCTCTTAAAACCTATTTGGACGAAAATCTAGAAAGAGGATTCATTCGTCCCTCCACATCACCAGCTGGGGCAGGCATCTTCTTTGTAGAAAAGAAGGATCACTCTCTACGGCCTTGCGTTGATTACAGAGAACTGAACAAAATCACGGTTAAAAACCGATACCCTCTACCGCTGGTACCTGAACTATTTCAGAGACTTGGAACATCAGTCATCTTTACTAAGCTGGACCTCCGTGGTGCATACAATCTTGTGCGCATCAGAAAGGGTGACGAATGGAAAACTGCCTTTCGCACCCGTTTTGGACATTTTGAATACCTCGTCATGCCATTTGGACTTTGTAACGCACCTGCCACGTTCCAGCATTTTGTAAATGACATTTTCAGAGACTATCTTGATCTCTTTGTTATCATCTATCTAGACGATATTTTGATTTTCTCACCATCTTTGAAGGAACATCGCCAACACGTTTCACGTGTCCTGGAACGTTTACGACAACATGGACTTTATGCCAAACCCGAAAAATGCATGTTCGAACAAGAAAGCATTCAATTCTTGGGACTGATTATTTCAGTTGAGGGCATCAAGATGGATCCTCAAAAGGTCTCTGCCATTCTGGACTGGCCAGCACCCAGTGATAAGAAGGGAATCCAACGTTTTGTGGGATTTGCCAATTTCTATCGAACATTTATCAAGGGATTTTCTACCATCATCTCACCCATTACCCAGTTGACCAAGCAAAGTGTTCGGTTCCGTTGGTCCTTGGAGGCACAATCTGCTTTTGAAACCCTCAAGAACTTGTTTACATCAGCCCCTATTCTAAAGCATCCTGACCCGGTCCTCCCATATGTCCTTGAGGTAGATGCTTCAGAGACAGCCGTTGGGGCCGTACTCTCCCAGCGGCAGGGTGCCAAGGTGCTACTACACCCAGTCGCCTTCTTTTCTCGTAAATTGTCTACACCTGAAAGAAATTATGACGTAGGCGACCGAGAGTTATTGGCGATCAAGGCAGCATTAGAAGAATGGCGTTACTTACTGGAAGGAGCAGCACACCCAATCTTAATCTATACTGACCACAAGAATCTGGAGTATTTGAGGACCGCAAAGAGATTGAAGCCACGCCAGGCCAGATGGGCCCTGTTCTTTTCCAGATTTTCCTTCCACATAACCTACAGGCCGGGATCCAAAAATACTAAACCAGATGCACTTTCACGCATGTTCAATGAATCATCTTCTGACACTATTCTATCCTCTGGAAATTTTTTCTTACTCCAGGAAGATCTGTTGTCACGAATCAAACTTCTTTCAAGCGAAGGTACCTCTTCACCTGGAAACAATCTTCAGTACAGAGAGGGGCTATTGTGGCATGAAAACAGAATTTTTGTACCTGAGGATGTGCGTGCCACAGTGTTGGGGTTATGCCATGATCATGAACTCGCAGGACACTTTGGTACCTTTAACCACTTGCCGACCGCCGATCGGAGATTGACGGCGGCAAAGTGGCTCTGTAACGCAAAACGCCGTCATACGACGGCGGCTGCGATACAGAGATACTGTGAGCGCGCGCGCGCCGCCGGAGGCGCGCGCGCTCACTGTGTTCGGGGGGGGCCAGGGAGCGGGTGCGGCGGCTTCGATTGCCGCCGGCCACCCGCGATGCCCCCCCCCGGAGCGAATGAGCGGAGGTCCGTGTATGTAAACACGGACCTCCGCTCTGTGTGAGGGGGAAGGGAAGTGATCACAGCCTTCTCGTACATGAAGGCTGTGACAACTTCCTTTCCCCAGCTAGGCAAGCCCCCCTACAGTAAGAACACGCCCAGGGAACACAGTTAACCCTTAGAGCGCCCCCTGCAGGTTAACCCCTTCACTGCCAATGGCATTTACACAGTAATCAGTGCATTTTTATAGCACTGATCGCTGTATAAATGCCAATGGTCCCAAAAAAGTGTCAAAATGTTCCGACATGTCCGCTGAAATATCGCAGTACCGCTAAAAATCGCAGATCGCCGCCATTTTTAGTAAAAAATTAAAAAAAAATAAAAACCCCAAAAATGAATTCTCATCATCCGTAAACGCGGCCACTTTTGCGCAAACCAATCAATAAACGCCGATTGCGATTTTTTTTATCGCAAATATGATGAAGAATATAAATCGGCCAAAAACGGTGAAAAAAAATGTTTTTTTATATTTTTTTTTTGGATTTGTATTTGAGCAAAA
>BLSH010324264.1:1188752-1213650 GCA_018402905.1 Glandirana rugosa | reverse complement strand
TGTTTTCCTTGGTCTTCCGGGTCTTTTGGTGTTG
This sequence comes from Glandirana rugosa, assembly GCA_018402905.1. NCBI lineage: Eukaryota > Metazoa > Chordata > Amphibia > Anura > Ranidae > Glandirana > Glandirana rugosa. Next base: position 1,213,616 of record BLSH010324264.1, on the reverse strand, counting down.
CTGAGCTCACCGGTGCGTTCTTTTTTTGTAAGGATGTTCCAAACAGTTGATTTGGTCACACCTAATGTTTTTGACATCTCTCTGATGGGTTTGTTTTGTTTTTTTCAGCCTAATGATGGCTTGCTTCACTGACAGTGACAGCTCTTTGGATCTCATATTGAGAGTTGACAGCAACAGATTCCAAATGCAAATAGCACACTTGAAATGAACTCTGGACCTTTTATCTGCTCCTTGTAAATGGGATAATGAGGGAATAACACACACCTGGCCATGGAACAACTGAGCAGCCAATTGTCCCATTACTTTTGGTCCCTTAAAAAGTGGGAGGCACATATACAAACTGTTGTAATTCCTACACCATTCACCTGATTTGGATGTAAATACCCTCAAATTAAAGCTGAAAGTCTGCAGTTAAAGTACATCGTGTTCGTTTCATTTCAAACCATAGAAAAACCTTAGAAAAATGGATGTGGTAGGCATGCCGGGTAGAAAGATGCATAAACTTTATTTGCTACATACGGCACAAGAAGTGCCTAAAAACACATTACATGTATAAAATTATTCACAAAGAAGACATGCGATCAATGTAGCTGTTAGCCACCATGGGTTGCCACAGGTCCCGGTCACTGGGTAGGTGAACCAGAACTAGGGGGAACCAAACAATTATTATATGACATCATCTGGGATATCTAGCGGTAATGTGAAACCCTAGTACATGCAATATATAGTACCAGTAAATACTGCGATATATATGTAAGGTGTAAGGATAGGGTTCACGCCACTAGTAGGTCCCAGAGACAGATACACAGGTGAAGCTCAACTAGTTTCACGCATCAAAATTTTGCGCTTCGTCTGGAGCTGATAATGAAGATCTGTTGGAGATAATGTATACACATGTCAAACACAAAATACAAAAACATATACCTGAATAAAAACAGTAACAAATGCCTGTAAAGTGAAGTAAAATCACTTACATGATATAAGTAATGTACCAATAAGCAGTAGCACATGTCCCCCAAGGGGTTCAACAGGGTCACCCAAGGTGGTAAAACAGCGGAACCCTAGTGGAGGCAATTCCTCTCCAAATGAAGCACATGTGAATCACAGCAAGGGCCACGTAAAGCAGATATGGGGGCCTGTGTACAACAAAAATTGATTGATAAGAAAAGTGTAGGGCTACTAATAATCAATATGTACGACGTGTGTTGGCCCAAAGGGCCATAACGAGTAATTATAGATCAGGGGGCCTAGAAATAAGGGCCCCATGGATCTATAGATGTATACCCCAACGGCACACAAAAAGTATTCAGTTGGAAAAAAATATATATAAAAAACGAATATATGCAATAAATACCTTGAATGCTGTGAACTTAGAGTGTCCCCTGATGGGGATCACACAAATATAAGGATGGTGGATTTATCCAACAAGGTCTGTTGAGACTGAAGACAAAATTATTTCTATCCTGCAGTATAACAGGATCTGTGCACAAAGGTCTCAATAGAGAGCCAAATGTCCAAAAACAGGGAGGTTTCTAAAGATAGATAGAGATGATAATAAAAATTAGATGAATCCAAAGGATGCATATTGGATACCAAAAAGCAAAAGTCCATGAAGTGTAACCTTTGTGAGGCCAGGGATTCAGCTTACCTAGAGTTGGTACAAGTACGTTTGTGTTCTCCCATACATTCTGCTGCCATAAAGTCTCAATGGAGGCTGTCCACCTTTTAAGGAACACGGCCCCAATCAGTGGCGTGTGATGTCACTGATCCGGCGTGTTGCCTCCGCACATGCGCGTGCCGAACCCCGCACCTGTGCAGTGCAAAGCCACATTGCAAAGTGCGATGCAGACAAGCACCAGCACAAGGGGAAGAGCAGCCGCACGGTGGAGGCAGAGAGGGTCTCCAGAGGGTTCCCTCTAGTGGACACCTCCCGCGCCGCAGCACCAATAACCCCACTGGACCCAAGGGGACCATTCAGGGCCGTACTCGCGCCGCTTTGAGCCGCATACCTACTCAAAAAACGCCCGGGATTTGGAAGTGTGAGGAAAGGACGCCCCAGATACGAGGGCAACCACTGGTGGGTGAGCCTGGCCCTGGGAACACTATGTGCTGCTAGGAATAAGGAGAAAAAAAAAAAACAACACTCATATCAAATTTTAACATATAAATGCATGGGAAAAATGACATAATGTACGAATGTTCTGTCTGGGGATATCGCGCAGAAAAAGTGCATAACTCAGAGACATATAGATATCGTGGAGGCAGATTAGAACACATGGCAGAAATTCCCAAAAAGACTACCCAAGAACAGTGCACCCCCCAAAAAATATGCATCTTTCTAACTGGCATGCCTACAAAGTCCATTTTTCCAAGTTTTTTCTATATAGTGCAATAGCAGGATGTGGCATGCCTGTATGCTTTAACCCTCCCAGCCCCACACTGAGGAGGATTATTCCTTTCCTTTTCTTTTTTTCTAGCCCCATTACATTTATCTGTTCATTCCAAACCATTGTGGTGGTGTATAGAGCCAAAAAGATTAGAATTGTGTCGATTTCCCAATATTTATGGACCTGACTGTATGTATATACATATACATACATATACACACATGCATATATACACACAGTCATGCGTGGTTAGGAAAGTATACAATGTATATACACATATAATCTGATAAATAAACCAAGACAGGGAGGGGGATCGGGAAGGAAAAAAGGGGGGGATGGGAGGAAGGAAAGGGGGGTTGGGATTGTAAATCAAAGATATGTATAGCCCAGGTAGGGGTTTTGAGTCTCCTCGTTAAAACCCCTAGAATTGAGGCTATCCAGGGTATAGGTCCAGAAATGTTCTTTCACATAGGCGTTTGGTGTGTGTTTAAACTTTTTGAACAATACCCTGGATAGCCTCAGTCCTGGGGGTTTGAACAAAGAGATTGAAATACACACCATCCTCTAAACCCCCTACCTGGGTTATACATATCTTTGATCTACTATTTGCATACCAGCTCTTGTCCCCTTTCCTTCCCCCCTCCCCCTCCTTTTTCCTTCCCGAGCCCCTTCCCCCAAATCCTTCCACCTTGGTTTATTTATCGGTTATATGTGTATAAACATTGTATACCTTCCTAACCACACATGCCTGTGTGTATATATGCATGTGTGTATATGAATGCATATATACATATATCCCCTCTATACTTATCTCCCTATGCATTAGCATCCTTTTCGTAGGACCCTTATGATCGCTTATAAAACATCCCCATTTCTGCACCCCTCTTCCCTCATTCCTGCTAGTATACATACAGACACGTGCATAAATATATATCCCCAGTGTTCCTTCCGATGAGTTCTTTAGGTATCCGTATACTTTATTAATTTACCTATCCAATGAAATTGCATTTTGTTAGCATTATTATGGACTACTTCCCATTGGCCCATTTTCTTTTTATATATATATATATATATATATATATATATATATATTATTTATGTTTTATTTATCGTCATTCTTTTTAACCACTTGCCGACCGCAGTTCAAGGTGTGGCTAGCACAAGTAGTCTCCCGCAGCCACGAAGAAGACAAAGATACGCCCGCAAAGCCCATAATGACCTTCCCGCTGAATTCGCTAACACTGATTGGCAACCCACCACTGATTCAGCGCCCTTACTTCCCCATTCACTGCTCAACCCGGAATTCAAGTGAATACAGTTGATTTTGAGGCCATTGATTTTTATTCACTGTTTTTCTTCAAAGATCTCTATAGATTTATTGTGGACCAAAGCAATTTATACGCTGGTCAATTTATTGCCGCTAATTCCCATTTGTCACTTGCCAGAGATTGGAAACCAATTACAGTTTCCAAATGTAAGACCTTTCTTGGCCTTACCCTCCTCAAGGGCATACATAAAGAACCTAAGTTGCGGTCATATTGGTCCACTGACCCAATTCATCACGTGCCCGTGTTCTCTGCTTGCATGGTCAGGACATGATACGAGCAGATCCTGCGGTTTATGCACTTAAACTACCACGAACCCTGCCATTCACGGGGTGACCTGAATATGATCGGCTCTACAAAATTTGGCTCCTCATAAACCACTTCAACCAGCAGTTCACAGCACTTTTTATTCCCAACCAAGTTGTGTGCATGGACGAGTCCCTGATTACATTTTCTGGCCGTCTTGCTTTCAAACAGTACCTCCCCAGCAAGCGTGCCAGATACTGGGTCAAGTTGTATAAACTCACAGGCTATACATATAGTTTTATGGTTTATGAGGGAAAAGATAGTAACACAGAGCTGGAAGGATGCCCAGACTACATAGGGAGCGCTGGCAAGATTGTGTGGGACTTGGTGTCACCCTTATTCGGAAATAAGGGTGACCATTACTACTCAAGCGTGCCATTTTTTAGTAAGTTGTTTGATCACCAAATTTGGCGCGTGTGGCACCGTGCGACCTAATCACTGGGGCTTCTCCAAGCGGCTAGTAGAATCCCGACTTAGATGGGGGGAGAGAGCCTGCTTGAAAGTGGTAATTTGCTTGTGATGAAGTGGAGGGATACAAAGAATGTTTTCGTTCTTTCCTCACTTCACGCAGACACGGCTGTCCAAATTACAACGGGGACTGGTGTTGTGGAGAAACCCCTCTGTGTCCACGAATATAATCAAAATGGAAGGGGTGGACCTCAAAGACTAGTTATTGGCGCCGTACCTAATTGCCCGTAATACCAGACGCTGGTACAAAAAAAGTGTCTGTATACTTATTCCAATTGGCTATACTGAATGTTTATGTGCTATACAGAGCATCAGGACGGACTGGATCTCTCCTCCAATTCCAGGAAGAGATTGTCAGAGCCCTTCTGTATCCAGATGGTTCTGCACCCCATCTTCCCAATCCAAATGCAGTGAGCCGGCTGCATGGACAGCATTTTCCACATGCCATCCCTGATGCCCCTACCTCCTGAGTATCCAAAAAAAGATGTCGTGTCTGCAGACAATGCGCATACAGGCGTGAGAGCTGTTTTAATTGTCCCTCCTGTTTTGACCAGCCTGGTCTTTGCATTGGTGACTGTTTCAAGCGCTACCATACACTAGTTGAGTATTAGCATAGGGAACAGCACTACACAGGCATAGGGCACACTGTCACAGGGTCTCCAAAGATGTCACCGCATTTTTGGAGACCCTAACCTTTACTGTTAAAAAAAAAAAAAAGTTATAAAAACCCACCGATTGATTCTTTTTTTTTCATTTAACCCACAGGCTGCATGAAAAAAAATAACAACATATGCCCAACAAGGACCAGCGACACATTAGTATGTTGCTGCTCTTAGAGTAGTTATACCGGAATGATGCCTGCAGGTATAGGTATCATCTAGGTACCGTTCTTTTCAGCCGGCAGTCGGCGTTCATGTAAAAGCAATCCTAGCAGCTGATTTGCTGCTAGACTGCTTTTATAACAATAAAAATGATAGAACAAAAAAAGATGAAAGGGACAGTGTAAAAATAAAATAAAAAGCAAAATGAATAATTAAAATAAATAAATAAAACGCAAGCGTCGGTCTCGTGTCGTATGTAAACATCAATTGCATAATGCAGGTGAGGTATCACCGCAAACATCAGATCAAGTGCAGTAATGCTAGCAGTAGACCTCCTCTGCAGATCTAAAGTGGTAACCTGCAAAGGCTTTTAAAGATGTATATAGTTTGTCGCTGCTGCGTGGGTATGCGTTATTTTTAAAGCATGTCAGGTTTGGTGCCTATGTACTCAGCATGAGATCATCTTTTATATTTCACCAAATATGTGGGCAATATAGTGTGTTTTTGTGCATTAAAATTCAAAAAAGTGTTTTTTCATTTAAACAAAAGTGTCAGAAAAGACTTGGGCGTAAAATGCCAGGACAATTCAACCCCCCCCCCCCCCAAATGACCCCATTTTTGGAAAGTAGACACCCAAGCTATTTGCTGAGAGGCATGTTGAGTCCATGGAATAATTTATATTTTGCCACAAGTTTCGGGGAAATGACAATTTTTTTTTTCACAAAGTTGTCACTAAATGATATATTGCTCAAACATGCCATGGGTATATGTGAAATTACACCCCAAAACACATTCTGCTGCTTCTTCTGAATATGGGGATACCACATATGGGAGACTTTTTGGCGGTCTAACAGCGTACAGGACCCCGAAAAAATGTGGCAAAATATTAAATATTCCGTGGAGTCAACATGCCTCTCAGCAAATAGCTTGGGGTGTCTTCTTTCCAAAATGGGGTCATTTGGGGGGGTGCTATCTGGGCATTTCATGGCCTCTATGCAACTGTGATGGGTAGTGTGGGGTTTTCACCCTTAGAAATTCTGTAGACGGTGATCGGTTTTCGGGGTCCTGTACGCGGATAGGCTCCCAAAAAGTCTCACACATGCGGTATCCCCCTACTCAGGAGAAGCAGCAGAATGTATTTTACTATGATTAAACACCGTGTGAATATGTGAAATGCGCCAGCCTGCTGGGACTTGTAGTCCTCCACTGTCTGCATGTGGTCTTTTTAATGAATAAAGGAGTTTGCATTGGAGTGCGGCCGTCCAGCCTTTCCTTTTTTTCCTTTTTTTCCATGCTATTTAGCAAACTGTGCCTGCACCCTGCTACATACCTGGATGATTACAGCCTTCGGACAGCTGATTCTCTTGAAGCTGTGTTTTTCTTCAGAATGTATTTTTGGTGTAATTCCACATATACCCATGGCATATGTGAGCAATATATAATTTCAGTGACAATTTTGTGTAATTTTTTTTTTTTTTTGGTCATTTTTCAATCACGTGCCAAATTGAAAAAAGCGCTCTGGTCCTAACGTGGCAAATCCTTCAGGTCCTTAAGTGGTTAATCACATTTATTTTAACTAGTATTTTTTTTATATGTACCTAATTATAAGAGTCACTGCTGTAGTACCTCTGGTGGCCATAGGTGGGGAACTTCCTGCAGTAAGGCAGGTTGTGGTCTACTGACCATTGTTGTCCCACGGACCGCCCCTTCCTCCCTGTATAAAAGGCTCACCAATCATGGCCGCAGCAGATGCCTGATGAAGGAGCGCAGATTCTCCAAACGCGAGCTTGCCTTGCCACATCCCCTGACCTTCAGCCCACACACGTGGACGCGCTGACAGCTTGCCTGGCTAAACCCTCTTCTGGACTGGAGCCTTGGACACCACCAGAATGGCTGGACCACAAGGGATTCATGCCCAGCAAGATGAAAAGGGATGCCTGTGGCTACTAATTGTACTACATGCCTGTTTATCTTCACTAACGTGAGTTTATTACGAATAAACCTGAATTTTACTAATCCATGCTGCACTCAGATTGGCGTGGCTCTGCTTTCTCTTCTCTTCCATTACAGAGTCTGCTTCTGCTCTGACAGCTGGTTGCCTATATCCCTAATCAGAGCCGTTTGGTCTGATTCAGGCAGCTTTGTGGACATTCCCCCACTGTACTTTTAAGTTGCCTTTTCCCCTGTGCAACCTCCCATCCCCCTGCCCCACCCCCCTGACTGTATACCAGCGCTCCAGTTATGGTCCTTATGTTGATAATTATAAAGCCACTCCCATTCACATTCATTTTGCACATGGACACAAACTGCTATTTTAGAATTACAAAAGGTAGGAATCTGCAATAAAGTTTGTTAAAATCCTTGCAATGTACATAGATCACATAGAGGGGCTTGTTTTTTCTCAACAAAAGTGGAGTTACTCTTTAGGTTTTAAAGGTGTACCTACGTCATATATTGTTTTAGGCCTAATACCTAGTTAAAATAAATTACATTCCAGATACAGTGCCTTACAAAAGTATTCGGCCCCCTAGAACTTTGCGACCTTTTGCCACATTTCAGGCTTCAAACATAAAGATATAAAACTGTAATTTTTTGGGAAGAATCAACAACAAGTGGGACACATTCATGAAGTGGAACGAAATTTATTGGATATTTAAAACTTTAACAAATAAAAAACTGAAAAATTGGGCGTGCAAAATTATTCAGCCCCCTTAAGTTAATACTTTGTAGCGCCACCTTTTGCTGCGATTACAGCTGTAAGTCGCTTGGGGAAGTCTCTATCAGTTTTGCACATCGAGAGACTGAAATTTTTGCCCATTCCTCCTTGCAAAACAGCTCGAGCTCAGTGAGGTTGGATGGAGAGCGTTTGTGAACAGCAGTTTTCAGTTCTTTCCACAGATTCTCGATTGGATTCAGGTCTGGACTTTGACTTGGCCATTCTAACACCTGGATATGTTTATTTGTGAACCATTCCATTGTAGATTTTGCTTTATGTTTTGGATCATTGTCTTGTTGGAAGACAAATCTCCGTCCCAGTCTCAGGTCTTTTGCAGACTCCATCAGGTTTCCTTCCAGAATGGTCCTGTATTTGGCTCCATCCATCTTCCCATCAATTTTAACCATCTTCTCTGTCCCTGCTGAAGAAAAGCAGGCCCAAACCATGATGCTGCCACCACCATGTTTGACAGTGGGGATGGTGTGTTCAGGGTGATGAGCTGTGTTGCTTTTACGCCAAACATAACGTTTTGCATTGTTGCCAAAAAGTTTGATTTTGGTTTCATCTGATCAGAGCACCGTCTTCCACATGTTTGGTGTGTCTCCCAGGTGGCTTGTGGCAAACTTTAAACTACACTTTTTATGGATATCTTTAAGAAATGGCTTTCTTCTTGCCACTCTTCCATAAAGGCCAGATTTGTGCAGTATACGACTGATTGTTGTCCTATGGACAGAGTCTCCCACCTCAGCTGTAGATCTCTGCAGTTCATCCAGAGTGATCATGGGCCTCTTGGCTGCATCTCTGATCAGTCTTCTCCTTGTATGAGCTGAAAGTTTAGAGGGACGGCCAGGTCTTGGTAGATTTGCAGTGGTCTGATACTCCTTCCATTTCAATATTATTGCTTGCACAGTGCTCCTTGGGATGTTTAAAGCTTGGGAAATCTTTTTGTATCCAAATCCGGCTTTAAACAATATCTCGGACCTGCCTGGTGTGTTCCTTGTTCTTCATGATGCTCTCTGCGCTTTAAACGGACCTCTGAGACTATCACAGTGCAGGTGCATTTATACGGAGACTTGATTACACACAGGTGGATTCTATTTATCATCATTAGTCATTGAGGTCAACATTAGATCATTCAGAGATCCTCACTGAACTTCTGGAGAGAGTTTGCTGCACTGAAAGTAAAGAATAATTTTGCACGCCCAATTTTTCAGTTTTTTATTTGTTAAAAAAGTTTGAAATATCCAATAAATTTCGTTCCACTTCATGATTGTGTCCCACTTGTTGTTGATTCTTCACAAAAAATGACAGTTTTATATCTTTGTTTGAAGCCTGAAATGTGGCAAAAGGTCGCAAAGTTCAAGGGGGCCGAATACTTTCGCAAGGCACTGTACATGAGTCTAATATGATTAAGACTGCTTGCAAATTTTGAGGCTACTATAATTTGCTTTTTTTTTTTTTACTAGAATATATTGCTTAGCAACACGGTTTACAAAATAAATAGTTAATATTAGTCACTGATTAGAGAAGGGTAAGATTGTGTATAGTCAACAGCTGATTTAAAGTGGTTCTAAAGGCAGAATGTTTTTTTTACCTTAATGCATTCTATGCATGAAAGTAAAAAAATGTTCTGCATTTCACTCCACCCCCAGCCCTGCCCTTATACCTGTGGATGAGAACAACGGCTCTCTGCTTTCTCTCTCCTCATTGGCTCAGACACAGCAGCAGGAGTCATTGATTCCTGCTGCTGTCAAATACAGCCAGCGAGGAAGGACCATGAGGTGGGGCCAAGCTGTGCTTTGCCTGTCTTATGAACACACAGAGCAGAGCTTGGGAGCTGTATGTATGGTGACATTCAACAGGGGGGAAGGTCAGGAGCACCAGTGGGGGCCCAAGGAGGATCAGGGCTGCACTGTGCAAAACCATTAAACAGAGAAGGTCAGTATGACATCATTGTTTTATAAAAAAAAAGGCTTTAGGCCTCATGCACACAGGATGTCTTTTTGACTGTTTTTCAGCAGCTGCTTTCAGCTGCAGACATTTTTTTCTACAGCCAATAAACACTCCATCATGTTATCCTATATGTTCATGCGCACACAGGCTGTTATCAGCTGTTTTTAGCAGTGACGTTTTTGAGCTGTAAAAAAAACCCAAGAGCTGAGGGTTTTTTGAACATTTTTCAGCTGTAAAAACACTCAAGCGCTTAAAAACATCCAAAAACGCCCAAAACCGTCAATCCCCAATGTTTTTGGATGTTTTAGACCAATTGGGGAAAAAAGAAAAAAACGTTGGCCCTTTAACCACTTGCTTACTGGGCACTTAAACCCCCCTCCTGCCCAGACCAATTTTAGGCTTTCAGCGCTGTCGCATTTTGAATGACAATTGCGCGGACGTTGTACCCAAACAATATTTTTATGTGTGTTATATGTTCCGCGCAAACGGATCAAGAAAACTTTACTCTGAGAGCTGCTGCCACCACCAGAACTCCACAATTGTGTAGTTAATAATATGGCAAAGATTAGAGGTGGTATTGGCGCTGCTCAATAATGATGAAGAAAAAAATATACTCACAATGGTTTTAGCTAATAAAATTGCTGATATTCAAAACACTCCAAGCCCTCTAATGGCAAATGAAAAAGAACCAGAAAGAAATGATTACAGAAGTGGAAAAATTGAGAAAACACAAAATTTCCAGAGTGCTGGTAATTGTTGAAAAAATCTCTAGTAATTGTTGAAAAAATACCACTTCCCTGGAGAAGAATTGACAGAATCCGTATTGTAATAAATAAATAAATGAATGAATGGGTAAGTGAGTGGGAAAAAAATTTGTGGGAAGATGATTGATCTACGTGACAGATATAAATAAACTGTATAATGGTTATAATATATATAAATTCACATGAAATCCCACATGAATAAATAAATGAAAATAAAGGCATCTACATTAATAAAAACATATAAGTATAAATATAAATATGCAATTCATGTGCAAAAGTAAATAAGGTGCAATATTCTGTGTAAACGGTACAGGTTGCCCCAAAAGACTGGGTAAAAGGTGCAAATCAAACAAGTGAAGAACACAACATATAAAAAGTCTCTGATGTGCAAAAAAACAAAGCAAAAAAGTCTCTATTGTGCAAACAATAACAGGTGCTATAATTTAAGGTGTCTGTAATAAAGGTGCTATATTCGATGTTATTAACAGGTCTTCAGACTGTGACCCCAATGGGTTAATATTCAGAAGGTGCGTTTTGCTGTGATATAGATCTCTCACTCCACACTGTGTATTCTATGGTGCCTCAGGTGTTCCCCTTCATGCGCTACAAACGTGAGCTCACTCACCAGAAAGCGTTCCCCACTAAAGGGGTGCACGCTTGGTAGTATCAAAAAGGCTGATAGTATTCCACCGCTGGAATCATATGCAAGCATAGGGAAACATCCTAGGCTCCACCTTCTCCGTAATAGTCTCCACAAAGTGCCATGTAAGAAGAGACAGTACTTTGCGCAATGTTGTTTGGTTTTATTGTCCAAAAAGTAGTAAACACTTACATGTCAGCAAAGTAAAGTCAGCATCAATTGAACAGGATCCTTTTTTCCCCACAAATAGAGCTTTCTTTGGTGGTATTTGATCACCTCTGCGGTTTTTATTTTTTGCGCTATAAATAAAGAGCAAGAATTTTGAAAAAAGAACAATATTTTTTACTTTTTGCTATAATAAATATCAAAAAAAAAAGAAAAAAAATATTCATTGGGTTTGGCCGATATATATTCTTCTACATATTTTTGGTAAAAAAAATCGCAATCGGCGTTTGATTGGTTTGCGCAAAAGTTATTGCGTCTACAAACTATGGAAATTGATTTATGGCATTTTTATTTATTTTTTTACTAGTAATGCCGGCTTTCTGCGATTTTTATCGGGACTGCAATATTGGGGCGGACATGTCAGACATTTTTGACACTTTTTTGGGACCAATGACATTTATACAGCGCCGCCGCCTGTGAGTGCATGTCGGTAGCGCGCACAAGGGCGGGATGTCCACCCGGAAATTGAGATCCGCGCTGTAGCCATCTTTTGGCTATAGTGCGGATCTGAAGGGGTTAAAAACGCAAAAAACGGCGGTAAAATAACGCTGGTAAAAGCTGAAAACATCCCTGATAAGCTACTGACGTTTTTGGATGTTTTTTAAAAGTCCTGTGTGCATGAAGCCTTAGTATTAGTTTAAAAAATAATAAATCAAAATGGAAAAGCTAATGAATGAAGAGTACAGATGTTAATCATTACAGCCAGTCAGATTACAGTTGTTATTTTTTTATGTTATATGTATTTGCCTGGTTGGGGTCGTTTTTTGTTTGTTTTGCTCTGTAATTTCTTGTCTACACACTAATATTAAAGAGACACTGTTTACCCTCTTTTATCTTCCCACACTGTTATACACGGCATCCCAAACCCACCTGGGATCTGCTATGAATTTTGCTTGACTTACAGCCAGGGAAACTGTAGAGCATTTGCCATGATCTTGAAAGCTGTTGGGTGCAGTACATTACTTATAGTCTGGTATTTTGGTACATTCAAAACAGTAATACTGCTTCACGTTGCTTCGCATTTTCCTGCAATCCACAGCTAGGTTGATGTCCAGCTCACCACATAGGAACATACTGTAATTGAACAATGAATACAGGCACAGTGCAGCATTTAATGCAAAATGCAAACTCCTTTACTGTATTACTCTAGAAGTAGGTTCTATTTAGGTTGATAGAGCATGGCCAGATGAAAACCTGAGCAGATGTGCCTGTGTGGAGCTCCTGCCATCTTGTTACCATCCTGTGGATTTCTCCAGCAGTTCAGGCTATCCCTATGCATCTTATGCTCCCTGTAACATGGCGCCCAGCCTCATGCCTTCAAAGCAGCGCTTTTCTGCTCAGGTTGGCCACGGGCAGGCAGCAGCTCCGGCCCCGTGCTGACGCCATTTTGCTTCAGAGACTGTAGACTGCTTCTCACAGAGATGAAGGTGGGTGCAGCAGCAAGCTCTTCTGCCCTTCTGGTGAGCCAGCAGCCAACAACAGACACCTCTCTAATCCTGTCGGCGATCGAGCAAAGCAAAGCCTCGCTTTAGTCCGCATAGATCATCTAGCAGAGGAAGGTAATTTAATTAGGAATGATCTAGACCTAATCAGGGACCGCCTAATGGAGTTGAAAACGCGTGTCTCGGCCGTGGACGAACACAATGGGCAGCACGTTGAAATGTTTTCTGAGTTGCAGCAGACAGTTAAACTCCTGGTGAGGAAACATGACGATGCTGAAAATCGAATGCGCTGCAATAATGTGCGGGTGATTGGTCTCCCTGAAGGGGGGATCATCCTGTGAATTTAGCAGAGGCCTTTTTTCAAGGATCTGCTAAACCTCCTTGAAGTTCCTGCCACGTATGTTTCTGAACACACTAATCAGGTGTCTGTAGGCCGATACACAGCTGGGCCCCACCTCGCCCCTTTCTAGTCCGGTTCGTGAATTATCGCGTCCGAGATTGCATCCTTTCTGAGGCCAGAAAGCAAACGACTCTACAATATGGCAATACCACAGTCATGTTATTTCTGGACTTCTCACCAGAGCTCCAGAAGAAGTGCAAGACCTTCAATGATGTCTGCCACTGTCTTTGTGAACGCAACATAAAATACAGCATGATTTACCCAAGCTACCTGCATGTCCAGCATGAAGGTACAACAAAATTCTTCGATACCCCTGACGAGGCAGATACTTGGCTCACCAGGCTGCGGTAAGCTCTCTACATTTTTCTCTGCTGGCTGCAGGAATTTTTCACTATCATGTGGCTTATTTGGTCGGTGGGAGCTGCACTCTTGTCCTGATAGGGAAACCATTTTTACTGCCAGCAGACTGGTTTTACTTTTCTGTTATCTCATTTCCCAGTTTATCAGTTGACAGTCTGCGTGCAAGACTTCATTCTTCTTTCCAAGCTGCCTTAGGTCGCCAGGGGGCGACCACATAGTGACGCTACGCTGCTCCCATACATGGAAGCAGTTCACTGCCTCCCGCCTTTGGAGGTGTTTTCCCCAGGAAAAGACTAGTTATGGACGGATCTCGCTGCCAAAGAAGATTTGGTAAACCAGTTTCCGGTATAAAACTGACCTAGTTATTGTGGATTTTTCATCCGTTTCTTGTCCGTAGGGAGTTTTAAGTTTACTTTTATTTTGTTTTGTATGCTCTATGTCCACTGGAACATTGTCTACATTACTAGGCACAATCACTTGATATTATTCAAGGGCCTCTGTGCGTTGCATCCTCCTTCTTCAGTTACGCTATGGGACAAGGTCCCATAATTATATGCTCCCTAGCTCACTTATTTTAGGTCCCAATTGGCTATGGAACTGAAATGTATTATGTGAAATGTCTGGGGTCTAAATGATAATATCAAGAGAGCATTGATGTTTAAATACTTGAACCATCATAAACCTCATTTTTTATTCCTGCAGGAAACTCATCTTATGGGTAATAAGATTATAGCTCTCCGCAGACCCCGGGTACAACAATCCTTCCATGCAACATATTCCAGTTATTTAAGGGGGGTAGCTATTCTATTTACTAAACAAATCACTTGCTTACAAGGTTGTACATCTAATAACTTATCAGGAAGGAAGGTACATTATACTTTAGCTTGATATCAAAGTGATAGTGTATGTTTTGGTTAATGTATATGCTCCCCCTCCTTTCAGCCAGCGGGTGTTGTACACTGTGTATGAAAAATTAGTCACTATGCAATTTTCCATACAATACATTGCTGGAGACATAAACTCCACTCTAGATCCTCATCTGGACTCCTCTAACCCCAATAGAGCTTATACCTCTGATTTGCTTCACTGGGCGCAAGTCTTTGATTATACTGAAACTTGGCGTTGACAGCAGCAGGCATCTAGGACATACTCCTTTCATTCCACCACTTAGAAAACCGGCTCTAGAATTGACATTGTCTTTGGAAATGCCTGTGCTCTAGCGGCTGTGTGGGAGGTGTCCTACTTACCTGCTGGCCTCACTGATCATGTCCCCCTGGAGTTTAGATTGGTGTTGTCAGAGTGTTCATAACTTTAACTTTCCTGCGCTGTGGAGTCATTGATAAGCACGCACTGTCAGGAAAGTTCAGAGTCCTGGCAAGCCTCTGAACATATTTTGACCTGACAAATGTAATTAATTGATAAGCTGTCATTACAGCTTTGCTAGTTTATTACATTTCTGTGAGCCAGACATGTTGACAGTAGTTGCTCAGTTTTTGGTGTGTAGAGGTACACTTTAACACTTCTATTTTGTTTTACTCTTGGCTGTTCCAGCTTTTATCTTTTACATTAAAACATTCTGATGCTCTGCTCATTGTTTCTTTTAATGTTGAAGAAAGTAAGGTTGTTCTGTCGCTCTGGTAAGACTGTCATTCAGTTCCCATCATCTATAGTGGGGGAAATGATGTCTGGAATATGGTAAATAAGGCATGGGGAACTCCAGACGCTGCAGAGGCTTAGTGCAAAGCCGCTGGAGTGCAGAATGAGGTGTGAAATGAAATAGCCACGGAGGCACCAGCTTAGCTAATAGACAGCAGTCACATACAATATAGCATTGTCTTCTCTGATTGAAACGTCTGTGCTTGAGAGCAGATGAGAGTCTCCTGCACATACACCTGCTAGCAAATACATTTGCTGGGCACACGAGCAGAACACGGGCAGCAACCCAACAAGACGCATAATTGAATTCAGAGGCGTAAAAGTGAAAAAAAAAAGCTGTTAGTGGGATACTTGATAGCAGCACCAAGAATTATGGCTGAAAATCGCAATTTATTAAAAAATAAAATACTAATGGCCCATCATAGGCAGCGTAAATTTAAATATCCCTCTTCTACTCAGACATACAACTAACGCACTCTTTACTCATTTGTGTTTTTTTTTTCTTTGATAAGTAAAGCTACTATGTTAAATTATACTGTATATATTACAGTAATACGATATATCATAAAGACAATATACTTGCCAGAACTTTTTTTTGTTTATATTACTTTACTTTTACTGTACAGCATTTCCTGTTTGTAAATGTTTCTTTATTCTCCACTTTCAACATGGAAACAAGGTGCTTTGGGGTGGCCGGGGCACCCCCCCTTTTCCTGGCCTGCCAGGCTGCGTGCTCAGATAAGGGTCTGGTATGGATTTTGGTGGGCCCACAACATTTTTTTGTTTACATTTTGGCATGGGATTCCCCTTGAAATCCATACCAGACCTGAAGGGCCTCCATTCGGCATTCTTTTGTTCACATTTCAGCTCTCAGTGGAAAAGCCCACTGACAACAGATAAGTTATCGGTTGTTAAGGACAGGACGGCCTGCTCCTTAACAATCAGCTATTCTTCACACAGAATCATTTTTCGACCGATCCGAATTCAAATCCTTCTGGATATTTGGAATTTGTTTGAAAATGAATAAACAAAGAAAATCAAGATATTTGTTACTATTTTGTTCAGAGATTCAGATACATCCAAATCCCCGAATAATCAAAAATTCATCTGAATTTACATTTACAAACTAATTGCACATGTCTACATCCATACCTAGAAGTGTTAGGAGGGGGCATTAAAGTAAATATTTGCACTGTATGAATAAAGCACAGGTTTTCTTAAAGTGTAAGTAAAGGAAAACCTTTTTTTTTTTTTTTTTTTTTTCAATTTGGATGGGAAGGTCATAACGCCCGTCAGTTTTTCTTCCATCTGTGTCCCTTTGGGCAGATTTCCCTTCACTTCCTGTCCCATAGCCAAAACAAGAAGTGCGGTGCGTCACCAGAACTAGTGTCCCCATTGGAACATGTCTGTCTCCTGTATTACTGTGCTGGTGTCAACCCAAAATTTGGGATTTTCTTTTACTTTCACTTTTGATGGTATAGAGATGTGAATCTGACTAATGGGGCACAGAGAGCAATAAAAACCTACAGGTATTCTAATCCCTCTCCACTCTATCCAAAAACTTTTTTTTAATTGCCTTTAGTTATACTTTGTAGGTAAACTTGCAATGTTACAAAAATCTGCAGGAGTTTCTTTGCAAACCTTGACTTTCTGAAGGAGTATTTGCATAGGCTTATGCAAGCTTTCCATCTGACAGCGTCTGCAGATGGTGATAGGTCGCTCAGCCAATAAAAAGCTGTTACATCATGGAGGTGGATTCATGCCTACTCACTTCAATTCATTAGGTGCTAGGGACAATAAGAATATGAGATGCCTGCCATGTGATTTTATTTTAAATCTGGATGAAGTTTTTAGAATGAAAACTATGTTTATGCATTGAACCTACAGTCTCTTATTCTGGTGTTTTGAGGTTCCACATAAAAAAAAAAACTTCTTATACTTTATTAAATGCATTTTTCTTGTGATTTTGTGACCTATTACTAGAATGCTGCCCTTATCTCCAGCCACTGCTGGCCTTATAGGGGTCCACTGTTCTTCATATCATCAAGTTGTGTCTAAAAATGTGGTAGGAGCTGGAAGGATGCAGCACAGTGATGAAGAATGAAATTAAGATAATTGAGGAGAGGGAAATGCAATGCAAACAGGTTACAGGTAGACAACAGTCAATTTATTGAAATTTTTAGAAATTAGATTGTTACATCTGTGGGTACCTTTATGCTCATCATACACATTACAATTGTAGAATCTCTGCACAGCCTCTTTGGAGTTACACAAACTGTGTAATGTACTGACTTATTTAAATATTTCAAACAATTTGTTTCCAATCAGGTAAGCCCTTACACTACATAGAAATATTGTACAGTGAAATCGTGTATGCTCCGCTATAGATAGATGCATGCTGAAAATTGTAATATTCTCTTTGAAAATGAAATGGCAGTTTATAGTCTGATCATACAATCTCTTTATAGTCTTTTTCAGGATTACAAATTATAATGTTAGGGCCTAGCTGAAAAATTCACTAAATTTGTTGCCGATAAAGACAGGCTGTTGTACTACATGCTTGTTGAAAGTTCTGAAGGAGATTGTACAATCAGATTGCAAAGTGTGTGGCAGCTTTAGGTCTCATGCACACTGGACATTTTTTCTGCTTCTTAGGGGCGTTTTTTTTCCTGCCTCTAAAATGCCTCTGCTTGTTCACCTATGTGTCCATGCACACGCAAATGTTTTGAGGAGTTTACAGGCAGAAGAAAAAAATACACAGCCAGGGCATCCAGAAGCAGCAGATTTTTGGCATAAAAGACACTTGACACATCTAAACGTGCCTGTTTAGCACTTTAACATTAATTCATTTCAATGGCCGCAATAAATTATTATGCTGGCCAATGAAATTAAATAACACCCAAGCACTTGACACGCCTAAATGCGTTACATGAATTTACAGGCATTTTTTTCTGCCAAAACTCTGCTGCCAGGAGGAAAGGGGTCTAGGAGAGATGGTGAATGGCTTGACCTCCAAAAGATTTACCCCCATTCATGACCAGGCCATTTTTTGTGATACGGCACTGCGTTACTTTAACTGATAATTGCGCGGCCATGTGACACTGTACCCAAATTAAATTTGTCATTTTTTTTTCTCACAAATAGAGCTTTCTTTTGGTTGCATTTCATCATACTGCATTTTTAATTTTTTTAAAAGAGAATGTCAATTTTGAAAAGAAAAAAAAAAATATATATATATATATATATTTTACTTTCTTCTGTAAAACATATTCAGTAAAAATAATTTAAAATCTAATTTCTTCATCAATTTAGGCCAATATTTATTCTGATGCATGTTTTTGGTAAAAAAAAAAGTTTACGTGAACTTTATAGCGTCTACAAACAATGTGATATATTTATGGAATTTTTATTTATTCATTTTTATACTAGTAATGGCAGCGATCAGTCACTTATAGGGCGACTGCGATATTGCGGCGGAATATCAGACACTAACTGACACTATTAAAGCTTTGAGGGAACCAGTGACACTAATACAGTGATCAGTGCTAAAAATATGCGCTTTCACTGTACTAATGATACTGGCTGGGAAGGGGCTAAACATCAGGGGTGATCAAAGGGTTAACTGTGCGCCTAGCCAGTGTTTTTGTGTGCACCGTGTGGCGCTTTCACTAGGGGAACAGATAAGTTCTAGTCTCTGCTTTGCAGAGACACAGGATCGTCCCTTCCCCCCTTGTCAGAAATGAGATATGCTTTGTTTACCGGAGCACATCGAGTCCCCGGCACCCACAGATCAGCTTCTGCTGTGAATTGTCACAGCAGAAGCGACCCTGCAGGCGAAAATGCAAAATCACGTATATATACGTGATTCTGCCCACAGCTGCTGTCCTGTAGCAGTAAAAGTGCTATAGGACGGTTAACAAATGTTTATACATCCTGTGTGCATAAGGCCTTATAGAATGCACATGGATGATCTGTTAATCTTACATTCACCTTTCTTCCACAATCATTCCATTTTTATTAAAGTTCTGCATGCTGTCCTGTCTGCCTGTTAAACATCATATTTTTATGGTATATAGATTCAATATTGTAACTCATCTTTGTCATAAAGTGTCTATAAATGTCTAATATGTTGCTAAACATCCTGTAGAAAACTTATGTTCCCGTAGCCTTATTTTGTGCTATAAAACATATCCCATATATGCTGTGGAGGTAATGGGTCAGGACAAGCAGTTTGAGGAGCGCAAATAATTCTATTTTGAGTTTGTAGGCAATAGGACAGCATTTCATAATTCGGTGGCTGTCTAGAATGCCCCCCTCAATGGCATGATGCGGTGACACCCCTGCACTCCCCACCCTTCCTCTGCTTTACCATCTCTGTCATTCACCAAGAGGCAGTGCGCCCCAGGAGAGTCTGTACGGACTCTGGATGCTGGGAACAGGCTTGTCTCTTCAAGTTTTGTTACTGCGACCTGACGCCTAGTTAGTTCTTATCAGGACTAATACCATGTGAAGCACAGGGCTTCCACTCGTCACACAAGCCGACATCAAGATCCTCACCGTCTGACGGAAATCGCTCAAGGCAGCCCAGCATCTCTCCACACTGCCAGAGATGTATCTTCCATAACTCCTTCCTTGCCACTTCCAACTAAGCTCACCAGTTCCAGCTCAATGCATCGCACACACTGGTCTTCCCAGCTAATAGCCACATCTGCATGAGACAGCTATACACAGCTTTGTTAACCAAGGAATTAGAGCTCAGTGGAAGGGTCTTGGTGGTTTTATGTAGTTTCAAAGAAACAACATGCCAGTGTTTATTTCATTCTTTTTTACAGAATGTAAAAAACATGGCCAATAATTTGACTTTTTACATAGATGCAAGAAATTATTTAATCAATGTTTCTTGTGCTACAAGCAATGTGGTGTATTCCGTGGCAGAGGGCAGTAAGGCTGGATTCACACCTCCTGCATTTTTAGTGCTTTTTGCATTTTGCAAATTTTCACTACAGAACGTGGCCCATAGGAAACCATGTTTAATGGACTGTAGTGCAAATCTGCAAAATGCAAAAAGCACTAAAAATGCATAGGTGTGAATCGGGCCTAACACAGCCAACAAAAAAAATATTCTGCTTGCTCTAAAGCTGGCAATACACACTAGTAGATTTTCAAACAAACGTTCATGCAAAAATTCCCACAGTACATTTGATGACTTGATGAATATCTTTCGAAAATGTTGTTTGCTTCTAACATTCAATTTTGGAATCAATGTAATTTCCTGTACGAAATCCACATTCCCTGTTAGGAATTAATTTGTTTGAAAAAAATTTCAGTTTGACCTCACTAAGAATTTGAAAATCACATGAATGGTTTTGAAACAAAATTCTCTAAGTATATGGCCAGCTTAACTGTACTTCAACAGAATTTAAGTTTTCCCATAGGCTAATATACATTACAACCAAGTTTTGCGTTTTGCATTTTCTTGGGTAAATAAGCTCAATGAGTATAATGCACGTTTCTGTAAAGGATACATGTCACGAAGGGAGACATTTTAGACATTTGTCTGTTAACAATTTAGTAATACACATTTTGAATTCTGGGACATTGAACAGTAAGGCCAGTGGGTTGAATGAAAAAAACAGACCCAATTCTCCCATCCACACATTCAAGATGAATGGGGAAATCCCCCCACATTCTATCCCCGCCTCCCCCCGTGACATTGTATTCTGACAGCGGGGAGGCTTCCCAACATCAGAATATACTGATTTGCATTGCAGACTGTAGAGTGCAATGCTAATTGAACAAGGAGGTTATCAGTAGATCAGTTTCTTTGCAACCCCAGTGCCCATACATGAATTGAAATTTGGCCAGTCGCTGCTGAACTGGCAAAATTTTGATCCATGTATAGTTGACTTAACCTCTGACAATCCCCCTGTTAGACTGTTAGATGACCAACAATCCATATGTGCTACCTTGCAGTGCATGACCCCACACCTCTATATCTCTGAAAGGGGCGGCGAAAATACACAAACTAATAATTATTACCAGTTACTAACATTTAGAATAACTTCTAGATTATGTAAACCAGTCATTGAAACTAGATCTTTAAATCTGCAGATTTTAATAAAATAATAACTGTCGATCCCGCCATGAAGGTCCTTGTTCAGTTCTTATTATATAACATGATTTGCAGATCCTAGAAATGTTCTATCCAAGCACTTGAGTTCATAGAATCACTGGGGTTTAAATGAATGCAGCAATAATTTGAATGACCGAAGAGAACACTTGTACAAGAGATGTAAGGTTGAGTTGCGCTCAGCGCCAATTACTTGGCGTGTTGTATTTTGGTGCGGGCAGTTTGTACTGTGATATTAGAACTTGTATCATTGCGATGGTACAACTTATATTGACTGTCAGTGTGATAATAAAATCGATTATGAATATATTCAGTGCTCAATGTCAAAGCAAGCAAAAAGGATGTAAAAAGAACAAAATGTTTAAAACATTGAATAAAAAATGTTTTACATTTTTTTTGCATATTGTCACCAGTCTGTATGTATGATCAATGCCATACCAGTCATATGATGGCGCTGTACTACACCGGTGACAGTATGTACATTTTTTATTTAATTTCTTCATTTTCCAAAAATTGTGACAAAAAAATTACAACTTCAAAAATCTTGTTATGCCTCTTAAGTAATACCTTGGACTGTCTACTATCCAAAAAGAGATAATTTGGGGGGTATTAGTACTATACTGGCATTTTAGGGCCTCGAGAAATGAGATGTCAGTACATCAGGATTGATCAGTTTTCATATATATACAATAGTTTGTGAACTCTATAACTTTCAGAGACTAAATAATATACACTGATTTGGGTTATTTTTACCAAAGAAATGTGGCAGAACACATGTTGGGCTAAATTTATGAAGAAAGATTATTTGTTTTCAATTTTTTTAACAGAAACTAAGAAAACGTTCTTTTATGAAATTTTCTGTATTTTTTTCATTTATATAGCAAAGAAAAACCCCAGTGGTGATTAAAAACCACCAAAAGAAAGCTCTATTTTAAAAATGTGTATAAATTCCACTTGCACGACCGAGCAACTGCCAATTAAAGTAGCACAGTGCTGAATAGCAAAAAATGTCCTGGTCATGAAGGGAGTAAAACCTTCTGGAGGTCAAGTGGTTAATAGTCAAATGATTTTCAGTCAGAGTACCTAAATACTTGGTCCTTGAATTGATGATAATTCATTATTAATTGAAGTATACTCTGTGGCCACTTTATTAGGCACACTTTTTTCTAGTACCCCCTTTTGCCTTTAGAACAGCCTGAATACTTTGCAGCCTAGATTCAACAAGGTGTCAGGAACCATTCCCATGCTGACTCTATAATATCATGGCGTTTGGTAGAATTGTCAGCTACATAAAGTATAAGGAGAGTTTATTCCAGCCTATGTGTGTTATAATGGTTATAGAAAAGTTACCAAATTACATGAATTCTGGAATGACACACATAATATGACCATTTCTAATGTGTTCCTCATTCTTGCAACCTCTTGTTTGTGAATGCTCCATCAAGATGACCCTTCCAGAAATTTGGTAGCTATTCCTTTCATCTGATACAGCTGCTATTATAATATATTTGTATCTGTTTAAAGCACTTCTCAGATACAATTAAAGTATCACAAGCATTGGATTACGCACGTTATTACTGGATCCCATTTCATCTATTTCAGGAAGATGAAAGGCTAATTGACCTCACTGAAGTTTGAACCTATGACCTTGGGGTCACTGAGATCCTGCTGACTGCAACTTTATAGATGCAGCATATATACGGTATACATGTATTGCATTGCTGCTTTCTGTATGTTGCTTCATGCACACAAGTATTTGCTGGGATTGCTTTGTTTTTCTGGGAATTATTAGGATAGTTCATGTGTTTCTCATTGACGTATACTGGGAGTGCAAGTGTATAATGTATAGGTATATGTTGTTTTAAAAAAATACCAAAATGTATATGTACAGTTAGCTGTGATGGGGTATGTCGCCCAGGATTTTCAACCAGGCAGGTTGAGGGGATCCAGGACAATTATTTAATTTGGAGGAATCTGTTTTGTCAATTTCCTCTGTGGTTTGTAAAATCCATTTGGGGACCTGGAGCCTGGAGATTTCATAGCAATCTGGGTAGGAGGAAATCTCAAGTCCTGGAACCAGGATTTGGGAATAGCCAGGACACTGATTGTTCAGGTGGGTTCTGGGCTAATAGTAGAGTCAGGAACAGGGTTCTGGGTTCCACCCTCCCAAGGAGTCCAGATGTGCAAGGGAGAATCGTGCATGTCTGCACGGTGCAGTCTGACAGAGCAGATGGAGGGCCCAAACCTGTGGGCTGTAGCGGCAAGGAAGCTGGGAAAGAGAGTGCCGGCAGAAGTACAGAGTATGTACAGGGACACTCTTACACCCTTACATGGTCAAGAGGACTAAGACCCAAAGCCTGAGCAGCAGTGCTGGCCAGAGAGCCAGGTGGCTCAGTGTTTTTCCTTTACATTGTTGCTGTGTAAAGCTGAAATCCCTGCGTGGGAATCCTTGATGGGCTTTTTGTTTAATAAAAGTGGTCCAACAACGGCAGAACTGGCGTGGACTTTTCTCAATGGTGAGCTCTTCACTTAAGCTAAATAACTCTCCCAAACATCACAAAAAAATAATATAAATATATATATATAGATATATATATATATATATATATATATATATATATACATACGTACCGTATCTATCGGTGTATAACCCACACTTTTTCACCCTTAAAATCGTGTGCAAATAGCGCCGTCAGGTTACATATAGCGAAGATTTCCTGTTTACTCAGTGGCCTCTGTAATAGGAAGTCCCGTCTCCTGGGCCGACATTGGACCTCTGTTCTGTCTATCATAGAAGCTGGTCCAGGAGGCAGGACTTTTATTAAAGAGGCCGCCAAGTAAACAGGAGATCCTCACTGTATGTAATCTGACGGAGCTTGCCCCGACCCCCCCCCCCCAATCCCCTCCGAGGCATCAGTAATCTAAGGTGAGGCTGCAGATGGCCATTCATCAGGCTGCATTCATGGCACTTGTGGGGCTGCAGATGTCCCCTAACCCCCCCCCCCCAGCCCCGTTCGAGGCAGTCTAATGTATGTCACTCCTAGAGGACAAATGAACCGCCGGAGAAATTATTTTCAGGACGGAGGACCTGGTCGAAGATACTATCTGTCTTGTCTCCAGGTTACAGCCGGGTCCTCTGCCCTGAAGGATAATGTCTCCGGTGACTCATTTGTCCTTTAGAAGCGATATACATTGGACTGCCGCGATAAACGTGTGCTAAAATTCCCACTTTTTCACACCCAATATGTGGCTATCTATGCCATGCATACAT
>BLSH010324264.1:1147966-1188742 GCA_018402905.1 Glandirana rugosa | reverse complement strand
TGGAGTTCACCAGAACTTCACAGGTTTGCCACTGGAGTCCTCTTCCACTTCTTCATGACGACATCACGGAGTTGGTGGATGTTAGAGACCATGCACTCCTCCACCTTCCGTATCAGGATGCCCCACAGATGCTCAATAGGGTTTCGGTCTGGAGACTTGCTTGGCCAGTCCATCACCTTTACCCTCAGCTTCTTTAGCAAGGCAGCGGTTGTCTTGGAGGTGTGTTTGGGGTCATTATCATGTTGGAATACTGCCCTGTAGCCCAGGCTCCGAAGGGAGGGGATCATGCTCTTCTTCAGTATGTCACAGTACATGTTGGCATTCATGGTTCCCTCAATGAACTGTAGCTCCCCAGTGCTGGCAGCACCCATGCAGTCCCAGACCATGACACTCCCACCACCATGTTTGACTGCAGGCAAGACACACTTGTCTTTGTACCCCTCACCTGGTTGCCGCCACAGACGCTTGACACCATCTGAACCAAATAAGTTTATCTTGATCTCATCAGACCACAGGACATGGCTCCAGTAATCCATGTCCTTAGTCTGTTTGTCTTCAGCAAACTGTTTGTGGGCTTTCTTGTGCATCATTCTGGGACGACAGCCATGCAGACCAATTTGATGCAGTGTGCGGCATATGGTCTGAACACTGACCGGCTGACCCCTCACCCCTTTAACCTCTGCAGCAATGCTGACAGCATTCATATGTCTATTTCCCAAAGACAACCTCTGGATATGACGCTAAGCACATGCACTCAACTTCTTTGGTCGACCATGGCGAGGCCTGTTCTAAGTGGAACCTGTCCTGTTAAACTGCTGTATGGTCTTGGCTACCATGCTGCATCTCAGTTTCAGGGTCTTGGCAATCTTCTTATAGCCTAGGTCATCTTTATGTAGAGCAACAATTATTTTTTTCAGATACTCAGAGAGTTCTTTGTCATAAGGTGCCATGTTGATCTTCCAGTGACCAGTATGAGAGTGAGATCTATAACACCAAATTTAACACACCTGCTCCCCATTCACACCTGAGACCTTGTAACACTAATGAGTCACATGGCACCGGGAGGGAAAATGGCTAATTGGGCCCAATTTGGACATTTTCACTTAGGGGTGTACTCACTTTTGTTGCCAGCGGTTTAGACATTAATGGCTGTGTGTTGAGTTATTTTGAGGGGACAGCAAATTTACACTGTTATACAAGCTGTACACTCACTACTTTACATTGTAACAAAGTGTAATTTCTTCAGTGTTGTCACATGAAAAGATATAATAAAATATTTACAAAAATGTGAGAGGTGTACTCACTTTTGTGAGATACTGTATATATTTATTTCAAGCAATGAATGTTTGTATGTGGCCATAAGAATTTATCATCAAATTGCCACTATTCCACTACAGAAGGATTTTTGTCTGTTTATTCGTTAGAAATATGTGAGTACTTCTGAGTATGATCTTCACTGTCCTCTATTTCCATAGAAGCTAAAAGGAATCGTGTTTACTCTACAAATGAAAAAATGGAGCTGCTATATAATTCTATGGCTGTAATATATTACCTTTTATCTCAGTTTGCCATAATTTCCCTTAATAAGTCCTTAAAGTATAATTTTTATAATTAAAAAAAAAAAGATAACCAGAGGAACTCAATAAAGCATGTACATCACTTTTCTGGCAGTAGGCTTCCTTTAGAAATATGTCCGCCTAATGCTAGCAAGCATTTGCATCAATAACAGTAACATTACTGATGTGGGCAACACTTTAGGAACCTTTCACTGTGGCAATGACAGATTCTTCAAGAATTATTGCCAGTTTGCAGATTAGGAAACTGGTGATAATTAAGACCAGCTCTGAGCTTACATACAGTTACACCATTGGGGCATAAATGTGACCGCTTCCCGCACAGTACTGCATCCTTGGCCGCATTCAGTTGTCTGAAAGATTCCTCAGCCAAAAGCTAAATGTAAACAAAGGAGTGGGGATACTGTTGATACCATTACTGAAATATGTCCATATTTGGGAATTATCTTGTATTACTGGATGGGTGGATCCTGCTGAGGAAATGAGAGATTAGTTCTCCATCTGGTCCGCCGTAATAGCAGCTATAGATCCACCCACTGTCATGCACTGTCAATCAACAGCTAGGTAGACCTGGTGGGGAACTAGTCATTCAGTTCAGGCTCTGGTCACCCCTAGTACAAAACTCCTCAGCTATGTTTTTTTCTTTTGAAGGTTTAATTTGCCTGATTTAGTAGGGTAGGGAATTTGTGCTCTAGGCTTTTTAAATGGAACACTTACAAGTGTATTCTGGCAGCACAATTGAGAAAATTGCTCCATGGTAACCCAACAATGGCTTCATACCTTGCAGCGTTGTATGAGAGATGAGATAGGTCTTAGGCTCTGTTCACATTGGAATTAGAAACAGGCATTTAGGGTACATTTTTGCCACTCCCCAAACACCTAACAAAGCAGCCTACAATAGATATGGACAGCGGACAGATCTGTTCACATTTTGAAAATCGTGTAGCATTTGTGTTGCTTTGTGTCTCCATGTGGCAAAAATGAAGCTACATATTGAGTCTGGGAAGAGTTGAACTCCTTACATTCATGTCTATAGTAACACGCCCTAAACATGCCTGTAACATTTACTGCACATTTGACAAGTGTTTGTCTAATATCAGTGATTTGGTGAAAAACAAAAACACTTCTCTCTTAATACCACTAAAGGCCCGTACACACAATACGAAAATCGGGTCCGAGGAACAATCTGATTTTCAGATCTGTAGTATGGCGTTTTCAGCAACCGATTCCGTTTTTTCGTCCGACAAAAGCTGGATGTGCAGACTATAAAATTTTTGTCATACGTGAACTCCATGTCCGATTTTCGTTTAATTCGTGTGGTTTTCGTCTGAAAAAATCATAAGGGCAAGACTACGCATGCTCAGAAATGAAAAAATACATACAAAACTATTCAACACATTACATCACTTCTGACGTATTCTTTCGTATGAGAATTTTCATATGAATATAACCTCTTCACTTTTGACATGAGACAAGCATGCAACAAAAAAACGGACGAAAGGTCGTTCGAAAATTTGATTGTGTGTACGAGGCTTTAGAGGGCATCTGTGTGCATTTTTAACACTCCTTAAATGCACGTTAAATGCATCAAAAATGCACATTAACGCTATAAGAGTGGTAGTGTCAGCATTAGAATTTTTTGCAAGTGTGAACTTTAAGACTAAAGTATTGTTTAGTTGTGAAGAGAGTAAGGAATGGTTGAAAGCACTGCCCCAAAGGCACAATAGTAAGTGAGAAAAAAATATTTCAAAATGAGGGGAAATCCTCTCTTACACTGCATTCACACCTGAGCGTATAATTTTCAGGCAGAAAGTCGTGCGATTTTGCCACAATTTTGTACAGGTCAAAAGGTCACCAATGTAAAAAGCAGAAAGGCCTCATTTACATTGCTGCTGGTAAACGAAAGTTTAGTGGCATTTGGGTGTTTTTTTCAGCTGCCCCTGAACTCTCCTCTATGTTATCTTATCAGTACATTTATACAGGGTCGTTTCCAGGCAGTTGAGTTTTGAGGCTTTTTTGGAACACAAAAAAATGGGCTCAGACGCCAGTTCAGAGGCATTTGAAATGCCAAACAGCTTGTAAATGCGCCTAAATGCGGTAGCTTGCGTCTAGGAGCATTTCGTTCACAGGTGTTTCCGTTTTAAAAAAATATAATTTTTTTTTTTTTTCAAAAACGCTGCTAGATGCAAGCGCGGCATGCAAAAAAGACGCTGTCAGCTATCTTGACAGCTGTCAAGATAAAACATTCAGGGGAAGTTGAAACAACGTCCCGTGTAAATGGAGCCAAAAACTCCATCTGCCCGAAAAAAAGCTCCAGAACTTGTTTGAGCTTAGGCGTTTGGCTTCAGGCGTTTTGGAGTGGAGATCCCCATCTCCATAGGGAATCATTGATTTTTTTTTTTTTTCCCCTCCAGCGTTTTGTAGCTTCAGGCTTCAAGCTACAAAACGCTCAGGTGTGAATGGGGCCTTGGGGACTGTTCACACCGGCCGCAGTGGCTGGTGCGCAGGGTACAGCAGTGCTGATGCACTGATTATAGCTCAGTGCACTGTTCACTTTTTTTTTTTTTTTTGCCAGCTTTATTGAAATATAGCACAGTGGCATTTCATTAAAGCGGAGCTCCAGGCTCCTTCAGAAAAAAATTTAAAGTCAGCGGGTAAAAATACTGTAACTGCTGACTTACTATTTGGACACTTACCTGTCCACGAATCCAGCGGTGTCTACATCAAAACTGTTTGTTCAATCAGCTCTCGGGGGGCTGCCACCGCAATCTCAGTAAGGGAAGCCGGCAGTGAAGCCTTGCGGTACCAGAGCCAGTTCCCTACTGTGCATGAGTGAAGCGCACTCCACTTTGAGATTGGCCTGGCGGCGGGGGAAGAAGGAGGGGGGCCGAACTTCCGGATGAGTTTGCTGTGGCACAGTCAGCCGGTAGTGGGAGCGGGTACCTGTCAAGACCAGGCCCCCCCCCCCAAATGGTGCCAAATGTGGCAGCGGAGGGGGGGGGAGTAGGCAAATAAGAGGAGCTTCCCCTTTGTTCTTTTGACCACCCCATGGAGCAAAGTGGTGGATTGCCTTGCTCTACATTGGGAAAAAAGTAAGCTGCCATATCTTTTTTCAGCACTTACCACCGCAATGTGGTTGCCAGGTAGGTGACCAGGCATTTTACCTTGTGGTAGGACTGTGCTGAAATAGCCAAGCCACACAGTCCTGCCGCAGCTGATGTGAATAGACCCTTAGTTATCACTGGAGCAAGAGTTCCCAGTGTACAGTTTACTCTCTATCCTTGTTCTGGGGACACCTGTAAAGTTTTGGGATTCACATCACTTGTACTGGAGGCAATAGTAGCCAGGTTATATAGAGTGAATCTCCCTAGCAGGAACACAGACATCAATAAAGACCTAACAGGGATTTCAACACTTTGCTAAAATATCAAAAGTAAAAAAAAATCCTTTAAACATAATGTAGAGATGCTTATTTTATGTAGTGGATTAGAAAATGAAACTTGCATAAAATACCAGCAACTCCACAACTAAAATAAACATTTAACATATATTTTAAATGTGAAATTGAATTCAGACATTTTTGAGGCAGCGTGTGGATGACTACACCTCTGCTGTTTGTGAATTCCCCCTAAGCTTTTGCAAACTCACCTCCATTACCGAGTGGCACCATGCATTGCTGGCTCCAGACAAGGGATACAGCTGGAGCAAGACAATGAAAGCAGCCAGCCGCTGTCCTGACTTAATCAGCTGCAGAATTTGTAAACTGCACGTGTCATAGCTGGAAATGTTAGCCCTTTAGTAGAAGCTTGAAAAGGTTAGATCTGATAAAAACCGTCAGCAGAGGAGGAAAGTGATTTATGAGCATGTAATGACACAAAAATGCCTCATTTATCACTCCTATGCAGATAGGTTAACGTCTTCATGTCATTCTTTTAAAAACTGGACTGCTTAGAATTGTCAAAATAGGTGCTTAATTACCCTTTCTGCCTTTCATTCGAAATTACTTTCATTTCAATTTTGGTCATTTGCGCTCAGATTAATTTCCAAATTTTCATATGGTTTTACTTAAAGGCATTCATATTTCAG
Source organism: Glandirana rugosa (assembly GCA_018402905.1). Lineage (NCBI taxonomy): Eukaryota > Metazoa > Chordata > Amphibia > Anura > Ranidae > Glandirana > Glandirana rugosa. The sequence goes on along the minus strand of BLSH010324264.1, from coordinate 1,183,082 downwards.
ATTTTTGCCATTGTGTATTACCAGATCGTTTGAAGTTTTATTAGCTTAAGCTGTTAAAGCGGGGGCACTGAGTCTGCGCTAGTTGAGTCCATTCCCCAGTTTATATTACGCTGCAAGATAAATGGGGTGTAGAAACAGGAATCATTTTGTTGTCAAGTTTTTTTTTTTTTTTTTGTTTTTTTTTCAAATAGAAAATAATTTTCTCCTAGTTTATTGTAGAGTCCAGTGGTCTTGCATTATGTCAAGTGAATAAGTATTGTGAAATGATGAAAAAGTGTAGTTCGTCCTGTCAAGTTAAACAAGTATAATTCCATAGCTGGGAACAGTTTTTTTTTTTTTTTTTGCTTTTGCAAAGTTCTGTATAATGACTGCGTTTTATTTTCAATAATGGCTGCTGAAACCCCAAGAGGTGGTTATCCATGATACCTAAAATTGTTGGCGCCTAGCTATTTTGCCAATTTCCTTTGAACAATGTCCGATGTCTAGTGATTCATTTGTTTTTCAACTTTTTAAAATTCAAGCCAATTCTTGCCTTTTTTTATTTATTTTTTTTTTTTATTAGGTTAAGCCTGACAGTATGTACATCACTAGACCAAATATCCCAACAAGTAATGCAAAGGCTAAAAGTAGACTGATCTGTTACTTTTGCATGCTGTGTATTTTCAGAATTGGCTGTTAAAGGTGTTTGTTCAACAGTTTCTGCCACTTGTTTCAATTCAGTGTTTAAGTAGTTTTAAGTAAAAAATATATATATATTCTCTTTGAAAATAGGTAATTGGAGGTCTTCTGTCACTTCTTTTCAAAAAGTAGAGAGGTATAACTAAAGTGTCAGTAAACTCAAATTTTTAATTTGTGTCATTGTCTTTAGAAGCATGTTCTCAGTGCTGAGGCTTTACATCAGGCATATTTTCATTATATGTAAATACCTGGTTGATCCTGCCATTCTATCTGGACCTCCCTGTCATCAATGACAAGGTTATGGCAGGTGATCCTCTGGCTGCTCTGTTGCCATTCAAATTTTGTATACCCTACCAGTTCCCTGTTAGAATCTCTTTCACTTCCCCTTGTCTCCTATGGAAACCGCCCCACTCAGTGGCGTTCAGGCAATCATAGACAGTTTTGTGTTCTGTTAATGACTACAAATCTTCCTCTGATTGCCTGAGTGGGAGGGGCAGGCTGATTACGCCACGCTCTCAGACTCAGCCAATCAGAGGAAACTTTGTATTCATTCACAGAATACAAAGCTGCCTATGAATGGCTGAGCGCTGCTCAGCCAGACTCTGTTTTGTTCCTGGCGTGAGACAGGAAGTCTATATCTCACAGTCAGAACCCAGCAGTGTGTACTGTAAGTAGCGGAAGTTACAGACAGTACATACAGTACTTAGAGACACTGCAGCACTTAGTGAAGCAAATAGTTAATTTGGACCAGTTTGGTCCAAACAAACTATTTAAAGCGGAGGTCCGCCGCCCACCGTCACCCTTTAAAAATTAAAAGTCAGCAGCTACACATATGGTAGCTGCTGACTTTTAACTTTAGGACACTTACCTGCTTTCTCACTGGCCGCCGGCGAAGGAGGAGGGAGCTGGGCTGCTGATATCAGCGGCCGCGTCCTGGGCTCCCGAATGTTGGGGAAAAGGACACCTTTCTTTCACAGATATCCTCTCCCCCCTCCCCCCTGAAAGGTGCCAAATGGGGGGAGGAATCCGACAAGCGAAAGTTCCACTTTTGGGTGGAACTCCGCTTTAAAGTGACATGAAACATGGACATCAGCTTTCAGGCTGGCTGTATATGGGCAATTTTATTATGCGCATAAAGGGACACTGGACTCCTGTAACAAATCTTATAAGTGGGGGTCTCTCAACCCCCAACATATTTTTTGGTTCCTCAATACAATACTGTAACTACCATAAAAAGAAATAGTCAGTCCTCTGAACCACATAGAAATTCCCCCACAAATAAAACTTTATTCATAAAAGCTAATACATATTTTTTCACTTTTTAACAACTAACCCAATAACTGGCAGAAACATGCTGGTTTACCCAGCTGATGCGGCATGTACAGATATCAGTGAGCTGTGTGTGCGCCATCTCACTGGACATGGGGGGGGGGGGGGGGTCACAGAAGAATGGTAAATACAGTGCCTTGAAAAAGTATTCATACCCCTTGAAATTTTCCACATTTTGTCAGGTTACAACCAAAAACGTAAATGTATTTTATTGGGATTTTATGTGATAGACCAACACAAAGTGGCACATAATTATAAGTGGAAGGAAAATGATAAATGGTTTTCAAAATTTTTTACAAATAAATATGTGAAAAGTGTGGTGTGCATTTGTATTCAGCCCCCCTGAGTCAATACTTTGTAGAACCATCTTTCGCTGTAATTACAGATGCAAGTCTTTTTGGGGACGTCTCTACCAGCTTTGCACATCTAGAAAGTGAAACTTTTGCCCATTCTTCTTTGCAAAATAGCTCAAACTCTATCAGATTGGATGAAGAGTGTCTGTGAACAGCAATTTTCAAGTCTTGCCATAGATTCTCAATTGGATTTAGGTCTGGACTTTGACCATTCTAACTTTGACCGTTCTAACACATGAATATGATTTTATCTAAACCATTCCATTGTAGCTCTAGCTGTATGTTTGGTGTCGCCGTTCTGCTGGAAGGTGAACCCCCACCCCAGTCTCAATTTTTTTGCAGACTCTAACAGGTTTTCTTCTAAGATTGCCCTGTATTTGACTCCATTCATCTTCTCATCAACTCTAACCAGCTTCCTTGTCCCTGCTGAAAAAAAGCATCCCCACAACATGATGCTGCAACCACCATGGTGTATTCAGGGTGATGTGCAGTGTTAGTTTTCCTCCACACATAGTGTTTTGATTTTCAATTTTGGTCTCATCTAACCAAAACAACTTTTTCCACATGTTTGCTAGGTCCCCCACATGGCTTCTCACAAATTGCCAGCGGAACTTCTTGTATATACAGTTTCTCACAAAAGTGAGTACACCCCTCACATTTTTGTAAATATTTTATTATATCTTTTCATGTGACAACACTGAAGAAATGGCACTTTCTCACTCTCATACTGGTCCCTGGAAGTTCAACATGGCACCTCATGGCAAAAAACTCTGAGGATCTGATAAAAAGAATTGTTGCTTTACATAAAGATGGCCTAGGCCAAGACCCTGAAACTGAGCTGCAACACAGTGGCCAAGACCGTTCAGCTATTTAACAGGACAGGTTCCACGCAGAACAGGCCTCGTCATGGTCGACCAAAGAGGTTCAGTGCATGTGCTCAGCGTCATATCCAGAGGTTGTCTTTGGGAAATGGACGTATGACTGCTGCCAGCATTGCTGCAGAGGTTGACGGGGTGAGGGGGTCAGCCTGTCAGTGCTCAGACCATACGCCGCACACTACATCAAATTGGTCGGCATGGCTGTCTTCCCAGAAGGAAGCCTCTTCTAAAGATGATGCACAAGAAAGCCCACAAACAGTTTGCCAAAGAAAAGCAGAATAAGGACATGGATTACTGGAGCCATGTCCTGTGGTCTGATGAGACCAAGATAAACTTATTTGGTTCAGATGGTGTCAAGCGTGTGTCGTGGCAACCAGGTGAAGAGTACAAAGACATGGTGGTGGGAGTGTCATGGTCTGGGGCTGCATGAGTGCAGCCGGAACTGGGGAGCTACAGTTCATTGAGGGAGCCATGAATGCCAACATGTACTGTGACCTACTGAAGCAGAGCATGATCCCCTCCCTTTGGAGACTGGGCCTCAGGGCAGTATTCCAACATAACAACCCCCAAACACACCTCCAAGATGACCACTGCCTTGCTAAAGTAGCTTAAGGTAAAGGTGATGGACTGGCCAAGCATGTCACCAGACCTAAACCCTATTGACCATCTGTGGGGCATCCTTAAACTGGAGGGCAAGGTCTCCAACATCCACTAGCTCCGTGATGTCATTATGGAAGAGTGGAAGAGGACTCTAGAGGCAACCTGTGAAACTGGTGAACTCCATGCCCAAGAGGGTTAAGGCAGTGCTGGCAAACAGTGGTGACCACACAAAATTTTGACACTTTGGGCCCAATTTGGACATTTTCACTTAGGGGTATATTCACTTTTGTTGCCAGAGGTTTAGACATTATTGGCTGTGTTGAGTTATTTTGAGAGGACAGCAAATTTACACTGTTATACAAGCTGTACATTCACTACTTTACATTGTAGCAAAGTGTCATTTCTTCAGTGTTGTCACATGAAAAGGTATAATAAAATATTTACAAAAATGTGAGAGGTGTACTCACTTTTGTGAGATACTGTGTACGTGTGTGTGTGTGTGTGTGTGTGTGTGTGTGTGTGTGTATATATATATATATATATATATATATACAGTTGTGCTCATAAGTTTACATTTCTTTCACTCATGGATAGTGTTTGGCTGAAGCCATTTATCAACTGTGTACTTTTAAATCATAATGACAACAGAAACTACCCAAATGACCCTGATAAAAAGTTTACATACCCTGGTGATTTTGGCCTGCACGCAAGTTGACACAAAGGGGTTTGAATGGCTATTAAAGGTAACCATCCTCACCTGTGATCTGTTTTCTTGTAATTAGTGTGAGTGTATAAAAGGTCAATGCGTTTCTGAACTCCTGACAGAGCCGTGCATCTTTCATCCAGTGCTGCACTTATTTTTCTTGATTCTGAGCCATGATGAAAGCAAAATAATTGTCAAAGGATCTGTGGGAAAAAGTAGTTGAACTGTATAAAACAGGAAAGGGATATAAAAATATATCCAAGGGATTGAGAATGCCAATCAGCAGTGTTCAAGCTCTAATCAAGATGTGGAAAATGAGGGGTTCTGGTGAAACCAAGCCACGGTCAGGTAGACCAACTAAGATTTCAGCCACAACTGCCAGGAAAATTGTTCGGAATGCAAAGAAAAACCCACAAATAACTTTAGGACTCTCTGAAAACATGTGGTGTGGCTGTTTCAAGATGCACAATAAGGAGGTATTTGAAGAAAGATGGACTGCATGGTTGAGTCGCCAGAAGAAAGCCATTACTACACAAATGCCACAAAGTAACCCGCTTACAATACGCCAAACAGCACAGAAACCAGCCTCAAACCTTCTGGCACAAAGGCATTGATGAGACCGCTGATGTTTTGGGGATGTGTGAGCTATAAAGGCACATGAAATTTGTTATAAATTGATGGCAAGATGAATGCAGTATGTTATCAAAAAATACCGAAGGAACATTTGCATTTATCAGCCAGGAAGTTGCTCATGGGACGTACTTGGACATTCCAACATGACAATGATCCAAAACACAAGGCCAAGTCGACCTGTCATTGGCTACAGCAGAATAAAGTGAAGGTTTTGGAGTGGCCATCTCAGTCTCCTGACCTCAATATCATTGAGCCACTCTGAGGAGATCTCAAATGTGCAGTTCATGCAAGACAGCCCAAGAATTTCCAGGAACTGGAGGCTTTTTGCCAAGAGGAATTGACGTTAAAGGGGGCAATACACGATATTAAGAACTGGGGTATGTAAACTTTTGATCAGGGTCATTTGGGTAGTTTCTGTTGTCATTATGATTAAAAAAGAGTAAACACAGTTGATTGATAATAAATGGCTTCAGCCAAACACTAAACATGAGTGAAATAAATGTTTTTGTGTTATCATTCATATTCTCTGAAAAATGGCCAAGAAATCATAAATTCTGCCAGGGTATGTAAACTTATGAGCACAACTGCGTGTATAAAATATATATATATATATATATATATATATATATATATATATATATATATAATATTTGATGCATCTTAAACAAGAATACGACAAAGAAGACCCAGGACTGTTGAGCAGTTAGAATCCTAAATCAGGCAAGAATGGGACAGCATTCCTCTCTGAAAACTTCAGCAATTGGTTCTCCTTATTTCCCAGAAGTTTACAGAGTTGGGAAAAGAAGAGGGGATGCTTCACCGTAGTAAGCATAGCTTCTGTCCCAGGTTTTTTTTTTTTCGCATCAATTTCAAAATGACCTTATTTTTTTTCTTATAATGGTACATTTTCTCAGATTAAACATTTGATATGTTTTTTACTTTGTATTGTGAATAAAATATGAGATTTGCAAACCATTGCATTCTGTTTTTATGTAGATTTTACACAATGTTCCAACTCTGAAATTGGGATTGTAGTAGAGTGGAGGTGGATTAGAACACCTGTCAGTTTTTGTTGCTGTCTTTGCCCCTGTTATGTAAATTCACCTCTCTATTTGTCCTGTTTATCGTTCTCATTGAACGTGAAAGTAAAAGAAAATACCAAATGTTGGGTTGACATCAGAACGCTAATAAATGGGGAATCTTGCAATGGGGGTACTAGTTCTGGTGACACACTGAAATTCCCTCACTCTGGATGGATTTCCTCTCACTTCCCCTTTTGTCTATGTGACAGAAACTGAGCAGAAATCTCTCCAATGGGACACTGACGAGGGTTAGAACGCTCCTTTATTTTATCCAAAATGGAAAAAAAAAAGCTTTATTTAGTTACACTATAAATACTGGAACTCCAGAGGAATTCTTTACTATATGGAGGCTTTGGATTTAATGTTGATCCTAGCATATTATTATTGTAGTTGCAGAAGGTTATGTATAGTGGGACAGTGGGACCGTATGAATTAAAATATTTATGGACTATTTTAAATACATTTGTTTGTGAGATAAAACACTTAAAACACCAATTTTTCATGTTATGTTTTTGTTATATTATCTGCCTATTAACAAACAAGTTGCCTAAATGGCAAGACATGCCATGTTTTCAAGCTTGCAATGAGGTGGTGCACATGTGATATGTTTATCATACCCTGTGCTTGATAGCATTAAATGGAAAAATTTCCCTGCTTCTTACTGCTCCCCAGGAATGTCCAAAATAGTCTCATTATTGTAATGATGTTGAAAGGGGAGGGCATTGCTTTTAAATGTTTGACTTTTTATGATCACTGTTAATGCTAGGATAGTTTTTCTTCATCCATGCACTGCATCTAAAACCCAAGAAAATGTTAAGCTACCATCTTTAAAATGTTTCTGTTATTGCTTTCCCGTCATCATTTTAGTCATCTGAGCACAAGTACTCGCCTATTTTGTTTATAGCGGTGATCAGAAATGACGCAGAGGGGATCAAATACCATCAAAAGAAAGCTCTATTTGTGGGAAAAAAAAGACGCACATTTTGTTTGGGTACAACGTCGCAGGACCTCGCAATTGTCAGTTAAAGCGACGCAGTGCCGAATCATAAAAAGTGCTCTGGTCCTAACATGGGAAATCGTTCCGGGGGTGAAGTTGTTAAGTATACATTATACATAAACTGTTAAATGTTTGGCTTTTTATGATCACTGTTAATGCTAGGATAGTTTTTCTTCATCCATGCACTGCATCCAAAACCCAAGAAAATGCTAAGCTACCATCTTTAAAATGTTTCTGTTATTGCTTTCCTGTCATCATTTAAGTCATCTGAGCACAAGTACTCGCTGCAGTTCCCAACTGACAGTGAAAGTGGTGCATGTGAAGTACTTTCCTAATTTATTGTGGATGACTTTCCTAACTTGGCCGTTTGCCAGCAAATACATCCAATGAAACCCAAGTATAGAGCAGCTACTGTTATCTTTTGATTTGGTAACCTTCTTGGCGAATCTGAAAAAGGCCACCTATTCATCTCATGAATAACACCCAGATGGTAGTAAAAGTGGCCATACATGGATGTCATGATTGGCAGTCAGATATAAGAAGAACTATTTTTGTTCTACGCATGGGACAATGAACTATTAAGCACTGAGAAAAAAGCACAATGAGCACACTGATCTGGCTTCAATCTTAAAATAATTTGGGTTGGTTGTTGTGGGTTATGCCCACTACAGGATACGCTTTCTGTAGTTAGAATCTAACTGGATTTCTGGCAGGATTAACAGGTATTTTTTTCTGAAAAACAGGGTGATCATGGGCCCTAAATTGGTAGCCACCAGTAGACCCAAATGAAAGAGAGAGAGCACTCAATTAAATAAAATCCAATTTTATTTTAACATCATTATGAAAAAAACACTTAAAATCAGAAAATTGATTCAAGACAGGTAAATACATAATATAAACATATGATATTGTCCCAAATAGGTAATACCTATGTAAACACAAAATGACCTGTAGATATGCCCATAGATATGGTGAGCTTGTAGCTCACATTAGAGAAGATCTTCCAAATCAAAGTACCTGGGGATTGCTACACGTTTAGCTAACAGCTTCCTAAGTGGATCCTATTGGTACCAGATTACAATGGGAGACATGGAATGCCCAGCCCAACACCACGAGAAGAGATGGGAGAGCAGTGCATAGGCAGCCCCAGAAGGAGCATACTTCAGCCAAACAAATGAACTTGCCATAAGGTAAAAGCATACATCATGCATGGAATTTATCCATAGGACCGAGACCTGGAGTGATGTCAGATGTTTGTATGGGATATTCCCATATGACATGTGGCCGCTTAAGTTCTGTAAACTCTCCTGGTGCCCGTGCCAATCCTGGCTGCATACAGACCCCTCTACTTGGGTAGAGAATGGGACATCCACTCGATTTGACATGGGAAGCAGTTTATGTATACTTCACAACTTCACCCCCGGAACGATTTCCCATGTTAGGACCAGAGCACTTTTTGTGATTCGGCACTGTGTCGCGTTAACTTACAATTGCGAGGTCCTGCGACGTTGTACCCAAACAAAATTTGCGTGCTTTTTTTCCCGCAAATAGAGCTTTCTTTTGGTGGTATTTGATCACCTCTGCGTCATTTCTGATCACTGCTATAAGCAAAAAAAGAGCAAAAATTTTGCAAAAAAAAAAAAAAAACAATATTTCTTTTTGCTAAAATACAAATCCAAAAAAATTATAAAAAAACAAATGTATTCATTGGTTTTGGCCGATTAATATTCTTCCTAATATTTTTGGTAAAAACAAAAATCGCAATCGGCGTTTGACTGGTTTGCGCAAAAGTTGCCGCATTTACAAACCATGAGAATTAATTTCTGGCGTTTTTACATTTATTTTTTTTTTTTTTTTACTGGTAATGGCGGCGTTCTGCAATTTTTATCGGGACTTATATACTGGGGTGGACATGTCGGACATTTTTGACACTTTTTTGGGACCAATGACATTTATACAGCGATCAGAGATTTAAATATCCACTGATTTACTGTATAAATGTCATTGGCAGTGAAGGGGTTGACCTGCAGGGGGAGATCTAGGGGTTAACTGTGTTCCCTAGGGGTGTCTAACTGTGGGGGGGCTGGGCTTCCATGGGCATAAGAGATCTAACTGATCCCAGTGACAGGGATCAGTAGATCTCTTAGATGCCGCCTGTCAGAAAGGGGAACCACCGTGTTTACATCAGCGGTTCCCCATTCTTTCTCTCTGCCAGGTCATCGTGGCTCGCCCGCTAACTGCGCAATCGCGAGCCGCCGCTTATATGCCGTGATTCGTGGGACGCTGCCACTCTGCAGCAGTATGTATACGATACACGGTCGGGAACCGGATAAAACAGTATTAAATCCAAAACCAAAAATGTAATATATTGCAGCTTACTAATCCTTTGCTGCATTTGTTTTATTTTTAAGGCTTTTTTTCCCCTCTGTTTTTGCCTGGCAATGTGGCCAGTAACACACCTCCTGTAATAGAGGGCCTCCACTCTGAATGGAGGAGAAAACTTAGGGCAGCAGCATTATTAATCTGAGGGGAGGAGAGCGTTAGATGCTTTAACAAATTGAATCCGAACTTCAGTTAACACTTTTTAAGCAGTTTTTTTTTTCTATTCGGATAAAGGTTTGACATAAATAAAAGCTAATCATTGTAAGTAACCCTGTTAATGTCTCCACCCTCTAACTGCTACTTCAGATTGCTTGTCAGATTATCAGGTGAAAATAACAGAAAGAAAGTCTAAAAAAAAAAAAAAAAGAACACTAATGCAGCCACCAAATCTAGGTGTGAATGCAGCAGGGGATGGCAACATGTGCCATGTTTTTATTTAAGCTGTTAACGGGGTTGTAAAGGCAAAAGGTTTTTTTTTTATCGTAATGCATTCTATGCATTAAGATAAAAAAAACTTTGTGTGTAGCAGCCTTCCTAGCACCCCCTACTTACCTGAGCCCCATCTCTCTCCAGCGATGTCCATGAATGTCAAAGCCATCCAGGATACTCCTCCTGATTGGCTGAGACACAGCAGCGGCGCTATTGGCTCCCATGGCTGTCAGTCAAAATCAGTCAGCCAATCGGGGGAGAAAGGGGGCGAGGCTGGATCGAGGCTCCGTGTCTGAATGGATACACTAAGCCGGGGGTCAGCAACCAGTAGATCGAGGACAGGTGACTGGTAGATCACGGTCTGGGCTTACTGGCCTGCCATTCCAGATCATCAAACAGAGTGCAATGCCAAGGGACTACTTGTAAAGTTGGAACTGTGGTAGGGAGCAAGATCCGCATAAGCCAATGCCTTCTCTGTAGTGCTGGCTAGTACAACAATTAGAGATTTAAATCAGGTGTGAGGGGGCGACACTGTGCCCGGTGATCTTTGACTTCTCCCACATTGTTTAGGTAGTTCTCCACCTCTTTAAGGTTGCCTACCCCTGCACTAAGCTCTGACTCGGCTTGGTGCCCCCATAGAAATCTGCTGGCTGAGGGGGCACTCCATAGGAGGGAGGGGATAGGATGAGCAAAGAGGGACCCCAGAAGAGGAGGATCTGGGCTGCTCTATGCAAATCCAACTTCACAGAGGAGTAAGTATAACATGTTTGTTATTTTATTTAAACAAAACTTTACAATCACTTTAACCACTTCTGTTTGGGCGGACGTCATATGACGTCGCTACATTTGAGAAGTGATATCTGAATGGTGCCTGCAGCTGCCATTCAGATATTGTTTTTTTCAGTAAGCGATTCTGCACAAGATAAAAGTGGTCTTAGCAGCTGATTCACCGCAAGATCACTTTTATCAGCGGCGGGAGAGGTGCCCCCCCGTCGCTTACCGGACCCGGCGGCAGCGGCGGAGATGATCCGATCCGTCCCCCCCAGTGTCCGAGAGCCGACTGAGTGGCTGAAGCCGCTCACTCGGCAGGGCGGAAATTACGTCAGAAGTCACGTCCGCCCAACGGTCTTAAAGGGCCCATTTTTTTTGGGGGGCTGTCATTTTTTTACATTTTTTTTTTTTTTTTTGCATCTTCGTGTAAATATGAGATCTGAGGACTTTTTGGCCCCAGATCTCATATTTAAGAGGACCTGTCATGCTTTTTTCTATTACAAGGAATGTTTACATTTCTTGTAATAGGAATAAAAGTGATCATTTTTTTTTTTTTAAAAGAACAGTGTAAAAATAAAAAGTAAAATAAATAATAATAATAATAAAAAAAAAAAATTTAAAGCGCCCCATCCTTGCGAGGCTCACGTGCAGAAGCGAACACATACGAAAATGGTGTTCAAACCACACATGTGAGGTATCTCCGCAATTGTTAGAGCGAGAGCAACCATTCTTTCACTAGACCTCCTCTGTAGCTCAAAACTGCTAACCTGTAGAAATGTTTAAACGTCGCCAATGGAGATTTTTAAGCTGCAAAGTTTGTCGCCATTCCGCGAGCGGACGCAATTTTGAAGCATGACATGTTGGGTATCATTTTACTCGGCGTAACATTATCTTTCACAATATGGGGAAAAAATGGCCTAACTTTACTGTTTTCTTATTTTTTAACTAAAAAAAAATTAATTTATTTAAAAAAAAAGCACGCTTGGATAACCGCTGCTCAAATACGGTGTGACATAAAGTTTTGCAATGACTGCCATTTTATTCTCTAGGGTGTTTGAAAAAAAATATATAATGTTTGTGGGTTCTAAGTAATTTTATACCAAAAAAAACTGATTTTAACTTGTAAACAATGAACCCAAAAAACAGGCCCCTTACTGAAGTGGTTAAGTAATTTTTAAAAACGTTTCAGATTTTCATTTGTACAAGGTCCAGGATAGATGAGCAGAGGTCAGCAAAAAAAAAAAAAAAACCTTCACTCGTTATTTTTAGTAATCTATACAGGCACTGCCATTGAGGGATTAATAGATGGATGTGTATATAATCTTATTTTCACATTGGTTTGGTGTTCTTTTATTGCCCAGAGAAGAGATAGTTGTGGCAATGTATTAAATGATATCTAAAACCAAGAATAAAAATGTAATATGTTGCAGCTTGCCAGTCTTTAGATTTGGCGCCTGCATTGTTTTCATTTTTCATCAAGTACAGAAAATAACCTGGTGTTCTTGCCAGAAATACAGTATCCTTGTAACGTGCCATGAATTTACCTGAAAGCACAAACCATGTTTTCGTGCTTCCAAGCAATCTTCAGTAAACCACTAATTCCCCTGCCACTCATGTAATGGAGATAAAGAGAGGAGGGCATGTTTGTAGTCGAAATCAGAAGGGCAATCTAGGGTGAAAACCAGGACTCCATTCACGGATACCACAGACTGAGTGATCGTAGCCACCCTGGGACAGTAAGGGGTTGATTTACTAAAACTGGAGCATGCAAAATCTGGTGCAGCTCTGCATAGCAATGTTAATTTTGACATCATATTTCAATTTTAGTTTTAGTTATAGTCTTTTGACTAAAATGTAATTTTAGTTTTAGTCATATTTTAGTCAACTAAAATCTCCAGTACATTTTAGTCGACTAAAATTGAATGGGTTTAGTTAGGTTTTAAGGCATTATTTCTTTAGAACTGCCAAACATTATATACTCTTGGAGTAAAAATCTAATAACACGTTTATTATTTATGGTATTGGGGTCCATTCACAGCTTTTTGGGTGTTTTTCTGCTTTAAGCTTCAGCTCTAAAAACCAACAAGACAAATCCCATTCATTTCAATGGCCCCAGTTCACATCTGAGCGTTCTGTCACCTAAAGCAAAAGCCCGTCGCTCAAAAAAGCTTCTTTTTTGGCAGCTTGAAGGCATTTTACTGCTTTTACATTGGTGACCTTTAGGCCTCATATACACGGGCATATTAAAAAAAATAAGCAAAACGTCAGGCCGGACGTCAGGGAAAAATCGGCGTCAAAAATGCAATTTTGTCAGTGTTTTGCATCAGCGTTAGTGAGCGTCGGCGTCAATAGGCGTTTTGTTTGAAAAAACATTCCTCTGATATTTTTTAACCTGAAAATGCCAGCGTCAAAAGCGCTGGTTAACGTCGGCACGGCGTTAGTGAGCGTTTTGCCGGCTCTGCGTCAAAAATGCCAAAATGTTACAGCCTCAGAACTTGCTGACCGTGGGATTTACTTTCAGCTCGCTAACGCCAACGCCATCTACAGCTCAAAAATGTCTGCGTTTTTATGGGGCCATTGAATAACATGGAGAGCTGTAAAAAACGCGGCGCTAAAAAACGCCCGTATGTGTATGAAGCCTTGAACTTTAAAACACTTGTAAAATACCAACGCCTAGATGTGTATGGAGCCGTAAGGTTTGAACATGTACTACAGACACAGATTTAGCCATTGTGATATAAATTCAATGTAGTTTTTAGTCCTGGTCTTTTGACTAAAATGCGATTTTAGTTTTAGTCGTATTTTAGTAGACTATAATAGTATTCATTTAGTCGATGAAAATATTTTAGTCAACGAAATTAACACTGCTGCATAGAAACCAATCAGCTTCCAAGTTTTATTGTCAAAGCTTCATTGGACAAGCTGAAGTTAGAAGCTGATTGGCTACCATGCACAGTTGCACCAGATTCTGGGTGCTCCAGTTTAAGTAAATCATGTGCTATTCACAGGATAACCAGGTGAATATAAAAGGAGATATAGCCTCCGTATGTAAAGATCGGTAAGCTGCAATATATTACATTTTTGTTATTGACTTCAGACATGCTTTAACCTGAAAATTACCCATAAATCTCTCTTCTACATGTGTATTGAGACCCTTAGGGAATAATGATCATAAACTAGAAAATTGATGAGTTTCTGCTATGATATTTAAGTATCTGAACCTAAAAGTTGACTGAATTGAAAAAATAATGCTATATACTTTGAAATATGCCTATTAGTACTTTATAGAAGTTCTCTGAAAGAAGTTAAGTTTCCTTACAGAAAAAAACCCTGTGCCATTTGATCCCCTTGCATACCTCCAGCAGCAGTGAAGTGCGTAGTATTAAAACATAATTACAGGGTAGAGAGAGGAGAAAGCGCCAGTGTCTCTAACCATGAGATCTCTCAATTGTTCTGCATGGAATAAAAAGAGCATTCAGGCATGCTGGAGAATAACTGTCAGAAATCTTCGGCAACTGGCTCTTTGTGAGGCTTTTAAAGGCCTTTCAGGGAATTACATTTAATTAACACAAAAATAAGTGGGAGAATGAAAGAACCCTCGTTTCAGGGAAATGTAAAGTGTTATAAAATTTCATAATGTTAATACATTAGTAATGTAACCAGAATAGGCGACAGCGAAGAAGTGATGATGTTTGACTCTCACAGTACTTATTAGAGAAATATTTGTCTTCCTCTTTACTTTTTTATGAAGGGTAACTTAATGTCTCTAATGCTTTGCCTTTTTATCCCTATCTCCATTGTGGAGATTACAAATTGAGCTTGTGACATAATGGATCATCCTTCTTTACTTGAAAGTGCTACGTGGACTTGTAGCTGCTTACTGCAGAGAAATACTGGAGCTTTCTGTCTGAGGATAGATCTTCTCTTTCATGTTTGCAACCCAGACTTTACCTCTCCCGCGATCATTTATCCTGAAGTTCATTTTTCTGGCATGAGTTCCAGGAACCAGGCGCACAAAACTTCTCATCACATAAAGATCATAACCCAAATTTAGCCATATTGGAATTATATTTCAGTTCTTGCTTTTATATTGGCGTCACCATTTTCATGAGTTCAGGACCCAGTGTGAATTCTTTTATGCTGGGCCACTAAAACTAAAATACAACTTGACTTATTAAAAAAAAAGTTAAAGCTCTCATACTTACACAGACCTAAAGGCACATGTGCAATAGCTCTTAAGTTAATTGCTAAACTTAATTTAAACTTAGCAATACTACTATTACCTAATTTTATAGTAATTTCTTCTCGCCTCCTACTCAATCACCGATGTATCAAGTTAAGCTTCAAATTTTTAAGTGTATTTAAAGACAATACTTTTTATTTTTTATATTTAGGCATAGATTAGAGTGGTGGGGACATCACAATTTGAATGAGATCATATTGCGACAATTGGTGACAACAGAGTGTGCGAAACCAGGTCACGTATATAGTGGCTGGAGTGTGTTGGCATAATGTGTCTCAGCCCTTGTATAGTATACTAGTATATAGAGCTGCACGATTAATCGTTAAAAAATCACGCTCTCGATTCAACCCCCCTCACGATCTTAATCCTGCATTTCCACAATTCTGTGTGACAAGTGCAGAGCAGAAGTTCTCTGCTTAGAGCTGTAAAAAAAAATGGCAAATGTGTATCAACATTGCTCAGGACTGAGAGAACTAGAACTATAAAGTATCTTTTGGTTCTTTTAGATCAAAGGGATGAACTTCAGTCTGTAAATGAGGTCAATTTAACCCTCTTAAAGACTACTGCTGACCATACATGCACAGAATTCCAGCCAAAACTGGTCAGTATCTCAAAGATTGTTCAATAATCGTGCCCTTAATGAACGCAATTTTACAGATGATTTCGACCATGGGCCCGACTAATGTCGATGGCTCCGAAGCAAAAACTTTTACAGTTTCAGCGAAAGTGTATACGTGTATGTTATAATTTAATCTAAAATAATATTCTGTCTTGTATAATTTATATATGTTTTTATTGTTAGCGAATGATCACTACGAACATTGAAACGATCATTTAAAGGAGTTTATTCTGTCAGTTAGTGGCCAATTCACTTTCGACTGGCGAATAATTGTTCAGTCTGCAAACAGCCGAAATTCTGTGTGCCAGCATTAACCTTTTTCTGAGACGTGTTGCTTATAAGTTAAAATCATTGTTTTTTGCTAGAAAATTACTTAGAACCACCAAATATTATATATATTTTTTTAGCAGAGACCCTAGAGAATAAAATGGCGGTTGTTTCAATATTTTATGTCACACTGTATTTGCGCAGTGGTCTTTCAAGCACAATTGGGAAAAAATAAAGTTCGATGAATTAAAAAAAAAAAACTAAACCGTAAATTTAGCCCAATTTTTTTGTATAATATGAAAGATGTTATGCCGCAAGAATCGTGAGAGAATTGTGATCTTTATTACAAGCAAAAAAATGGTGATTCTCATTTTAGTCAGTCGTGCAGCACTATTAGTATACAAAACAACAATGCCCAAGGGACTTTGAGAGACAAAAAAAAATTATAAAAATTACAATTTTATTCAAAAGACGTCCTAAAAACTACAAATCTAAAATATAGAACATTTCAGCAAGAATGCACATAGGAAATGTAAGTAGTTACATAATTAGCAACACGGCTGATAATCCATAAAAATTAGATTCTTGTATATTATCTCTTGATGGGTTTCATGAGACAACACTCGCTTCATCAGGAGAATTAGAAACTCATATATCTGCAAGGAGAAACCAGGTTGCTATAGGGACCAAAAACAGGCATAATACATCACCAACTTTTAACAATCCATCCAGCACCTGACTCTTACTTCACAGATAAAGAGTACACAGCTAACATTTTATGATGGACCCCTTTTTAATGGTAACAGACAGTGTGAACTGACAACAACAATAGAAATATATGCACCTCATTATGAGACAGAACTCACACACCTGTGCGCTCACACTCTCTTGATATACACATACATCAGCCAAAAGTACCGGAATATGTATTGATATTAATTACATGTCCTAAGAATAATAAGACAATAGCCAGTATGAATAAACCAATATACCATTGCAGTAAACCCAATAATCTTTATGCCAAACAATATTAAAATACATGGATGGCATGCATTCCAGAGACCAGAAGTGGAACCTGGCCTGCACTCCAAGGACCAGATGTCATTTGGTTTCGCCCACTCACTTGATCCAGCCAGTGAATAGATGCACCCCCACTAAGCTCGGCCCTCACTGTCATGGGAACACAAATTAGAGGTCTAGCTGTGTTTAGGCAAAATTTCATACAGGTGATAAATAGTGCTAATGCTAATACAGGGGAAAGTAAATATTAACAAGTGCTTGTGAAAATTAAACACATAAGGGTATACTAGAACCATGTCAAATGTAAGTGAGCTCTAGTCCTTAATGTTCAGCTAGCACTTAAAGATAAACATACAACCTTCTAATACACTGTAAACAACAAAAGTGCAGCGCTAAGAACAAGAAATAGACCAATGTTGTATTTAGTCCAACGTGCTTGAATCAAAAGATGAACTTGCAAAATTCCTCTGTGACAATGCAGTGTGCCAAAACACTCACCAGACAGTGATTGTGTATGTGCTTAATCAAATTAAGCAAATCCGTGATTGTCCATTTAGTGACAGCAACCCTCCACCATTATATGTACTCACCAGAGATCCGGCCTTTTAACACCTGTAGCAGTCACACGAAGTCTGACATCCTCTCATATGGAATGGTGTGTGAAGGAAGTGAACATCTCAGGAGATCGGCACTAGGTAAAAATACTCACGCAATGGAGCCCAGGGTAAACCTTTATAATTTAGTATTTATTAAAAATGATTGTTGCATGCTGCAGCATGAAACAATGAACAAGTCAAAGAAGGCTTACAAAACAGATGACCACCCCTGTGCACCAGGGGTCAGTGAAAAAAAATGGCATCGGTCTATAGGTCCTTCACAACTTTTTTCGTGTGGATCCCTTGAGAATGTGTTTTCACACAAAACACGTTGGGAAGGACCTATAGACCCATATATTTTTACTCTGTATCCCAAAGTCTGTTTTGTTTTTTTAATTTTGAACTTGTGACCAGCAGCAGGTGACTAGATGCTCCTCCTTATGTTTCCCTGCAGACAAGCTGGGAATGGTCTGGGTCAAGTGACACCTGTATATTGCTTAGGAAAAAGGTAAAAAAAAATTACCTTTTCCGAAATTAGGATTAGAAAAAAAAAATCCAGCCAAAATTGGGTTTAGAGTGACCAGAAAAATAGTGTTTCCTGCTCTAGCTACAGCTAATAATAATAGGGGGCAACAGGAGACGATTCCCCCATATGTCTCCATGTATTGGAATAAATGGACTATCTTGGTACCCAGTTGATTACAAATAAAGGTAAATATGGGAGAATCGTCTCCTTTTCCCCCCTATTTTATTGTCACTGCTAGGATGATGGTGCCCGTGTACTTAATTAAAACCTTTACTTGACACCTTCCCCTTATTACACTCTTAAACTAAGATAACATTTTAGGCTGAAGTGCTGCATTAACCTTAGGCCCCTTTCACGTGGACTTTCCATTCAGGCCTGCCAATCAGTTTTTAAGGTGACCTGATCGGACCATCCATTTAGCCCTATGGTGCGGCAGATGTCAGGAGTGACATGTCCGCTGCTATCTGATCCTGTCCACTAAGTCCGGACCGATGATGGTCCTATTTTCCATCCGTCTGGCGGATGGGATAAGATAGGACAGGCGGTCCGTTTTCATCTGATTTCCTCATAGAGGAGAGCAGGACTGTGTGTGTCTCCGCTCTGCACAGTGAGTGGACATGGACCTGTGATCCGTCTGCTCATCGGGGATCAGTAGAGCGATCCCCTGCTGAGGAAGCAGAGTCCGTCAAACGGAGGTGCCCGTGTGAAAGGGACCTAACTCTTCATATTAATACTTTCTCCCGCTTGTCTAAAAATTGACACTTAACCAAAACCCTAAAACCTATAGTGGAACTAAAGTGAGAAAGAAATGCCACCAGGAAGTTTTTATTTATAGTAGAATGACCATTGTGTGTCTCACCTGCTAAAAAAATCTTCTTTATCTGTCGGCTAGAGATTTTGTGTGTTTGTTTGATTACACTGCCAAAAGCACATGTGCAGTGTACACTCACAAGAATGGAGTCGGGATCATGTAACTTCAGTGTCCATTTGCAGGAGTTACATCATCAATGCCTGCCCAGTGCATGAAAAGAAAAAAGAAGAAGCTGAGGAAAAAGACGGCAGTGGCAAGTGACAGGTCCATGCTGGAGAAGGCAAACTAAGAGCTAAATCTGTCATAATGTGCAATCTTTGCATACTTGCACATTATGGCAAGATCTACCTCCTGCAGTCATGCTTTAGCTTGGCACTTGACCCTCAAAATCATAAACTTAACCATTGACACTAACCTTGATCTAACTCATAAACCAAATTCTAACACTATCTTACCCTCGGCGGATCTGTATTTATCTTGATCAGGCATCAAAAATAATGGACCATTCCGCATCAGAATCAGTGGTGGAAGCAATCTGTCTTGTTGATATCTCAGAGAAGAGAACAGGTGATTTAGTTGCATTGAACAGGGCTTGACAAATTTGCTTTGAATTTAGGAGCCAGCTAAAAAAGTTAGGAGCCAGTTTTTATTTAGCGTAGTGTGGGTTGTCAGCGCCCGGGGTAAGGCAAGTAATTTGCACACCCTAACATACAGCAGAGCAACCAGTCAATAACTCCATCATAACACCATTACATCAGGGTTATAGGCTGGCCAGAAAGAGTGACACTAAAAACCTGTTATAGGGGGAAACTCCTTATTATGCCTAATGGATCGTGACTGTGGCATGTAAAATGCCCTCATCTGCTGCCTAATGGAGCTTAAGGGTGGATGTTGGTGGGTGGCAAAAACATGTCTTTAAAGCACATTTATTTTTACCACCCAACTGCACATCTAAATGAAGCCTTAATGACACTTTGAATAAAATACAAAAACAGGTGAAAGAAGTATTCCAGTGCTGATGATCTTCTGCTGCCTCTTTGCAGCCACTTCCTGCCTACATGTGTGTCCCACCACGGTGACTTTTCATTGCTCTGGTGGGTTTCCGGTCACCATAAAAATACTGGAGCCCAGCTGCACATAAAGAGTGGTAATTGTTGATGATACACAGGGTTTTACCAGAGGATATAGAAGGACTCTTCTAAAGCATATCCAGCTGCCTCATCTCCCCTTCTCCACCTCACAGCACACAGTAGAGCTGCACGATTCTGGCTAAAACGAGAATCACAATTTTGTTGCTTAGCATAAAGATCATGATTCTCTCACGATTCTTGCGGTGTAACATCATCTTTCACATTATGTGAAAAAAATGGGCTAACTTTACTGTTTCATTTTTTTTTTAAATTCATTAAGTGTATTTTTTTTTAAAAAATGCATTTGAAAGACCGCTGTGCAAATATCGTGTGGCATAAAATATTGCAACAGCCGCCATTTTATTCTCTAGGGTCTCAGCTAAAAAAATATATAATGTTTGGGGGTTCTAAGTAATTTTCTAGCAGAAAATACAAATTTTTACTTGTAAGCAACAAGTGGCAGAAAAGGTTTTTCAGGCGATTTAGCGCTAAACATAGTGCCTGTAAAGCGCCTGAAAACTGCCTCTCCTGTCTCCCCAGTGTGAAAGCCTGAGTGCTTTCACACTGGGGTGGTGCTCTTGCAGGACAAGAAAAAAGTCCTGCAAGCAGCATCTTTGGGGCGGTGCGGGAGCGGTGAATACAGCGCTCCTCCACCGTCCCTGCCATTGAAATGAATGGGCGCCGCTTTCAAAGTTCCTTAAAAGCGCTTTGAAAGCAGCGCTAAGTGGGCGCTTTTAACCTCTTCTTTACCACTACCGCCCCCACCGCCTCAGTGTGAAAGTGGCCTTACAGACCGGAGTTCATTCCTTTCATCTAAACGAACGTAGAGATACAATGTTTAAACTTATCAGCAAAACTTGGCAGGCTGCCTGGATTTTTTTTTTTTTTAACCACTGTCAGCTTAGGCAGAGAGCGGCTCTTCACTGATTTGGAGATAGTGAAGGGAGAGAAGGAGTGGCTGCTGCTCGCCAGGACGCGGTTTCTGGTCGCCATGACGACCTGGCGTCTGGGGTTTGTCGAGCCCTGGCATGGAATGTGGCATCCCTGGCTTATCCTTAGGTTTACTACACGCATACTTTAATCTTTCACTTCAACAAATCATGTGATTGTAGCAAAGGCAGCACACCATCCTTTACATTTCTTTTCAGAAAATATGGCAAATGCAATGAAATTGCTTGATCTGCAGCAACTGTTGCTAAAATCCTTCCAAAGTATATGAAGGTGGTATTTGTGGATGAACATAAATCTTCATAGTAATTTTAGTCACCTGTCTATTTGCCTTTGCCAATTCCTGCGAGTAAAGCTTATGTATTGCTTACACAGGGTAAGAAAAAACAAACTAGGTATGAGCAGTATTACAATGATAGAAAACAGGAGAAATAACCTGTAGTATTAACAATGCGCCATAGTCCGTGTACAGCTGCAGGTGTTGGAGCTTTGTTAATTATATATATAATATTATGTATTCAGTAGCTGGTATGGAAGGTGAGACCTGCTTTGTTTATGTGTGACCCCTGCTGCAGTTGTCTGCATTGAGTAGATGGGAGCATTAAAGCTTTGATTTGCACAGGGTATAGGCGGCGGGGAGGAGCGTTTTGCCACAGAGTGCATTAGACCCAAGCATAAAGCATTCAGCTCTGGCTGTCACTTTTTTAATTAGATGAAACAAGGCCGAACACTAATGAAACCTGACTCTCTTATTAACATTCTGAAAGGTTTGGGATGCATGTCTGAAGGGGAATCTGTTGAGGGAAACATTATTTGTTTTTCTAGTGATGGCCTATAGTGCCTTCCTGCCTTAGTCCTCTTCCATATTACCTGTGTCTGCATTATCAGTCTCTCCTACAGTTAAAAGAATACGGGCTCAGGATGTTATTTTAACATTTTCATGTGACAATGTTCAGTTTAAGGGTTATATTCTCTCCGGATAAAAATACGCTACACCATTTGTACAATGGAGGAGATTTGCATTCCTTCTGTGTTTTTTGTGAATGATTATTAAAATAGCTTTCTAAACTTTCTACTCTTTTTATTCTGCCGTATCAGGTTTACGTTACAAAGTGGGGGCTTTTTTTAAAGTGATTCTAAAGTCTCATTTAAAAAAAATAAACTTGTTATACTTACCTCCTCTGTGCAGTTGGCATTGCACAGAGCAGCCCGGATCCTCCTCTTTTCATTTCCCTCTTTGCTACTCCTGGTCTTTCCCTCCTATGGAGTGCCCCCCACAGCTTTCTATGGGGGATCTGAGCCGAGTCAGAGCTCCTTGTATCCATTCAGACATGGACCCCTAACGCTGCCCCGCCCCCTCTCTCCCCTGATTGGCTGACTGACAGCCGTGGGAGCCAGTGGCGCCGCTGCCGTGTCTCAGCTAATCAGGAGTGTCCCGGACGACTTAGACATTTGTGGACATCGCTGGAGAGAGAAGGGACTCGGGTACGTAATTAGGGGGGTGCTGGGGGGGGCTGCCACACACACATTTTTTTTTATCTTAATGCATAGAATGCATTAAGATAAAAAAAAAAACCTTCTGCCTTTACAACTTCTTTAACCACTTGCTGACCAGCCGTCGCAGTTACACTGCAGCAGCTTGGCTCGGCTGTGCAAACCGCCATCGTCGTACATCGGTCGCACGCGCGTGGTTTGCAGGTGAGCGAGCGATGCCGGCGGCACGTGCATGCCCGCTGCGCACTCCGTGAGTGTGGCTGCGGGTCAGACGGACTCAATGACCGCCGGCGACCCGCGATCGCCTATTACAGAGCCAGAACAGGGAAACATGGCGGTTCCCTGTTCTGTCAGGGGACACGACACTGATCTACTGTTCCCTGTAATCGGGAACAGGGAGATCTGTCATGCCTCGGCCAGCCCAGCCCCCACACAGTGAATGAACACAGTTAACCCCTTGATCGCCCCCTACAGTTTAACCCCCTCCCTGCCAATGACATTTATACAGTAACCAGTGGCTATTTTTAGCTCTGATCGCTGTATAAATGTCATTGGTCCCAAAGAAGTGTCAAAAGTATCTCATCTGTCTGCGGCAAACAGTCCCGAATAAAAATCGCAGATCCCCACCATTACTAGTAAAAAATAATAAAAACACTGGAAATGTATTCTCATAGTTTGTAAACGCAATGACTTTTGCGCAACCCAATCAATATACGCCTATTTTTTACCAAAAATATGTAGAAGAATATATATTGGTCTAAACTGATGACTGAATTTGTTTTTTTATATATATATTTTTTGGATATGTATTATAGAAAAAGTAAAAAAATTTTTTTTTTTTCAAAATCGACTCTCTTTTTTTTTTGTTTATAGCAGTGATCAGAAATGACGCAGAGGTGATCAAATACCACCAAAGCTCTAATTGTGGGAGGAAAAAAACATCAATTTCGTTCAGGTACAACGTCGCACGACCGCACAATTCTCAGTTAAAACGACGCAGTGCCGAATCGCAAAAAGTGCTCTGGTCAGGAAGGAGTAAATCCTTCTGCGGCTGAAGTGGTTAAGCTCCAAACCATGTATTGGGATTTTTTGGAAAGCTAAATAATGTTTTCTGTTGGCACAGCATGGTTTTTTTTTATTTGTAAACAGTGGGTTTCTTTTACCTTTACACTAAATAAACTCCCATTCGCAGCTGAGAGATTTCCAGCTTGTTTCTCCAGGCCTGACTATGTTCAACATGCAGAATCACATTCTTTCTAATTGTCCCTATTCACACTTGTACGCTCAGCTACCTGACAAGCAAAAAAAAAATACGTGAGTGTATGCAGTAATGATGTACCGATGCCAATCATATGTGTGAGTATCGGTACTCGCACAAATGCTCCCGCAACAGATACTTTGTGGCGCGATTTGCGTCAATACAATATAAATGGGCGCTAATCGCACTTCACAGAATCACTTGTGATTGGAACAGGAATGCAGTGCAATTCTTGTCAGAATTGCATGCAATTTCCCCGACCGCTCCTGTGTGTGGGTGTGTGTGTAGAAAAGGAAAAGGGCCATCTAGTGAGCAGTTTATTAAAAATGTTGGAACTTACAGTGCAATATCTGGCCAAATGCAAAACCTTCATAGGTGTCCCGGTCACGCAGATGATAGCAAATCACGGCCACTGGAATTGCTCCCAGGGCTACAGGAGATGTAGAGGTGGTCCACCCCCAAGCTGACATCACTTCCGCTCTATACCCACGTGGTCCCGGAACTTCTCCTCCAGCCCTGTGAACAGATCCAGTGGCCGTGATTTGCCATCATCGGCAGGACCGGGACACCTATGGAGATATTCCATTTGGCCAGATATGTACGGAGTTCTAACATTTTTAATAAACTGCCCACAAGATGGAGCTTTTCTCTTTCTATACACACAGGAGCAGTTGGGGAAATCACATGCAATTTGGACAGGAATCGCATCACATTCCTGTTCAAATCGCATACAACTATTTGCAATGCGATTTGCGCCATTTTTTATTTTATTGACACAGCTCGCACCGCAAAGTATCGGTACTCCGTATCAGTGAGTACTTGACCAAAAGTATTGGTACGCGTACTCGCCAATAAAAAAACGGTATCGGTGCAACCCTAGTATGCAGGCATTTTTGCGCCTATAGACTTACATGGATGGGCTTGTACATTAGCAGCACATGCATTTGCATGCATTTTCGCATACATTTTTGCACCTTAAAAATTACCCTTCTCCTTTAAAACTCTTCTCCTCCTCCTTGCCCAGCTCAAGAAACAAATGTCTGAAGTTTGATACATGCGCAAAAACACTTGAAAAAAAACTTATATAAAACTTGTAAAACATGTATAAATATGCTTTGTGCGGGCTGAAAGCTTACCATAAAGGAAGTGCAGGGTTCACTACAATGACCAAAAACATGGCTCATTTTTCTTGCTGTTGCTTGTCTAGAGAAGGTATTCACAGCCAAGACAAGCTGTATGTATGAATCAACCATCTCCTTCAATGCTGTTGTCGGATCAGCTGCAGCAGGTGGAGAGGGGGCAGGTTAAACCTTATAATTAAGGTTAGAAAGCAAACGTAGGGGAAAGTGCTCCATGTATGTTGTCCCATAAGGGGCAGAACTCCAATATAAAAATTCTAGAGATAGGTCTTTTTTTAAGCCTAACTCCACTTTTAATGTCCCTTTTAAATACTTTGTTCGGCTGAACCATTTACTATACGAATAGGTGCGTTGTATTACCCGTATGTAACCTCAGCTACAATCCATGGGAAACTTTGAATTCTCAGAAAGGAATACAAAGCTTCCTCCTATTGGTTGTGGCAGAGAGGAAGGTAGATGATGTTACAATCCCCTCCTCAGCCAATCAGAGGAAGCTTTATATTCATCCAAAGAATACAAAGCTACCCATAAATAGCTGGGCAGTGCTCTGCTTTGTTCCCGGGCGTGGAACGGGAAGTCTCTGTCCCACTGTTAGAACACAGTGCTGTATACTGTATGCAGCTGAAGCTACATACGGTTAATACAGCGCGCCCAGCAAGTGCACCTGTTCGTGCAGTAAATGATTTGTTTTGGCCAGCTTGACCCTGACAAACTATTTAGAGGGACCTTTATTGTAGAATTAGGCATTAAAGTGTATGTCCAGCCAAAATATATATATTTTTGTAATTTTTTTAATCGTGTGTCCCTATTGCAAATTTTCCTTTATTCCTTCTCCAGTGAATCTAATGTCAGCAGAACAGACATTGAGGGGAATGCTCTCTAATGGAGTCAGGGATAGCATTGAAATCCCATAGGGGTTCCATTCTTTCCCCAGTCTATCCAAAACAAAACAAAAATGTTTTGGTGATCATATACTTTAACCAGGAAACAATGGAGCCATTTTTCTGATTTTGCAGCTTATCACGTGTGTACAAATCACATGACTGGGAAGAGAATCCTTACAAATCCTGTGAATTGTAAACCTTTTTACATATACATATTTCAACTCTGTATTGAGGTGCTTGCCTGGAGTTCCATCTGAAATAATGATTCCCGATTATATATGTAATCCGCAGAGAGGGGTTCCCACTATGAAATATTAGGAGACTTTGTTACTATAGAGAGATGTCCAGTAAGTAAGGGATTTAAATTTCTCATTGAAGTTCTTTTTATTTAAACAATCCTGATAAGTTACTATACAAGATTATTTAGTGTTACTTGAAAGTCTACTAAACATTTTACATAATTATTGCCAAGCTGGTTGAGTCTTTAGGTTTTTTCTTCTTTCTAAGCTTTACATCCAGTAAAAAAGTATGCATTTCTTTGTTTCACAAAATTGACCCAGGAGAACCAGTGAACCTGAAAGATCAATAATGCGACATGTTACACTGCATATAGCTTCTGTCATTCCTCTTCAGCTTAATGAGGTGCTAATTAAACATTATTGTGTAATGTTCTGTAAGCTATATGTGATCTTGATAATCCACCACAACAAAGAACAGCATAGTGAGTGTTGGGTGTTAAAATATAATATGCAACAGATTTAGCTATTCATACAAATACTATTTAAAATAAAAGTTCATGCTATTACATATGATTTGAGGTTTGGGTGGACAAACATCTTAGCAGCATTTAGGCCTGGCTTTTTAGGTTGATTATTTATTCTTATTAGTTGTCGTTTTCCTGTAAGTGCCACCTCTAATTTAAATAAGGAAACGGTAGAGCGATCTTAGTCTGGCTATTAACAGCCCAATAAAAGCAATTAATGCTTTGAGCACCGTGTGTGAGACGTTTTTCCTTTTCCTAAAGAGCACCTTTACATGGCAACTGCATAGGGTTTTATTTCTGGTCTCCTCTGAAAATAATAGTTCCCTCAAAAATGGAACATCCTGCGCTCAAGTGTGGTGTTTAGAAATAAAAAAGGACACTCCTCTTGGTTAATCTTGTAGGTACAATATCTCACAAAAGTGATGGGAAAGGGGGTTTAAGGCCTTCCCTACATCATTAGTCCGGTATACAGTATCTCACAAAAGTAAGTACACACCTCACATTTTTGTAAATATTTTATTATATCTCTTCATGTGACAACACTGAAGAAATGACACTTTGCTACAATGTAAAGTAGTGAGTATACAGCTTGTATAACAGTGTAAATTTGCTGTCCCCTCAAAATAACTCAACACACAACCATTAATGTCTAAGCCACTGGCAACAAAAGTGAGTACACCCCTAAGTAAAAATGTCTAAAATTGGCCTAACTAGCCATTTTCCCTCCCTGTTGTCAAGTGACTCGTTAGCGTCATAAAGTCTCAGGTGTGAATCGGGAGCAGGTGTGTTAAATTTGATATCGCTCTCACTCTCTCATACTGGTCACTGGAATTTTAACATGGCACCTCATGGCATAGGACTCTCTGAAGATCTGAAAAAAAGAATTGTTGCTCTACATCAGGGATATGCAATTAGCGGACCTCTAGCTGTTGCAAAACTACAAGTCCCATCATGCCTCTGTCTCTGGGTGTCATGCTCGTGGCTGTCAGTCTTGCTATGCCTCATGGGACTTGTATCGCTGCAACATCTGGAGGTCCGCTAATTGCATATCCCTGCTCTACATAAAGATGGCCTAGGCTATCTATAAGAAGATAGCCAAGACCCTGAAACTGAGCTGCAGCATGGTGGCCAAGACTATAAAGTGATTTAGCGGGACAGGTTCCACTATGAAAAGGCCTCACCATGGTCGACCAAACAAGTTGAGTGCACGTGCTCAGCGTCATATGTAGAGGTTGTCTTTGGCAAATAGATGTATGAGTGCTGCCAGTATTGCTGCAGAGGTTGAAGGGGTGGGGGGGTCAGCTTGTCAGTGCTCAGACTATACACCGTACACTGCATCAAATTGCTCTGCATGGCTGTCTTCCCAGAAGAAGACATCTTCTAAAGATGATGCACAAGAAAGCCCGCAAACAGTTTGCAGAAGACAAGCAGACTAAGGACATGGATTGCTGGAACCATGTCCTGTGGTTTATTGAGACCAAGATAAACTTATTTGGTTCAGATGGTGTCAAGCATTTGTGGTGGCAACCAGGGAAGGAGTACAAAGACAAGTGTGTCTAAAGCAGTGTAGTAGGAGTGTCATGGTCTGGGGCTGCATGAGTGCTGCTGGCACTGGGGAACTACAGTTCATTGTGGGAACCATGGATGCCAACATGTACTGCGAAGGAGAGCATGATCCCCTCCCTTTGGATAACGACCCCAAACACACCTCCAAGACGACCACTGCCATGCTAAAGAAACTGAGAGTAAAGGTGATGGACTGGCCAAGCATTTCTCCAGACCTAAACCCTATTAAGCATCTGGGAGCATCCTCAAACAGAGGGTGGAGGAGTGCAAGGTCTCTAACATCCACCAGCTCTGTGATGTCGTCATGGAGGAGTGGAAGAGGACTCCAGTGGCAACATGTGCAGCTCTGGTGAACTCCATGGCTAAGAAGGTTTTAAGGCAGTGCTGGAAAATAATGGTGGCCACACAAAATATTGACACTTTGGACCAAATTTGGACATTTTCACTTAGGGGTGTACTCACTTTTGTTGCCAATGGTTTAGACATTAATGGCTGTGTGTTGAGTTATTTTAAAGGGACAGCAAATTTACACTGTTACGCAAGCTGTATACTTACTACTTACATTGTAGCAAAGTGTAATTTCTTCAGTGTTGTCATATGAAAAGATATAATAAAATATTTACAACAATGTGAGGGGTGTACTCACTTTTGTGAGATATTGTACCTGCAAGATTAGCCAAGAGGTGAGCCCTTTTTATTTCTAAACACCACACTTGAGCGCATGATGTTACATTTTTGAGGGAACTATTATTTTCAGAGGAGACCAGAAATAAAACCCTATGCAGTTGCCATGTAAAGGTGTTCTTTAGGAAAAGGAAAAACGTCTCACACACGGTGCTCAAAGCATTCCGTGGGTATCCTTGAGCAAACTAGAAAACAAAAAGAGAGGGCACACCAAACCAGTGCATTATCATAATGTAATTTTATTAGAAAAATAAACGACAAGTGCATACTCATAAACGTATGTCATGCACAAGCGTGTCTAGAAAAACTGATGAGACCACCACCAAATCCACCATACTCAACTGCTGGCATGAAAAGACCTCATAGCGTCCAGGAATGGCTGACGCATTTTGAGGGTCATGTCCTCTTCCTCAGAGCCAAAAATGATAGTTCCCTGGCTGTTGCACTGATCTAGTGGTTTCAGAACGTTTGCACTTGTAAAATTATGCAGATAATGAGCTTTAACTTTGCTCTCTAAGTTTCCTGTTCTGCATTCCTATTCAAGACCAGTTATTGAAGCATTAGACAACCAAAAAATCCTACACTAAACCACTTTTTATTCATCTAAGTTTGCATTCACGTTATGATCTGGGTCCTGGGTCTTTTATCATCTTCCCTGCAGTGGAGGGGGATCTTTCTATGGGCCAATCGGCAGGAACGTGGGCTGAAATACTTGACCCACTGGTTCCCACTGCAGAAAGTGGTGCCCATAAGGGACAAGGATGGGGGGGGGGGTGAGTTGGTGTGAATAAATGAGGGTTCATTAGTTACTTTGTTGAACAGATGGGTTTTTACAGTCAGCTTAATGTGTGGCCAGCTTTAGAATTTGACTGGAGTGTATGATGCATTCTGAGAAATGCTGACATAAAGATCCCAGACCTATTGTGGTTGATATATTAAAGCAAAACTCCAGGAAGTTGGCTGAACCTTCTTACCAGTGAAAAGAATTTAAATTCTGTTCAGCCAAACCTTTTATCTAGACACTCCTACCAGGGAGCATAGTAAGGTTGGTGATTTCAGTTATTTCCTCTTCATCTAATGCAATATAGTTTAGTCACTTATCAGCCTTTAGACTCCCCTGTCAGTCATCTCCCATAGTTATATTGACAACACTGCAATCCAGCAGAACGTCATTAACTCACTATGCTGCTTGCCCCACTGCTTCCATTAATTGGATTTCAGTTCTTTCAATTACTGAGGCTGATCATCAATTTGCATATTGCCAAAAAAGTTCTGCATGCAATCTAAGTCTGCCTATACACACCCGCTCCTGTGGACTCAAATCCACGCATTGAGACATTTTGATATTTGCATATTTTCCCCCAACAGCCAACCTGCAACTTTATTTAGAGATAAAAACTCTGGTGAGTACTGAGACAAGATGCTATGATGTTTTTAGACATATGTATATATGTCTACATAAAGCACTGTGCAGGCCCCTACCGCCAGCCATGACCAGCCTCCATTGCACAGTGAAGCACAATGTCCCAGTAATGATGACACTGGGTCTAAAATAAGGTGTGTAATGGAAATGCATTTTGTAAGCTCCAAAGCCCATAACTGCTCCTGCCCTGAATCATTACTATTCCAGCTACCATGCTGTACTATCAACAACATAGTCCCTTTTGGGGCTTGGAATTCCAGCTACCGCAACCTCCGCCAGTTAGAACGCATACTGGCTCCTAGATGGATTAGAGCAGCGGCAGATCATTTACAGTAATCGGCAAATCATCCGGGTGCCAGGGGAGTACCATAATTACAAAATAATTGCACTATGGATTCAGGAAAGATCTGTTGTGCATTTATTCATCGCTAGCTTCACGAGTCCCCTGCCATGTGATCGGGATCCGGGTCATTGAATGATCTGGGGGGACATTTGAAGCAGGAGCTCAGGTGTTGTTCTACCACTCTACTCATGTGTTTTTGACTCTTTATAATTTAAGGGTCAACACATTCTGGTAAGCAGGACTGCCCCTCTTTGCATGGTGGTGAGTGCGAGTGCATCTTACATTTTTCCACTCTTGCTGGTGTTGGGATACCATCTTTACCATTCCGCCATCTATCGCTGGCAGACTTTGTTTTATGTTTTAGGACATTTGACTGGTGCAGCACCCTTTGGATTTTATTTTATGTAATGGAAACCGGATGGTCGGGCAGGGGACCATGTGCACAGTGCCTTCGGCATATTTACAGTACTGGAATATTGTTTTGCATTCCTTATTACATTGTAATCCTCAGTATCAACATTACCACAAATCATTAAAATGAATTACCACAGTGAGATGACATTTATTTGATTGTGTCTTGGTGGCCAAATATCCTGTTTGACTCCATAAGGGGCAGGTATACTTTTATCTGCAAACTTTCAAGGCATGAGCGCAAGTGTCATTTGCCTGTGGACATTGCAGACCGATAAGTACATGCTGCCTAGATCGATGCTTTACTCTCCATGGCACCGCAAGTGTTTTTTTGGAGGCTCCAAAGTTTGTGGGGATTTTGCAGCTACTTGAACATAGCCAACCCTTGTCAAACTTTATTTAAAAGTTGCAGATTGAAACTCTTCTGGGGCTCCAGCAGGGATGTTGAAAGGTTCGTCTTTCAGTAACAGACAGAGACCAGAGACCATCCCTCCTAATCAGTTTCATCTGAAATTGAGAGGTTTAGTCACTTGCTATTTTTTTAAAAAGCCATCTAGAACATGTCACTCCTTGAGGGAAGCAAAATATGCCAACAGATCCCAGCATGCTGAAAGTTGTACTACTCTGTTAAGAGTATAGTAGTTTTCCTGTTAGCCTCTTAGTCAACTTTAACCTCCAACCTCCTCCCGCATGCATCATTGCAAATAAAACTGCTGCGCTTTGACAAGAGGATATAAAGTCAGGAGGCCATCAAACAGCAATCTCAGTCTGATTTCACTAAGCTAAACTTAAACTGATCACAACTCCCTCCCTGCACAAGACCTTCAATAGGAAGTCAAACACTCACCCATATCACTTTAGTTTTGATAATCCCTTCTTTAATAGAAAGAAAAAGAAGAAATATACATAATAAATTATGTTTGACAACTGGAATTCAGTGGTCTCGTTACGGCTTGTCCCTGCCTATTACACAGATTTCTGGTCTTCATTTTACAGAGTGCTCTTTCCAGAAAACTTCATGTGATATTCATATAAACATGCCATTTTGTATACAGATTCCAAAATGAGTTTCTAGTAGAAGATTAAGGCGAACCAGATGTATATTTGTTGTGTTCTTAAAGAATGAAAAATTAGCAAAATGTTTGCTTTGCCTATGGAGTTACTCTTAAAGGTTTCTTGGTTATGTTAGTGGCTACTACGTGAAAACACTTAAAGGATAAAGCTGCCCAAAATGATGAGTATAATTAATTGACATAAGGCTAAATGCTTTCTATATTCAACAAGGCCCTTCACCAGTCTGTCTATTCATATAGTTAGTTGTTTTTTATAGTCTGACTTAAGCTGGCCAAACATGGTTCAAAATTAAGCTGGTTCAGCAGGGATCAGACAAATGTGTATCCATGTATGGGCCGGGAGGTTGCTTTACTGATTGACTTCTGTAGAACTGCCCTGCCACATTTTCCCGGCTTGGTCAGCTCTGCAGGCTATAACCGTCAATGCTGATTAGTGTAATCCAATGGCGAAAAAGTCTCCCCACTGCCAAAATACAATAGCTCAGCAGGGAGCATTCCCCCATCCACTTCAAATGTGTGGTTGGAGGAATCAAGCATTGGTCTTCTTCCTAATGCTGGTCATAGATGGATAGTTTTTTTTTCATTCAGTGAGCAGGCTGAATGAAAAAAAAACTTAGATTCCTCCATCCACAAAAGCGAGGCAGGTGGAGGAATCCCGCCCACCGGGAAATAGTTTTCAGATAGCGGCTGCAGCAGCTGATGGACAAGAGTTTTACAGCATGTCCCTTCAACAGAAGCAGATCAAACAATTGTCTTCTTGAGCAGGGACAGACACACACTGATCAAAATTCAGCAGCTCCAAGCTGGCTGAATTTTATCCATCTATGGCCAGGAATTACACCACATCCACAACCGAATCAACCTCACTCCATATATAAACTCTTTGTTTTCTGTGAATAAGACATTCATGTAGTAGTACATAATGCTGATAAATGTTCAATTCAGGAGATTTTTAGAAGTAGGTATGGTGCTCATCATTGCAGTCTCTTGCATATTTAACTCCTTATGATCGCCCAAACACATGTGTGCAACAGCAAAAGGATGGGCTTTAATGCCCACATACTGCACATATGTATTACTGTGCGGCTGTTTATGTGCTGTGCGCGCACACTCAGCACAACGACCGAGCTGTCACAAACAGTTCTCAGTCCAGGCTATAGACCGATAGCAGATGGGAACGGCTTCTGATCATGTGACCACTGAGACAGTGGAGAAGGGGTATCGGGGGTGCAAGCAGGTCTGGAGTATGTTACACATTACACCCTAAATATACAGTCAGGTCCATAAATATTGGTACATCAACACAATTCTAATCTTTTTGGCTCTATACACCACCACAATGGATTTGAAATGAAACAAACAAGATGTGCTTTAACTGCAGACTTTTAGCTTTAATTTGAGGGTATTTACATCCAAATCAGGTGAACGGTGTAGGAATTACAACAGTTTGTATATGTGCCTCCCACTTTTTAAGGGACCAAAAGTAATGGGACAATTGGCTGCTAAACTGTTCCATGGCCAGGTGTGTGTTATTCCCTCATTATCCCATTTACTAGGAGCAGATAAAAGGTCCAGAGTTAATTTCAAGTGTGCGATTTGCATTTGGAATCTGTTGCTGTCAACTCTCAATATGAGATCCAAAGAGCTGTCACTATCAGTGAAGCAAGCCATCATTAGGCTGAAAAAACAGAACAAACCCATCAGAGAGATAGCAAAAACATTAGGTGTGGCCAAATCAACTGTTTGGAACATCCTTAAAAAGAAAGAACGCACCGGTGAGCTCAGCAACACCAAAAGACCCGGAAGACCACGGAAAACAGCTGTGGGGGATAACCGAAGAATTCTTTCCCTGGTGAAGAAAACACCCTTCACAACAGTTGGTCAGATCAAGAACACTGTCCAGGGGGTAGGTGTATGTGTGTCAAAGTCAACAATCAAGAGAAGACTTCACCAGAGTGAATACAGAGGGTTCACCACAAGATGTAAACCATTGGTGAGCCTCAAACAGGAAGGCCAGATTAGAGTTTGCCAAACAACATCTAAAAAAGCCTTCACAGTCCTGGAACAACATCCTATGGACAGATGAGACCAAGATCAACTTGTACCAGAGTGATGGGAAGATAACAGTATGGAGAAGGAAAGGAACTGTTCATGATCCAAAGCATACCACCTCATCAGTGAAGCATGGTGGTGGTAGTGTCATGGCGTGGGTATGTGTGGCTGCCAATGGAACTGGTTCTCTTGTATTTATTGATGATGTGACTGCTGACAAAAGCAGCAGGATGAATTCTGGAGTGTTTCGGGCAATATTATCTTCTCATATTCAGCCAAATGCTTCAGAACTCATTGGAAGACGCTTCACAGTGCAGATGGACAATGACCCGAAGCATACTGCGAAAGCAACCAAAGAGTTTTTTTAAGGGAAAGAGGTGGAATGTTATGCAATGGCCAACTCAATCACCTGACCTGAATCCGATTGAGCATGTATTTCACTTGCTGAAGACAAAACTGAAGGGAAAATGCCCCAAGAACAAGCAGGAACTGAAGACAGTTGCAGTAGAGGCCTGGCAGAGCATCACCGGGGATGAAACCCACAGTTTGGTGATATCTATGTGTTCCAGACTTCAGGCTGTAATTGACTGCAAAGGGTTTGCAACCAAGTATTAACCACTTCAGCCCCGGAAGGATTTCCAGCTTTAGGACCGGAGCCCTTTTTGCGATTCGGCGCTGCGTCGCTTTAACTGACAATTGCGCGGTCGTGCGGCGTTGTCATTCTTTACACCCCAAAAAACGTTTTAACAGCGAGAAGAAAACAAATATCGCCGCTAGTCTTTACTGCGTCGCCACTAGTTTATGGTGGTTTTCTTTCGAGACAAACACCCTTTTTTTCCTGCGTTTAAAGCAAACCCATGTTGCGGCGTGCTGGCGCGTTAACAGTCAATTTCGCTGCGTCGCGGCTTAGCGTTTTTCCCGAGGCCAGGATTTCGACCTTTAGGAAGGCCCCGACTTCACCAATTATGAACCAACGTTTGGGAAACGTCAGTTAATGTCGGACTTCAGACCTTGTGTATCTATAGTGGTTT